>JASVEL010004024.1:0-474831 GCA_032618575.1 Nicotiana noctiflora
AAACGCTCGTCCGCGAGCGGGTTAAGAAACATACCTGGAGTTTCAAATAAGTGTGGATATCTGCTCTGCATCTCCTGCTCGGTCTCCCAAGTTGCTTCCTCCACGGGACAACCACTCCACTGCACTTTCACTGAAGCTATGTCCTTAGATCTTAGCTTACGAACCTGTCGACCAAAAATGGCTACCGGCTCCACATCATAGGTCAAGTCCTCATCTAACTGTATCGTGCTGAAGTCCAACACATGAGACGGGTCTCCGACATACTTCCGCAGCATAGATACATGGAACACCGGTTGAACTCCCGACAAACTGGGTGGCAAAGCAAAGCATGTAGGCCACCTCCCCAACTTTCCTAAGCACCTCAAAAGGTCCAATGAACCTTGTGCTCAACTTTCATTTCTTTCAAAACCTCACAACGCCCTTCATAGGCAAAACTTTCAGCAACACCTTCTCACCTACTGAATAAGACACATCTCGGACCTTCCAGTCCGCATAACTCTTCGGACGCGATTGAGCTGTGCGAAGTCTCTCCTGAATGACCTTTACCTTGTCTAAGGCATCCTGTACTAACTCTGTCCCCAACAATCTAGCCTCGCTGGGCTCAAACCAACCGATTGGAGACCTACACCGCCTCCCATATAATGCTTCATACAGTGCCATCTGAATGCTGGACTGATAGCTATTATTATAAGCAAACTCTGCAAGAGGCAAGTAATCAGCCCATGAACCTCCAAAATCAATGACACAAGCACGCAACATGTCCTCTAGTATCTGAATAGTACGCTAAGACTGCCCATCCATCTGTGGATGAAATGCTGGGCTCAGCTCTACCTGTGAACCCAGCTCTCGCTGAAATGTCCTCAAGAACTGCGAAGTGAACTAGGTACCTCTGTCTGATATGATAGAAATGGGAACTCCATGCAATCTCATAATCTCGCGGACGAATATCTCTTCCAACCGCTCTGAGGAGTATGTAGTACACACTGGAATGAAGTGAGCTGACTTGGTCAGCGTATCCACAACCACCCAAACTGAATCAAACTTCCTCGTTGTTCGAGGGAGTCCACTAACAAAGTCCATACTGATCATTTCCCACTTCCACTCAGGAATATCAATACGCTGGAACACACCACCAGGTCTCTGATGCTCATACTTGACCTGCTGACAGTTTAGGCACCGTACCACATAATTCACAATATCTTTCTTCATCTTTCTCCACCAGTAATGCTGTCTCAAATCCTAATACATCTTTGCGGCACCTGGATGAATAGAATAACGTGAGCTGTGGGCCTCCTCTAATATCAACTCACGAAGGCCATCAACATTAGGCACACATATCCGGCCTTGCATCCGCAACACACCCTCACTATCAATAGTGACATCTCTGGCATCATCATGCTGAACTCTGTCATTAAGGACAAGTAAATGTGGATCATCATACTGGCACTCTCGAATACGATCATATAAAGAAGATCGAGCCACCACGCAAGCCATAACCCGACTGGGCTAAAAAATATCCAGCCTCACCTTCTGATTAGCTAACGCCTGAACATCAGCCGCAAGGGGTCTCTCCCCAACCTGGAATATACGCCAATCTGCCCATACTAATAGCCTTCCGGCTCAACGTATCAGCCACTACATTGGCCTTCCCCGGATGGTACAAAATGGTAATATCGTAGTCTTTAAGCAATTCGAGCCACCTCCGCTGCCTCAAATTGAGATCTTTCTGCTTAAACAAATGCTGAAGGCTGCGGTGGTCTGTATATACATCACAAGATACACCATACAAGTAATGCCTCCAAATCTTCAAGGCATGAACAATAGCAGCTAACTCTAAATCGTGAACAAGGTAGTTCTTCTCGTGGGGCTTTAGTTGCCGAGAAGCATATGCAATAACTCTACCCTCCTGCATCAATACATAACCGATCCCAACTCTAGAAGCATCACAATACACCGTATAAGACCATGTAGCTGATGGCAACACAAGTACCGGAGCTGTGGTCAAAGCCGCCTTGAGCTTCTGAAAGTTCTCCTCACATTCATCAGACCACACAAATGGAACATTCTTTTGTGTCAACTTCGTCAAAGGTGAAGCAATAGATGAAAAACCCTGAACAAACCAGCGGTAATAGCCTGCCAAGCCGAGGAAACTCCGAATTTCAGTAGCTGAGGAAGGTCTAGGCCGATTCTACACCGTCTCGACCTTCTGTGGGTCAACCCGAATACCATCACTGGACACTAAATGTCCCAAAAAAGTCACAGTATCAAGCCAGAACTCACACTTAGTGAATTTTGCATAAAGCTTTTCTTCTCTCAACCTCTGCAATAATACCCTTAAGTGCTGTGCATACTCCTCATGTCTGCGTGAAAACGCTAGGATATCATCAATAAACACGATCATGAAAGAATCAAGGTACAGTTGAAATACACTATTCATCAAGTGCATGAATGCGGCTGGGGCATTGGTCAGCCCGAAAGACATCACCAGAAATTCAAAGTGCCCATATCGCATCCTGAACGCTGTCTTCATAATGTCTGAGTCCCTGATCTTCAACTGATGATAGCCTGATCGAAGATCAATCTTAGAGAATACGCTAGCTCCCTGGAGCTGATCAAACAAGTCCTCAATACGAGGCAATGGGTACTTATTCTTCACTGTTACCTTGTTCAGCTGCCTGTAATCAATGCACATTCTCATTGTGCCATCTTTCTTCTTCACGAACAATACCCGGTGCACCCCAAGGTGACACACTCGGGCGAATGAAACCCTTATCTAAGAGTTCTTAGAGCTGTTTTTTCAATTCCTTCAACTCTGCTAGTGCCATACGATAGTGAGGAATAGAAATGGGCTGAGTGCCCGGCACCAAATCAATACCAAAGTCAATATCCCTGTCAGGCGGCATGCCCGGCAAGTCTGCTGGAAATACATCCGGAAACTCCCTCACAACGGGGACTGAATAAAGACTGGGTGTGTCAGCCTCAACATCTCTAATGAAGGCCAAATAAGATAAACAACCCTTCACAATCATTCGTTGGGCCTTTATATAGGAAATCACCCTATCGGACACATAATCAGTCAAGCCACGCCACTCGATCCTCGGATTACTTGGAATGGCTAGTGTGACTATCTTGGCATGACAGTCCAGAATCTCATGGTAAGGAGATAACTAATCCATGCCTATAATCACATCGAAATACACCATGCCCAATAGCAAAAGTCAACTCGGGTTTCCAGACCCCAATAGTAATAAGACAGGATCGATATACCTGATCCACAACAACAGTATCCCCCACCGGGGTAGACACATGCATGGGCAAGGCAAGAACACCATGGGCCATACCCAAATGATGTGCAAAATAAGAAGAAACATAGGAATAGGTGGATCCGGGATCAAATAAGACAGAAGCATCCCTGTGGCACACTGAGATAATACTTGAAATGACAGCGTCTGAGGCACTAGCGCCCTTCATATCCGGAAGAGCATAGAAACAAGCCTGGCTTCCGCCAGTACGATCCTCGCCCCTAGGGCGACCTCTAGCCACCTCGCTACCACTCCAAGTTGATTGTGTTGGTACTGAAGAAAAAGGAGCGAAAGACGAGGGCTGGTCCCTCTACTGAGACCACATACGAAGCTACTGAGGACACTCTGTTCTGATATGGCCAAACTCGCCACACTAAAAGCAACGGCCTGAAGCTGGAGGAAGGGAGTGCTGAGGACCCCTCACTACAGATGAATCCTGAGCTGAAGAAGCAGGAGCAGAGCTCTGAGATGGAAGAGCACTCAATGCAGGCTGACTTTGCTGACGACCCTGCTGACCCTGATGACCCTGATGGCCCTAACGACCCCGATCTGCTAAAACTCCACTGGACTCTGCACATCCTGACTAATGAGTTCTGAATAAACGACCCCTGCTATGCTGAGGGTGGCCCCTAGACAGAGCACCACTGTAACTACCAGCACCATGAGGCCTCCTAGCCTCTCTTTCCTCGCGTTCTCTACGGCAATCTGTCTCAATATGATGGGCATCATCAACCACCTCTTCAAAGGTAACTGCCGAAGCCCTCTCTCTGGTCATTAATATACGGATGGGATAGATAATACCATCTATAAATCTTCTGATCCTCCTCTCAGTCCGTCGAAATCATCCATATGGCATGACGGGCTAGCTGTGTGAATCTCATCTCATACTGAGTAACTGACATATCCCCTGCTTCAGCCACTCAACTGACGACGCAGCTCCTCTCTCTGGGATCGAGGCACATACTTCTCCAAAAATACCGTGGAGAACTGCTGCCAAGTGAGGGGCACTACCCCAGCAGGCCTACGCCTCTCAAAATCCTCCCACCACTGAAATACTGCACCTATGAACCGAAAAGGTGGTGAAAGCAACACCGCTGGACTCCAGAATACCCGCAGTGCGAAGCATACACTGACACTTATCAAGAAAACTCTAGGCGTCCTCTCCCTCAGCACAACTGAATGCCGGAGGTTGTAGCCTCTCAAACCTCTCCAGACAACGCTGCTCATCGTCAGGCATAACTGGAACCACATGAGCTGGGGCTGGTGCAACAAGTGCAGATGGCTGAGCTGGAGCTGCCCCAAGTGCCTGAATACCCTGAACAACCGGCTCGGGTCTGCGAGCCACGGGGGTCTGATTCCCTCCCTTGCCTGTGAAGAAGCCGCTACAGTAGAGGCTGCAACCACCTGAGCTAAGTCAGTGCATACTGATAGAATCTGGGCCAAAGTCTCCTAAAGACCCGGTATCTCAATAGAAACTACCGGCGCCTAACCTGAGCTGCTGGAGCGTCTGCAGCTGGAACCTGATCCTGGACCTGGGCCACCGGTGCTGGAATCTGACCCTGAGTCTGGTCAGCTGGTGGGTCAGTAGGTGTTGGTACTGCTGCCCTACCTCTACCATGACCACGGCCTCTGGGTGCCAATGGTGGTCGTTCGCCACGTCCGCTAGCACGTGTTCTCGCCATCTGCAGGAGAATAGAATATGGAAAAATTTAGTTTCACGATAACACAAACCACACGATATGAATCCAAGAAAAGTGAGGTTTTTCCTAAAGTTCATGTAGCCTCCCGAGGATAGATACGGACGTCTACGTACCGATCCGCGAAAGCCTACTAAACAGGCTCATGAATCGCGAGTCCTAGTAACCCAGGCTCTAATACCAACTTGTCACGACCCAAGTGCAGTCTTGATGGCGCCCAACAATCAAGCTAGGCCGGCCAGACCAACAAACATTTTTCACAAATAATATCAGTCCCAAATGGACAACTCAAGAAGAATATATGAGTCAAAGAAACTCCAATAATAATATTACGAACAAAATACTGAGAAGTACGAAAACGAACTAACACTCCAAAAGATCTGGAGTTACAAGTGTAGAGCCTCTAAACAAAACCTAACAGTGATAGAGAATACCGTATAAAATACTCATTCTGAACATAAAGTAATAACTGGAAAGAGATGAGAAGCTAGGTTCTGCGAACGTCGGCAGCTACCTCAGCAACTTAATATGCCTCTGTAAAAGCTGGAATGCTCGTCTACCTCTCCTGAGTACCTGAATCTGCACACAAAGGTGCAGGGAGTAGGGGTGAATACTAAGTACTTAGTGAGTAATAAATATATACAAGTAACTGAAGCCAGAAATCCACAAAGTACCACAAAATGAAGCTAAACTACAGTCCGATCCTCCTAAAAATTAGCAACAACAGTACAATACAATTATCATAGATAATTCAACAAATAAAGATGCAACGCAATGCACATAACCGCTACAGCATGTAGCCCAATCCATTTAACATCGACGACGCTCACTAGGGGTGTGTACAGACTCCGGAGGGGCTCCTACAGCCCAAGCGCAATACCGCTGCGGCGTGCAACCCGATCCTCATATCAACCGTTGTGGTGTGCAGCCCAATCCATCCTCGGTCCACAACAACATATAAGTCACACAACATTTCAAATTAATTATTTCCAGGTTCCAGTTCATAAATTATGAGAATACTTTAACTTTTATTAATTTTTCAAAACATGTGACTTAGCATTTCAATACGGTGAATTCCAAACCAGGACTGAGATCAGTGATTAAGCAAGTATAGCTATCACATATATAACTATCCCCTAGGGATACTATAGGTCGGCACAAGACCCCAAACACGGCTTATAGCCCACAAATTATATCAAACACAGTATTTTTCAACCACAATTAACATATTATACTCATCCGGGATGGACTAAGTCTTAATCCCTTGTCACAATCAATTCCGCACCTGCCACGGGGTGCGAGCCACGGCCTACTAGCGTCACAATGTGCTAAGCCAGGGTTTCGAACCCTTAGGCTACCATATACACAAACTACTCACCTCTAGCCGGTCGTAGACTCATCCGCAATGCCTTTTCCTTTGGAATTTGCTGCCT
Source organism: Nicotiana noctiflora (assembly GCA_032618575.1). Classification (NCBI taxonomy): domain Eukaryota; kingdom Viridiplantae; phylum Streptophyta; class Magnoliopsida; order Solanales; family Solanaceae; genus Nicotiana; species Nicotiana noctiflora. Next base: position 6,433 of record JASVEL010004024.1, read on the forward strand.
CACGCGTAGAATCTAGTCAAACCACAATAATTATGTCAATTACGGGTCAAAGAAACATAACCCAATTCAATTTATACGAAGTACGCAAAATTGCACTAAGTTGGTAATACCCGACCCCGAGCCTGCTGCTCGAAAAAATCCGAAATTAGTACTAATGCGATCCTCATCTTGCCACGAGTCCGTGCATATAAAATTTATCAAAATCGGAGTTCGAATGGCCTTTCGAAAGTCAAATTTTCGTTTCCAATACCTAGGCCTTAATTCTTCATAGTTTCTACCCAAATTCATGAAGTTTGATGTTAATTCTACCATAAAATCGTGTTTTTGAGTCAAGAAACTTACCTCCGATGATACCCCATCGATTCCTCTCTTCACAGCACCCAAAATCCTCTCTAAACGAAGTGTATTTAGTGAAATACTGATTAGGGTCACGACTGGTTTTAATTAAATCTGTTTCTGCACACACGTCCCTTCTATGCGATCGCAATGGCCCTATGCAATCGCATAGAGGTAAATTTTGCTGCCAATTGCCCCTTCTATGTGATCACAATACACCTATGCGATCGCATAGCACAAACTTCCGGGCCTCGTTTTTTTCTTCTCTGCATTCGCAACACTTGGTATGCGATCGCACTGTGCAGTCTGATAAGCCTATGCGATCGCACCCCTTACTATGCGATCACATAGAACATTTTTCTCACACCCTCCAGGCTCTTCTATGCGATCGCAATGGCTCTATGCGATCGCATAGAGCAATCACTAAATGCAATTTTTCTGCTGCAACTTTTGATTAAAACTTGATCAACCAAAACCACCAATACATCACATTTCCTCATTAAAACTTTCTCGTAACATTAAAACACCACCGTAAATATCAAAATCACCATTTTCACATCGATTCAAGCCTAAGTTTCTTCAAAACTTCCGTAACTAATATTCAATCCAAAACCCGACCAAACGACGCCCGAATGACCTGAAAATTTGTAGACATATCAAAAATCACATAACGAAGCTACATGAATTTTTATAATTCCATTCCGACTCCCGGATCAAAATCTCACCTACCGTTCGGATTTCACCAAAGTTCAACCTTAGCCAATTCAAGCCTAAAACTACACCGGACCTCTGAATTCAATTCAGATCGCTCCCCCAAGTCAAAAATCACCTCCCTGAACTAACCAAATCATCAGAATCCGATTCCGAGCGCTCTAACTAAATAGTCAACTCCAGGTTGACTTTCCATATTCAAGCTTCCTTTAAAAAGGCTATTTGCCTCCTTTTTTAACCCGAATCACTTCTTACTTACCCGATCGACTCTTACACTAATATAAAAGCATAAAACTTATAAATGAAAGATAACGGGGTGGTAATTCTCATAACGATGGGCCAGGTCGTTACAGAAGAGATCATTGAAGTTGAGATCAATGCAATCTGAGTATGTGAAGTGAAATTATAGCGCTAAGATCATTGTTTGGCTCAGAATGAGGTGATAGTTCTTGTCAAGGGTATATAATTAATGAATTGCTATTTTGGTAGTATTTATGAATGTGTTCAGGTCTCATCCGTTGTGTCAACATTGTAAGAATTTGAATAAGACCTGTGTATGTCATACAGATCATGTGATGTATAGTGATTCCTTCCAAGTGATTACTTAAAGAATCTTCGGATGATTAAGGAAAATGGTATTGCTAAGTGGAAATGATTTGATGAGAGTATATGTCTCAGAAAAGGGTAATGTGAGTAAACTGATTATATATCAGTAGTAATGCGGCATGTTCTTATTGGGTCCATTGGTGGTATTTGGGTCTGCTCGGTATCACAGGTAAATAATGAGCATCTGTCATGGGATGAATGAGTATCAAATATTTGCGTGTATTGCACGGTGGAAATTTGATTAGGCATGATGATTGGTGTATTATATGGAGTTCTGATGTACACGCTATGTGGTGATGTTGGAATTCAGACTGATTGTCTTAGTATTGGGTGATTTTGAAATATTGCATTAAGGGCAACGTCATAAATGCCACGGGTTAAGTGGTGAAGTGCGTTAGAATACGTTTTAGTGGAATGATTTATATTTTTAAGAATCAGCGGACAGTTGGGAAGGACCGTTTTATTAATTGGGTATTTGTGATGGATGTCAGTGTGTAGGTTGCTATCATTGATCCCATCCCGATATTGAGGGAATTTTTGAATGTGTTTCTTAATGGTGCATGTATTATGCAGGTTGTGGTTAGGCCGTATTGATTTTGTCATGTCACCAGGATGGTGTGTTTGGTCAAAGGAGATCGTGGGGATCATTAATGAATATAAACAAATTTGATTTCAGCATGTTTGATGGATAAATATCGAGATTTCGGTTCAGAAATTTGTTATGGTATTTGCCAGAGGAGAAATGGCCTCATGAATGGGTGACCTGAGGAATGGATATGGTTTATCGCGTGTTTTGTTTACCATTGGCAATATATGAAAGTGTTGGAATAAGTCTCTAGCTAATAAAAGGGTTTTCCATCGACATCTGGTTATTGTGGGCAACTGTTGTTAATGGAAGTTACGCTGCATGTGTTTGAGTTATACGGTATAATATATGATTTCACCTGAGGTTGTAGGTTTTATTACAGCTGGTTCGAGTTTATTCTGAGTAAAAAAAGTGAGGTTCTGATCTTGTGTAAGATTTTAGTAGGTGAAATGTAGTTCTATGGTTTATTGACTAAATGGGTTATAAAATCTCAACTATATTTTGTTTTCGGATCCTTATGAGATAGGGTTACGTGGGATCACCCCGAGTATATGCTTGGTAAGGTTATTCAACTATTGGGTTGCTTCTAGTACAACTCAGGGTCCGCTCGAGGACGAGCATCTATTTAAGTTGGGGAGAATGTGATGACCCGACCCATTATCTCAGGTATTATCGCCCCGTTTTCCCCGTATTATGTTGCTATATGTTTCAATATCAGTATTTGAGTTGATCGGGTAGAATTGGATTGATTTAGTTGGAAATGAGACACTTAGTCTCTTTTAAGAAGGCTTAAATTGGAAAAGTCAACCGGATGTTGACTTGTGAGTTAGAAGGCTCGTAATTGAATTCCGATGATTCGGTTAGCTTCGGGAGATGATTTAAGGCTTAGGACCGCAATCAGAAGTAATTTTGGAAGTCCGGTGAAGAAGTAAGCCTATTTTGGCAAAGTTAGTATTTTGGCGACTTCCGGTTGATAGGTGAGATTTTGATCCGAGGGTCGGAATAGAATTACGAGAGTTTTTGTAGCTTCATTAGGTGATTTGGGATACGTGTACAAAATTTCAGGTCATTCGGACGTGGTTTGGTTGGGTTTTTGATTAAATGCGTGTTTTGGAAGTTTTAGAAGAACTTAGGCTTGAATTCGATGTAATTTGATGGTCTTGCCGTTGTTTTGATACATGTCGATGATTGGAACAAGTTTGTATGATGTTTTAGGAGGTTTTGGTATTTTTGGTTGAGGTCCCGGGGCCTTGGGGTGATTTCGGATGGTTAACGGGAACTTTTGAAGTTGGAAAACTTCATAATAGGCGAAGATGTAAATAAGTGTGCACAAGACCTCACTTTATATGATCATATCTCCCGTTATATAAAGAATTGTGTGATCCACAACCTATTAAATTAAATCCCTTTGAGTCTAGTTTCCAACGCAACAAAACGTTCATCATTTGGAGGTGTATACAGAAAGTTATGACCACTTTACTGGGCATGTATCAGTAGCGCGGCCTTAGCGTAGGAGCGCTAGTAGCCCGCGCTAATTGAGTTATATTCTGCCTCAACTAGCGCATCCATTAGCGCGGGCACGCTAGTAGCATGACCCTAAATATACCTAAGGACGGGAAATGATAGAACTTGAGTCATTTCTCAAGCCTAGGGCTTCCCCAACACCCCCAATTCGATCAATGCACCCTATTGCACTCCTAAGGTAAGATTTTTGGAGTATTTTGAGTTGATTACTACTCCTAAACACTTATATTAAGATGGGTTGACCTTGGAAATCCTTAGATTTCACTCAAATCCCGAAATTGGTTCAAGAACACTACAAATTGGATTCTCAAGATTCTTACTACAAGAGGTATATCTATCATCTCTAACTACTCTTTGGTGATTATTTATGTATGATATATATACATTTGAACTCATGTGAGGATGATGGAAATCCATAAGTGCCTAACCTAGGCTGTGTTAATTGTAGAGATTGTGAAATTGTTTAATTAAAGAGGTTGATGGTTGGGTATGAATGAATGATCGTACATATGTTGTTAGAACTTATAAATTGGTTAGGAAATAATGTTGGAGTGAATTTGTTGGTTAATGGTGCTAGTTGGATAAACCAATACTATAGTTATGAGGTGTAAATATTTATGCCAACAAGATGTTTGGTAATATGCCTCAATGGCATAATTTATGGGATCTAGTGCTAATATTGGCCCTATTGAATGTTGTGTTGTATATTAAAGTTACATAAATGCATTGGATCATTGTAGTATCAATAAGGGTCGAATTTAAGATATTTATGTTTAAAACCCTGTCTTTTAGAAATCGAGCTTCATCGATGTTTATATGAATTTGGATAGAATGGACGCTCGAGGAGGCCGGTTGAGGAGCAAAGGCGTCGCGGACGAGAATTCTCGTCGGTTCGAGGTGGGTAATACTTGTAAATAATGTCTTGAGGGTTAGTAAACCCCGGACTTGCACATCCTAGTGCTGTAATGAGGTGACTTGCACGCCGGATAACGGGCGTGGTAGAGCACCATTGGGGATTGAGACTTGGTCCGTACCGCTTAATAAAAGTACTACCTAGTTACTTGAAATTGAATTGACACTTTAATAAGATATTAATTATCGGGAATTGGATTGATTATCATGTTGTGGGCTTCATGCCGATTATCTGAATCCTTCAAGGATTGGTATTACTGTCTTGATAATACTGTGCATATTTTTATCTCAATCTAAGGTTTTAAAATGGTATTTTGCTACTCAGCATTTTTATAAGGTTATGGAAAACTTGAACAAGGTCTTAATGACATTTCTAGCTGCGAGCTAATATGATACTGTTGCTCGAGGGGTTTTCTTGATTATTCGTTAGACTGATTGGGGCCGAGGGCCATATGTGAATGCATGACAACTTATGTGAGCATATTCATACATGCACGGATCGGACTGCACGCCGCAGTGGTATATAGATCGGGCTGCGCGCCGCAGCAGGTGTGATATTGATATTGCGCTTGGGCTGCAGGAGCCCCTCTGGAGTCTGAACCCCCACAGTGAGCGCGGGCGCCTTTGCATGGATTAGGTTGTACGCCACAGTGTCATATGCATTGCATGGAATACATACATTGGTTTCTTCGTACTACGTGGCATAACATATAACACTCATACATTATTGGCACACATGCATTATTTGCCTTATTGACCAGATCCCCTTGTGGTAATTGTTAAGGAGTGCTGAGCCCAAGGGGCTGATTTGAGTGCAGACTTGCACTGCTGGAGATTATACCCAAGTATTGGTATGTTATCATGAAAGAAAGAAAGCTAAAAATGAGATTTCTAAATAATCTACTCACATATGCTGAAAGGGAATAAAATGATAATGTATTGAAGTTTAAAGATAGTTCTGTATTGTGTAGCATGAGACAGTGCTTTGCGTGATTTTGTTTTATTCAGCATTATTTACTTTTATTACCGTTGAGTTGGAAGTACTCACACCCGACTCCCTGCACCTTGTGTGCAGGTCCAGGTACATCGCTGCAGAGTTGAGTCTATAGGTGCTTGGAGATTGCTTTGGACAATCGAGGTAGCTGCCAGCGTCCGCAGGACCTGACTCTCCAGTTTATCTTTATTTTTGTTCTGTCTATCCCACACTTGTGCACAGTTGTATACACTATCACAGTTTATAAATTCTTGTAGATGCTCATGACTTGTGACTCCTTTTCCGTTGGGAGGTTGTACTGGTTTGGGATGTCTAATCCCCGCGTTTGGGTATTTCTTTATTATTATTCTATCGTTGTTTATGCTTAAAAAAGGGTTAAATGTAAGCTGATAGCTTCGTGTTTCTGTTGATTGGTCGGTCTGGCCTAGCAGTGTGCTGGGCGCCATCATGACCGGGTTTGGGACAAGGAAGAATTAAGAGTTTAGAAGATTAATTGGGAAAACTGTTAATTTAGCAGAATATATAATCTACATCTTTATTTATATTATTATAAAAGCATGAATAAAATATCAGATTACAAAAATAACCTTTTAATATTAAACATAATAATTCAAAATACAAGGATATAATTGGAATTCTAGACATTAGCCTAATAATCCTATTAGTTTTAGGATATAATAATACACATTAGGAATCCTACATGATTACCTTTAGGAATCTTATTATTATAACTATTTTCAGACATATATATTAGCCTTGTAATCCTATTACAAGGCTAATAAGGCAGGACATAGTTCGGGCAAGACTCAGATGGTTCTGGCACATTCAGAGGAGGAGCATTGATGCACCGGTGAGAAGGTGTGAGCGATTGGGTGTAGTGGGAATGATGAGAGGTAGAGGGAGATCTAAGAAGTGTTGGGAAGAGGTGATCAGGCAGGGCATGACGCGTCTTAGGTTTACTGAGGACATGGCCCTTGATAGGGGACTGTGGAAGTCGAGCATTAAGGTTGTAGGTTAGGGGTAAATGTGGATATTTCTCCAGCGCACTAGAGTGAGACTAGCCAGTTAGGAGTTAATCTTAGGATGCTAGTGATCAGTTACTAATGCAGGGATTTATCTGTTGGATATTAGTTTACCGTCCACCCTTTCGTATTTACTATATTTCTTATATTATTGTTATTCTGTTATTTTTTGTTATGTTCTGTATTTTATATTATTTTATATTATATTAGTATGAGTCTATTGATAATACTAATATATCGTCTCTTATTACTGTCTTGAGCCGAGGGTCTTCTGGAAACAACATCCCTGCCCCTCAGGACAGTGGTAAGGTCTGCGTACATATTACCTCCCCATACCCCACTTGTGGGATTATACTAGGTTGTTGTTGTTGTTGTTGTTGTAATCCTATTACTTTTAGGATATACTTCTTACAAAATTTCTATTACTAATTTAATTTGAAAACGTATTATATTGTCCAAATTCATTTAGAAACATGAAAGCAGATATTATTATAAAAGCCGATTATTAAACAGAAGAACTCATAGGGAAATGACATAGTTGTTATAACTTATTTTTTTGGACAATAATAATTTCTATGTTAATTTTTTTATTATTTAAGATTTTAAATTAACAAAATATTATCTATTGAATTCTTATTAAAAATATGTAGGAACATTAATAAAATTAATCTTATAAGAATCCCTCATCTTTATAATACGTTACCACTCTATAATATTCAATACCAACAAAAATAAAAGTAATGTTAAACGGACTGCATAAGGCATTGAAATTGAGAAAAGAATTTCCAAGATAATATATTATTATTTTATATTTGAACTACTTTCCTACTCAAATAATGTAACGACCTGGATGGTCGTTTTTGAAATTTACACCCCAATCCCCCATTTATTGCTTTTCCTAAGTTTATTTCTGCTATTTTTGTTTACCGAGACGTTCGGTATTAGGATTCGAAGTGTTTCGGTGTACTTAATCCCTAAATGAGAGCTTAAGAGTTGAAAAATGGTCCATATTTAGAGCAGTGTGAAAAAGACCTCAGAATGAAAATCCGATGGTTCCGTTTGCTCCGTTAGCTCCGTTAGGTGATTTTGGGGTTGGGAGCATGTTCGAAATGTAATTTGGAGGTCCGTAGCTCATTTAGGCATGTAATGCCGAAGTTTGAACTTTTGAAGTTCCGGTCCGATAGTAAATTTTTTATCCGAGGATCAGTTTGGGATTCCGGAAGTTGATGTATCTTCGTCATGTTATTTTGGATGTGCGTGCAAAATTTCAGGTCATTCGGACAAGGTTTGAATAGGTTTTTGATTGGAAGTATATTTGGTTAGAATTTGAAGTTCATAGGCTTGAATCTTTAATAAATTCGTATTTCCGGCATTGTTTTAGGTGGTTTAAGGATTGGAGAAAGTTTGAATGATGTTACGGGATATGTATGTAGGTTTGGTTGAGGTCCCAGGGACCTCGGGTGTGTTTTGGATGCTCAACGGAGCAATTTGAAGTTAGAAATCATTGCAGAAAATTGCAGGTCTAATGTCCTTCTACACGCTCACGTAGGAGGCATCGCGTTCACGAAGCATTAATTTCCTTTCTCATCACGTTCGCGTCCCCATCTACGCATTTGCGTAGTACATTTTTGGAAGATGTCAAATTCCTTCATCATGTTCGCATTCTTGTTGTCGTGTTCACGTGGCTTCACCTGATTCTTCATCGCGTTCACATCCTAGCTGTCGTGTTAACATAGGCCGTCGAACCCAGGACTTCGCATTCGCATCTCTCCCTTCGCGATTGCGTAGGTCAATTTTTATCCCTTATAAATTTCTTCTTGGCGAATGCGTGATAACGTCCGCGTTCGCGATGCTTTAATGCATGGGTAGATAGCTTAAAAATCCCATTTGGAGGGTTCACCATTTTATAATATTTTTACTTCTAGAGCTCGGTTCTTGGTGATTTTTGAAGATATTTTTACCTGAAAAACTTGGGTAAGTGATTCCCGCTCGATTTAGACCTTATTTCATGATTCTCCTCTTAATTTTACCCTTTAATTTTGTATTTTTGAATGGGAAGTGGGTAAAACTTCTTCGACCTAATTGTGAGGATTTGAGGAGGCATTTGACCTCCGATATGGGAAATTTTTATATGGTAGGACTCATGAGAGTAAGAGGATTCTAAAAATGTGAAAAATTATTCGATTCCGAGATGATGGCTAGAGGGGCATTTTGGTCATTTTACTTATTTTTGCGCCCCACCTTTAATTATGATAGTGGAATCAGTTATTTGCAATATTATTTATGATTTATATTTGAATTTAATAGATTTGGGCCATTTGGAGTCGGATACTCATGGCAAGGGCATCGTTCCCTAGTTGATTTTTGTACCGGTTCGAGGTAAGTGGCTTGTCTAACCTTGTGTGGGGAACCTCTTCCGTTAGGACTTCTTATGTGCTAATTTAAATACCTTGTACGCAAGGTGACGAGCGTGTACTTGTGCCAATTATTGAAAATCCACTTTACTTGAATTGATCAAACTATATTTTCTCCGTTATTTGACTGACTTCAATGCAAGATTAAATCTTTATTAGTTAGAGAAGTATGACTAGATAGAATTCACTGCTTAATTGCTTGATTGCCATAATAAAAATTTCGTGAAGCATGTTATGCCAGAATTCAATTGTTACTTGTATTTGTGTATATCATTCTCTGAATATTTCCCCGATTTGGTTGCGTTCTTTCATTGGGACTACGGGTTCAATTCCTGGGAGATCCTTACCATTGATATTTAGGACTACGAGTTCAATTCCCGAGAGATCCTTGCTATTGATATTATGGACTATGATTCCCGGGAGATCCTTTGCTACTGATATGATAAACTACAAGTTCAATTCCCGGGAGATCTTAGATATTTAAATGAGATGGACTACGGGTTCAATTTTCGGGAGATCTAATGGACAGTTGAGGAATACTTGTTGTGTTATTTTCCTTACTTAGCTTAATTGTCATTGACTTGTGGCTTCTATCATATTTGTATTGTTATTTGTAGATTATTCTCTAATTTACACTGTTCCATTATTGTTATTATATTTTATTCTCAGTAGGGCCCTGACCTTCCTTGTCACTACTCAACCGAGGTTAGGCTTGTCACTTACTGAGTACCGCTGTGGTGTAATCATGCCTCTTCTGCGCATAATTTTCATGTGCAGATCCAAGTACTTCTAGTCGGGCATTCTATCAGCGATCCAAGTGATATATTTGGAGACTTGAGGTATATTCTGCAGCATCCGCAGATCGAAGAGTCTCCTTCTACTCTATCTTATAGTTAGCAGTTCAATTTCATGTATCCAGTTGTGTAGGCAATTCTGGATATTAGAGTCGTATCTTATGTTTCTCTTATCCTGTGTTTCCCATGGGTTTCCGGGTCTTTGGGAGAGTTTTAGAATGCTATGTATTAAAGTGTATGTGTCAGGCGGCAATTATATATATGATTTATGTTATTCAGTTTTGATTATAAATTTCGTAAATTGTTATTACTTTTGCAACGTGTTAGGCTTATCTGGTTGCGAAGATCGGCTGCCATCATGACGTGTCCACAATAGGTGAACTAGTGTCATGACAAGTTGGTATAAGAGCTCTAGGTTCATAGGAGTCACGAGACACATGTCGGTTTATTAGAGTATCGCTGATCGGTACAGAGACGTTTGTATTTATTTATAATAGGCTATGTAACTGTTTAGGAAAATCTTCATTTCTTTTGAATTTCTTGTCGTGCGATATTTTGACACCAATTCTAAACTTCTGTCTTCTATTCTCTCACAGATGGTGAGGACACGTGCTACACGATAAGACCAGGCACCTGCGCCCCCTACTGCCATCGTCAGAGGCCGGGGCCAGGGTAGAGTTCGAGGATGCACCCGAGGTGCAACCACAGCACCCGCGTGCGCTGCCGCTGAGGTACCACCCGTAGATCAGGTTGTAGTACAGGCACCTAGTACAGCTACTACAACAACTACTACTCCAGCGCTCCAGGAGACCCTGGCTTAGTTCATGAGCATGTAGAGTACTTTGGCTCAGGCGGGGTTGCTTCCCCTTGCTGCAGCCACATCTCAGGTCGGGGAGGGGCCCAGACTCCCGAAGCCCACACTCCTGAGCAGAGAGTGCCGATGGAGCAGGTTTTAGAAGATATTCCTATACCGCCTTCAGCACCAGTACAACCTGGGGATGAGCTAGCTGCCTTAGAGGACAAGTATCGCAGGCTAGAGAGGTTCGAGAAATATAATCCCCCAGTGTTCAGTGGTCTAGCTTCAGATGACGCCTTGGGATTTTTTGATGAGTGTTATCGCATTCTCCCTACTATGGGCATAATGGAGTCCAGTGGGGTTTCTTTCACCACCTTTCAGCTTCGGGGATCCGCCTATGATTGGTGTCGTACTTTTGAGTGGGATTGTCCAGTCGAGTCTGCCTCACTAACTTGGACACAGTTTTCTGACATGTTTATAAGGGATTTTGTTCCCCAGATCCGCAGGGATTCATGGCACGCGGAGTTTGAGCATTTGTGCCCGGGTACTATGATAGTATCTGAGTACGCCATCCGCTACACCCGATTGGCCAGACATGCACCAGCTTTGGTCGCTATAGTTCTGGAGAGAGTGCAGAGGTTTATTGAGGGTCTTCTTCCACCCATCCGGTCTAGCATGGCTCGAGAGATAGAGATAGATATACCTTATAAGCAGGTAGTGAGCATTGCCAGACAGATTGAGGGTATGCTCGCTATGGAGCGAGGGGAGAGGGAGACCAAGAGGTCTCGAGAGTCGGGTCACTACTCTTGTGCGCGTACTTCATCAGCCGGTCGTTATGGTAGGGTTTATTCTGGTTGTCCTGTTTATTTAGCCTTGCCAGCAGCCGGTAGTACTTCAGCTCCACCAGCACCTCAGGAGCCCTATTATGCTCCCCCAGTTTCTAGCGCGCCTCCTGCGCGGCGTACTTCCAAAGATCAGTCTAGTAGGGGTTGGACCAGTCAGTCACAGCTACCACGCCCTCCTAGAGCTTGTTATGGGTGCGGGGATACCCACCATATGGTTAGGGAGTGCCCCAGACGTGGGAGGGGTGCGCCATCTCAGACTCCACAGACCTCATCATGCTCTACAGGGTCAGCAGGCCACCATTCCAACTCCAGCTACCACCCCACCTGCCTAGCCAGCTAGGGGCGGGGATTAGGGAGATAGAGGTCACCCTCGAGGGATGGGCCGGGCCAGACTTTATGCTATTCTTGATCATGCCGCAGCTATCGCCTCCGATTCTGTTATCATATGTATTATATTGGTTAGTCACAGAGAGGCATCAATTCTATTCGATCCTGGCTCTACTTTTTCATATGTGTCCTCTTACTTTGCTTCGCATATGGGTGTGCCTCGGGGTTCTTTGAGTGCCCCCATTTATGTTTCTACTCATGTGGTAGATTCTCTTGTTGTGGACTGCGTGTACCGGTTGTGTTTGGTCACTATTTGTGGTTTTGAGACCAGGGCTGATCTATTATTACTTGGTATGGTTAACTTCGATATTATCCTAAGAAGAGACCGGTTGTCACCCCATCATGCTATTCTTGATTGTCATGCCAAGACTGTGACGCTGGCTATGGCAGGTATTCCATGTATTGAGTGTAGTGGTACTTTAGATCATACTCCCAGGAGGGTTATTTCTTTCCTTAAAGCTCAACGTATGGTTGAGAAGGGGTGTGCTGCTTATTTAGCTTATGTGAGAGATGTCAGTGTTGACACCCCTTCTATTGATTCAGTCCCAGCGGTATGGGATTTCCCCGATGTGTTTCCAGCTGATCTTCTGGGCATGCCGCCTGATAGAGATATCAATTTTGACATTGATTTATTGCCGGGCACACATCCCATTTCCATTCCTCCATATCGCATTTCTCCTCCCGAGTTGAAGGAGTTGAAGGATAAGTTAGAGGAGTTGTTGGGTAAGGGTTTCATTCAACCCAGTATTTGGGTGCTCCTGTTTTGTTTGTGAAGAAGAAGGATTGTTCTATTCATATGTGCATTGACTATCGCCAGTTGAACAAAGTTACAATGAAGAACTGATATCCTTTACCTTGTATTAATAATCTATTTGATCAGCTTTAGGACGCACATGTGTTCTCCAAGATTGATTTGCGCTCAGGTTACCATCAATTGATGATTCGGGAGCCAGATATCCTGAAGACTGCCTTCAGGACTCGGTATAGTCATTAAAAGTTCCTTGTTATGTCTTTTGGGATGACTAATTCCCCAGCAGCTTTCATGCACTTGATGCACAGCGTATTCAGGCCATATATTGATACATTTGTGATTATTTTTATTGATGATATTCTAGTATATTCCCGGAGTCGGGAAGATCATGAGCAGCACCTGAGGGTAGTGCTTCAGACTTTGAGGGAGAAGATATTGTATCAAAAGTTCTCCAAATGTGAGTTCTGGCTGAGTTCTGGGGCATTCCTAGGCCACATAGTGTCGAGTGAGAACATTCGAGTGGATTCGAGAAAGGTGGAGGTCGTGCAGGGTTGGCCGAGGCCCTCCTCAACTACTATAATCCACAGTTTCCTTGGTTTGGCGGGTTATTACTATCGCTTTGTGGAGGGGTTCTCTTCGATCGCAGCCCCTATGACAAGATTGACCCAAAAAGGTGCCCCTTTTCAGTGGACAGAGGAGTGTGAGGTGGACTTCCAAAAGATCAAGACAACTTTGACTTTAGCCCTAATCTTGATATTGCCCACCAGTTCGGGGTCCTATACAGTTTATTGAGATGCCTCAAGGGTAGATCGGGTGCCTTCATGAAGTGTTCACAATTGGTGAACTAGGGTCGTGACAAATAATATTTTATTATTATTAATTTTTTGTGTAAATATACTCAATTATTAAAGAATAACAAAAAAAATTTTAAGAATATAAATGTGTGAGAAAAGAAAGAAAAAAATTGGTAAGAGCCAATACCACTAATGATTTTGCAAACATAATGATCTAAAAGTGGAATGATCGATCTCATCGATCTTCTTACTCTTTGAAAATATTATTTGTTGTGCATAAAATTATAATCACTATTAAATATTCAAACATGAGATGAACTAGTATTAAGAATCTAAATCAACAGAAAATAAATTATATTTTATGTTAAAATCAAATAACTAATCATTAATAAGAGAATGAAATTAAATTATCTATATCAACAATGAAGTAAAATTATTTTTCAAGTTAAACAAAAAAATTTAGTGTGCATAAATTTATTCTATAAAAAGAGTGTTAGAGATTTAAAAAAATAGATCACGATGTAAAAGAGATTAATAAATTGTGACGACCCGGCTCGTTGTCACGTGAGTCACCGTCCCGTTTTCCCCATATTGTGTTTATCTATGATTCATTATCGGTACTTGAGGTTAGAGTCGAATTGTATTGGTTTTAGATGGAAATGAGACATTTAGCCTCTTAAAGGAAAGCAAATTTTGAAAAGGTCAACCGGGAGTTGACTATTTAGTTAGAGGGCTCAGCTATGAGTTTCGATGATTCGGTTAGCTTTGGGGGATAATCTGTGACTTAGGAATGCAATCATAATCGAATTTCGAGGTCTGTGTAGAATTAGGCTTGAATTGGCGAAGTTAGTATTTTTGCGAATCTGGTTGGCATGTGAGATTTTGATCAAAGCATCAGAATAGAATTCTGAGAGTTGTTGTAGCTTCATTAGGTGATTTTGGATATGTGTGCAAAATTTCAGGTTATTCGAACGTCGTATGGTCAGGTTTTTGATCAAATGTGAATTTAAGAAGTTTTGGTTGAACTTAAGTTTAGATTTGAGGAAATTTGATGATTTTGATGTTAACTATAGTGTTTGACGGTTCGAGAAAGTTTGAGTAAGGTATTGGGTCACATCTGTGTTTTTGGTTGAGGTCCCGGGGGCCTCGAGGTGAATTCGAGTCGTTAAACGAGAGTTTTTGAAGTTTGCTTCAGGTCTGTGTTGCTGTCATCAGGTATTTCTGGTTCTGTAGAAATGGATCACAGAAGCGGTTTTGTAGAAGCGAGTAAGGGGTCGCAAGTGCAGTTTTTGGGACATTGGCATTTTCCACAGAAGCGGTCCTGGGCGACTTAAGGAAAACCGCAGATGCAGAGGGAAGGCCACAGAAGCGGCAAGTGTGTCGCAAAAGCGAAAAGGACTGGACAAAACCCTTTTAATTTAACCTTTGCAAATTTTTGAAAGAAGACCACATTTCCACTTCGGACTAAGAGGTTTTTAAGAGAATTTAAAGAGAGTTTCGAGGGCTTTCATCAGGTATGGATTCTTGGACTTAGAATATGTTATTATGGTGTAAAATCATGGATTAACACTGAAAATCCAAGAAAATTAAAGGTTAAAAATGGAGGTTAGGGCTTGAAACTTAAGAGAGCTAAACTAGGGATTTGAGGGGTCAAATGGACTCCGGTTTTTGTGGTTTGATAAGTATAGACTCGTGGCGAGATAAGGAACATTTTGGTATAAAAAAATTAATATTTTCGAGAAGTGGTCCTGGGGTTCGGGTTTTGCTAGTTTCGAGATTTTCGCTATTTCTCGATTGTTTTCGATTGGGTAATGTTCTCTTAGCCTATTGTGATGTGTTCCTTGTGGTCTTGACCAGATTCTACACACGAGGAGGTTGATTTGCGAGTGAAAGGCATAGCGAGTTAGACTTGTGGCCAGCTTGAGTGAGTAATTGATGTAAATGCTGCTCGGAGGGTTTGAAACCCCGAACTTTCACATCGTAATGTTATATTGAGGCATGACACGCATTCTATGATCAGTGCAGGGTCGTTTATTGATGGGGATTGTGACTTGGTCCATCCCGAGTGCTATTTCCACTATATCGGCGAATGAGACGTATATCTTATGACTGTTACCATTAGGCTTATTGCCATGTTTGGGGCCCTGTGCCGACTTGTAGAATCCTTAGGGGATTTTCTTTGGGTTTCCTCTCTTGTTTGCATAAATTATACTCTCAGTCATGTTTTCTACTATTGTAATAAAATAAGAACTGTGTTTTAATCATGAATATTAAATGAAAAGGATAAGAGCACTGAGATCCCTATAGTATGTCATGCCTGATGAGCTATGAATTTATTTGACTGAGATAGGACGAGGACCCGATTGTAAGGATAAGTTTTCCTTGTTATGGATTAGGCTGCATGCCACATCGATGATATATTTATATTGAGGCTGAGAGCCTGTTTGATGCCATGAATGGCTGATATTGTGCTTGGGCTGTAGGAGCCCCTCTAGAGTTTATACACACCCCCAGTGAGCGCCGTCGACGTTAAATATGTGGAGCGGGTTGCATGCTGCAGAGGGTACTGGAGTGTACTGGTATATGTGTTTCATCTTATGATGCATTGTTCCCTTAACCGTATTATTGTTGTTCATGTTTACATTGATACTGATCCATACTGTTAGACATAGGTTACCTTGTGCATTTATTGTATTTTCTTACTTTTAGACTGTATTTATGTTTATTACTCACTAAGTCGGAGTATTCACTTTACTCTCTACATCTTGGGTGCAGATCCATGTTCTTCTCAGGCAGAGTAGATCAAGTCTTGGACGAGCAGATCTAGCTCTTCGCGAGCATCGAGGTAGCAATTTGGATGCAGGTCCGAATATGTAACTTTTTTAATTTTTCGAGAAGCGCACCAAAAGTCGGGTTTTGATAACTTCGCGGGTTTTGATGCAATTTGGGTTATTTCGAGTGAGTTACGTAAATTTGGCATATAATGATGTATTATCATTGATTTTGAACAGATTTGGCATCCAAGGAGATTGACTTGCGAGGCAAGCGCAAGGCGGGCTAAGGCTTCTAGCGGATCGAGGTGAGTGGTAGTAGTAAATAATGTACTGAGGGTTTGAAACTCCGTACTAGCACTTTACAGTGCTATGTTGAGATGAGATGTGCGTCTTGTGACGGGCGTGGTGACATTGTGATTGAGGGTTCGGACTTGGTCCTTCCCGCCTAATAGAATACTATATTTTATGACTGTTAATGAGATTATAGCTGTGCAATTGGGCTAATAGCCATGTTTGGGGCCTTGTGCCGATCTGTAGAGTATTAGGGAACCTATAGAGCTAGGTGACCCTTATATCATGTTGGAAATATACACTCAGCCGTAATTACAACTGTATAGCATATTACGAGCCAGTACTAGATGTGTACTTTGAAAGATACTACCTAGGGTGGAATTACATATTCTAGCTGAGTGAGCCTGAGAGGCCGGGTCTAGCTGAGTGAGCCTGAGAGGCCGGGTCTATATTGACTGGATAGGGTCGAGGACCCATTATGAGGTATTATATATATACCTATATTGGATCGGGCTACATGCCGTAGCAGTATATCCATTGGATCGGGCTGCACGCCGTAGCAGTATATACATTGGATCGGGCTGCACGCCGCATAATATACATGAGGGACGGACTGCACGCCGCAGTATTATTGCGCTTGGGCTGTAGGAGCCCCTTCGGAGTCCGAGTCTGCACACATTCTCGGTGAGCGCTGGTGTATATTATGGGATCGGGCTGCGCGCCGCAGCAGTATAACTATATATACATATATATATTGGATCGGACTGCACGCCGCAGTAATACATGTGTGGATCGGGCCGCACGCCGCAGCATCATAGCGCTTGGGCCTAGGGAGCCCCTCCGAAGTCTGTATACACCCCCAGTGAGCGCCGTCGACGTTAAATGGAGCGGGCTGCGCGCCGCAGCGGTATATGTATTGGAGCGGGCGGCACGCCGCAACATTATACTTATTCATATCCTTATACATACTTAAATACTTATACATTATAGACATATGTATATATTTACATACATAGAGTTGGCTGTACGCCGTAGCGGTACGAGTGAGGATTTGGTCGGTGTGGGACCTTGTTGAGTTAGATGTGGACTGGAGATCAGAGTACTCACTGTAGCAATGACTTACCGGTGGGGGTTTGCCTTAGAACTGTCTAGTGATAGTGCTGGAGTTCTTGTTTTCAGTTATTGTTTATTATTGTTACTCACTGAGTTGAAATATACTCACCCCACTCCCCTGCACTTTCTGTGCAGATCCATAGGTGACCGAGAGCAGTTGAGACATTGTAGCTGCTGATCCTTGTCTACTTTTGCGGAGATTGCGAGGTAGCTGCCAGCGTCAGCAGAGCCTGTTTTCTCCTTCTTTATCATCTTGTTGATTTCTTTTTGCCTAGACTTGTTTGTATTAAGATTTTATTCTGTAGAGGCTCAGTCTCGTGAGACCACGATATGGTTGGGACCGTATTTTGTATGCTTTTACTATCTCGCTTATCACCTGATATGATCATTTGCTGTTTAAGTTTAATTTGATTAATCTGAATTAATAACTGGCTGGTTTAAGGGATAATATGGTCGGGCTTGCCTAGCATTGTGTTGGGCGCCATCACGACCAGGGTTTGGGTCGTGACAAGTTGGTATCAGAGCCTAGGTTAACAGGTCTCGCGAGTCGTGAGCCGGTTTAGTAGAGTCTCGTGGATCGGTACGGGGACGCTTGTACTTATCCTCGGGAGGCTGCAAACCTTTTGGAAAGTTTCAAATTCTTGAAATTCTTATCGTGCGTACTTGATTCAGCTTGAGATGTAATTCTTGAAACTCCTTCTACATGTTTGTAAGTGCACTCGAGTGCTTAGTGATAAATTTGCCTTGATGGCTTATGATTCCCCAATCGAGGGACGAGATATAATCTCTGCGAGTTCATGTTGGGCCAGTCTGGAGGACTTGGGGCCAGATCCTTGTCTATGGCTCGAGCACTAAGGTGCTAATGTCGCCAGCCGGTATTATGAAGTTCATACGATCGGTATTGAACTTAATTGTAAAAATGGCAGTTTGATAATAGGAGAGCTGTAAGGTAATTAGTTCTTGTTGTGATTTCATATGTAGCCCTAGTTATGGGCGTGAGAAATATGTTCGTTGCCTCTTAGCGGAAATGTAAAGTGCACTACATGTGGTAGTATGAGTTCAAACTCAAGAAAACTGAATTGGCTGTGCTAGGTGTACCATGGTGAAAGGTATATGTGTTATGATTGGAGTAGGTGCAGTGCACGTTCATGTACTAATGCTGATGATATAATTGTGTATCATTGAGATTTATGTTGTTGATATACATTGTGACGTCTTGTCGAGTTGCGGATGTATTATTAGGATGATTTTGGTGATTCGCTGGCAGGTGAATAGGCCAAATTACAGAGGAAACTCTGTCGAAATTTTGGGAAAATTTGAGGCTTAGAAAATAATTCTGTCACCTGGAGAATAGGCTTAAATGGTGTGTGTATAAATGCAAGAGTTGCAAAAGAGTTAAGGTATGTGATGAATCGAATCTTCGTCGAAGCTTGTAAATGACTTGAGTTTAATCTAACTAGAACATTGTGGCATCATTTGAGTAAGAATGCTATGAGTGGCTGAAAGTGCTTGGGTGTATGGCTCCGAGACAAGTTGGGGAGGTTGTTGTTGATTAACTGATTGCACTGTTGTGTGATATGTTGGTCCTGTATCTGGGTATGTTGGGAAATTTTGATAAAGGTTATGGTGCTTCGTAAATGTGAAGAAATACTAGGATGTTTGAACTTATGTTGGTAAAGGATGTTCGGTGTATAGAAAAGAAAGCTAGCTAATCGTATTTGAATGTAATCACGTTCTGCGATGTCAGAGTTCTAATAAGGCACGAGTGGTTCTGTTCAATAAGACAGTTGAATTACAGTTGAATAAGGGTGAACGACGCCCGAGGTATTCTTGCTGTGTTCAAGACTTTGATTGTAACGGTAAGGTGTCTTAAGACTGTGTACGTGGCTAAAGACCGCGGTTTCGTTATAAGAAATCGAGACTTTTGTTATGTTATGTGGATGATGAGATTCTATGTATCTATATTGGAGAGTAATGATAACGAATTCAAAAAAAATTGTAGGAAGTTCTTCAAGGTAAAGAGTTGTAGATTGTGGTACCTCGAGGAAACATCTGAGGGAGTATTCAGCGGCCTGTGAATCTTAGACGGTGGGGTTTTATGTACGAGTCTCGTGTGGTAACATGAGTTGATGTATTATGGTGCTACATTAAAGGCTAATATTCAATTAAAGATGAATCAGAAAGGAAACTAGGTAAATGGAACAACTTATTAGTAATTTGGAACAATATGAAAAGGACACGAGTAATTCCTGGTGTGTGTTCGAGGTAATGAGCCTTGCAGTTATGGTGCAACAAAGCTCCTGATGTGCTGGCAGTTGCGTAGCTCGATGTGGGTAAAAGGACTCGGTCCTGGCAGTTAAGCTTATGCAATGAATGGGAAGAAAGAGTTGTGATGTGTTTTATCATGGTTTGAAAATGAGTATATTCCAGTTGGTATGCGAAGCGTGGAATGTGTAATGATTTTTCTTATATATGGGATCATGAAAGTTCTTGACTAGTTGAGTGAGCCGATGTTTGCGGCGGAGGAAAGGGATATGAATTTCCATGATGTCTTAGTGTGGTATGGTATATACGATGTGTTATGGAAAGATGATAACGGCATGTTCAAGGTTTGAGATCAGTTCATATTATGTGGGAAGTTATTAAAATTCTTGAGCAGCGAGGGCAGTTGTAGATAATTTAAGAATCGATCTTTCGGGTGATTAAGGAAAATGGTACTTCTATTCTAGTGATTTGGCGGGGTATATGTTCAAAAGGGCAAGGTAATGTAAACTGATAATATCTAGTGGTATTGCGGTATTCTCTTGTTGGATCGACAGTGATGATTGAGTTGTTGATGGCATAGGGAAATTTCTGAATGGCTTTCGTGGTATGAATGGATGTTTGATGTGTGTTACGTATTCGTACGGTGGAGAGTGGAATCAGGCATAGTAATTCATGTGTTATATATGTGTTAGAGACTAGAAGTTCTCGTAATCCGCCTATGCAGTGGTGGTATATCGTGTGTATCGGCACCGTTTAGCGGTTATTGGAAATTGGAAGCCCTAGTGGATATTTTGTTACTTGATATGACGAATTTGAATAATGATATATGATTGCAGGCTGGTTGTCATAAGTCAGGTTGTCTAGACTAATGTGATATGGACTATATCGGAGAAATGTCACAACTGCGTGGCAGAGCGCATCAGAGTATGCTCCAATAGAGTAGTTGTACCCAGGACCAGCGGACAGCTGGTAGGAATTGCTTTGTAAGTTGGGCCTTCGTGGCGGATGTCAGTGTAGAGGTATCTACCATTGATTCAGTTCCGGTATTGAGGAACTTTGTCGGATGCGTTTCATATGGCCGAGATTGAGGCTATATATATGTTGTTGCAATGAGCAACTTGACTCGATGTGCATTTCCATTGCTAGATGTATTCGTGGATCGGGTGGCATGCTGCCACATGTATAATATCTGGATCGGGTGGCACGCCGCCACATGTATGGTATCAGGATCGGATGACACGCCGCCACGGGTATGTTATTGGAACGGGTTGCGCGCCGCAACGGTGTGATGTGGAAAATATAGCTTCCTATATGTTACTTTGTATACAATACTTCCTGGCTTCTGAGGAATAGTCCGTATTGGGTATCGTTCGGGGAATAGCACATCGGTGGTGTCCTTTCAAGATTTGATAGCGTATATCATTGTATCACCGCATGTGTGATTGATTGCTTGAGTTCAGACCTAGATATGTGTGTGGCTGACCGTTTTGAGCATGGTGACTTGAGGTGCTCCATGAGTAATAGTGTTTGGATAGAATCATGAGCTGTGGCAAGGCCACGTGATGTTATGACCTTTCGAGGAGGATTCAGGTACCCTAATTCTATGATGTGAGACGAGGTCTCAGTTATGTGTTGTGATGGTATTGAGAAATTTGAATTATAGCTCATTTGTGTGAGTCGGTTGTCATGATTCGAGTGTGTTCATATCGTTCTTATTGGGGCCTGTGTTGTGCTCGTTGTGGCTTAGGTCGATGCTGAGGTGTCATGTCACCAGTGTGATGTGTTATAATCAAAATGATCATCGAAATCATTAATGAGTACGAGCATATTTGATCTCAGCTCGTTAGAAAGGTAATATCGAGATTTGGCTCCTAATTCTGTTGTAGTATCAATTAAAAAGGAAATGGACTCATGAATGGTTCACTTGAGAGATAGGTATGGTATATCGCGTGCTTCAGTTGCCGTGGGCAAGATATGAAGGGGTTGGAATAAGACTCTATCTAATGAGAAAGGTTCTTTCTCTAGTATTTGGTTATTGTGGCCAGTTGTTGTGATTAGAGACTATCGTCTCGAGTGATTGGGTTGTTTGATACATCATGTGATCTCACCCGGAGTGGCGAGTTTGGCTATTATAGTTGGATCGTGTGTACTTTGAGTATAGATGTGGGATTCGGATTTGGTATATGATTTTGGAATGTGCAATGTGGTTTATGGTTCAGATAGACTGTGGAAATTCAGCTATACTATATTATCGGACTTGTGAAAGATAGGGTGAAGTGGTATCACCCGAGTATATGCTTGGTGAGGTCATTCAGCTATTGTGTTGAATTTAGTACAACTCTGGGTCCGCTCGAGGACGAGCGCGTTTGCTTAAGTTGGGGAGAATGTGATGACTCGGCCCGTCATCATGTGAGTTATCACACCTTTATCCCCGTTATATGCTTGTTAATGTTGTAATATGTATGTTGGGTAAGTTTGAGTCAATCCGGATCGAGTTGGGTTGAAATTGAGACAAATAGTCTCTTAGAAGAAGGAATAGTTGAGAAAAGTCAGTTGGATGTTGACCTATGAGTTAGAGAGCTCGGAATCGAATTCTTATGATTCGGTCAGCTCCGGGAGGTCATTTGTGAGCTAGGAGAGTGATCGGAAGTGAATTTGGAGGTCCGGTTTAGTTTTAGGCTTGAATTGGCCAAAGTTGAATTTTGGCGATATCCGATCGATAGGTGAGATTTTGATCCGGGAGTCGGAATGGAATTCCGACAGTTGCAGTAGCTCCGTTGTGTGATTTTGGATGTGCCTGCAAAATTTCAGGTCATTCGGACGTCGTTTGGTCGGGTTTTTGATCGAGTGTTAGTTTCGGAAGTTTTGAAGAAAACTTAGGCTTGAATCCGTGTGTAATTGGTGATTTTGATGTTTAGGATGATGTTTTTATGATTGAAACAAGTTCGTATCGTGTTTTGGAGTATGTTGGTGGTTTTCGTTGGGGTCCCGGGGGCCTCGGGATGAATTCTGGGGTCCAAACGGACCATTTTGAGCCAAAGGAACTGTTGGAATTGTTGCAATAAAATTGCAGGTTATTTGTTCTCTGCGATCGCGGCCATTGCCACGTGATCGCGTAGTGTATCGAAGTGAGGCTGGGAGATTGTTCTTCGCGATCGCAGGAGGAGTGATGCGATCGCGTGAGGTTGAGTGTTTGTTCATCGCGATCGCGAGGATATCGATGCGATCGCGTAAGGTCTTGTTCATAAGCAGTGCGATCGCGATCTTTTTGATGCGATCGCGTAGGTTCGCTGGGTTGAGCACTGCGATCGCGTCCAGGTCCACGCGATCGCGTAGAGGAAAGACTGGCCGCCCAAAAGCTGTGCATCGCGATCGCGAGCCAAGGGCTGCGATCGCGTAGGGTAAAAATGTCTGGCAGTGAGTTTAAGTCCAGAAACAGTTCATTACGGGTTCATTTGCAAAACCCTCCATTTTTGAAGCCTAGAGAGAGGAAGTGAAGGAAAATTGATGGGAGAACATCGGGATATTGTCGGAGGTAAGTTTTGTGGTTTAATTACATGCTTTTATCATGAAATCATTGATTATTTCTATGAAAATGGAAGATTAAAGGTGGGTTTTAGCCCTAGGCCTAGAATTGTAGAAAAACACTGATTTGAGTGGGCAAATGGAGTCCGAATTTGGTAAATTTTATATGCCTAGACTCGTATTGAGACGAGGGTTCCGAATATGTAACTTTTTTGATTTTTCGAGAAGCGCACCAAAAGTCGGGTTTTGACAACTTCGCGGGTTTTGATGCAATTTGGGTTATTTCGAGTGAGTTGCGTAAATTTGGCATATAATGATGTATTATCATTGATTTTGAACAGATTTGGCATCCGAGGAGATTGATTTGCGAGGCAAGCGCAAGGCGGGCTAAGGCTTCTATCGGATCGAGGCGAGTGGTAGTAGTAAATAATGTACTGAGGGTTTGAAACCTCGTAGTAGCACTTTACAGTGCTATGTTGAGATGAGATGCTCTTGTGACGGGCGTGGTGACATTGTGATTGGGGGTTCGGACTTGGTTCTTCCTGGCTAATAGAATACTATGTTTTATGACTGTTAATGAGATTATAACTGTGCAATTGGGCTAATAGCCATGTTTGGGGCCTTGTGCCGATCTGTAAAGTATTAGGGAACCTATAGAGCTAGGTGACCCTTATATCATGTTGGAAACATACACTCAGCCGTAATTACAACTGTATAGGATATTACGAGCCAGTACTAGATGTGTACTTTGAAAGATACTACCTAGGGTGGAATTACCTATTCTAGCTGAGTGAGCCTGAGAGGCCGGGTCTATATTGACTGAGTTAGGGTCGAGGACCCATTGAGATATATTATATTGGGCTTGAGAGGCCAAGCATATACTGACTGGGATAGGGTCGAGGACCCATTATGAGGTATTATATCTATACCTATATTGGATCGGGCTACATGCCGCAGCAGTATATATATTGGATCGGACTGCATGCCGCAGTAATATACATGTAATATACATGTGGGACGGACGTCGCAGCAGTATATATGTTGGATCGGACTGCACGCCGCAGTATTATTGCGATTGGGCTGTAGGAGCCCCTTCGGAGTCTGAGTCTGCACACATTCTCAGTGAGCGCTGGTGTATATTATGGGATCGGGCTGCGCGCCGCAGCAGTATAAATATATATACATATATATATTGGATCGGACTGCACGCCGCAGTAATACATGTGTGGATCGGGCTGCACGCCGCAGCATCATAGCGCTTGGGCCTAGGGAGCCCCTCCGAAGTCTGTATACACCCCCAGTGAGCGCCGTCGACGTTAAATGGAGCGGCATGCGTGTCGCAGCGGTATATATATTGGAGCGGGCTGCACGCCGCGGCATTATACTTATTCATATCCTTATACATACTTAAATACTTATACATTGTAGACATATGTATTTATCTCCATATATTGAGATGGTGTTACATCGAAGTGGTACGAGTGAGAGTTTGGTCGGTGTGGGACCTTGTTGAGTTAGATGTGGACTGGAGATCAGAGTACTCACTGTAGCGATGACTTACCTGTGAGGGTTGCCTTAGAACTGCTAAGTGATAGCACAGGAGTTCTTACCTTCAGTTATTATTTATTATTGTTACTCACTGAGTTGAAATATACTCACCCCACTCCCTGCACTTTCTGTGCGGATCCACAGGTGCCCGAGAGCAGTTGAGACATTGTAGCTGCTGATCCTTGTCTACTTTTGCGGAGATTACGAGGTAGCTGCCAGCGTCCGCAGAGCCTGTTTTCTCCTTCTTTATCATCTTGTTGATTTCTTTTTGCCTAGACTTGTTTGCATTAGGATGTTATTCTATAGAGGCTCAGTCTCGTGACACCACGATATGGTTGGGACCGTACTTTGTATGCTTTTACTATCTCGCTTATCACCTGATATGATCATTTGCTGTTTAAGTTTAATTTGATTAATTGGAATTAATAACTGGCTGGTTTAAGGGATAATATGGTCGGGCTTTCCTAGCATTGTGTTGGGCGCCATCACGACCAGGGTTTGGGTCGTGACATCTATATATTCCAATTATGTGTATTATTAATATTTCTCTTTATCAATTTTGAAGGAATTGCAACGTCATGAAAATGTATTTTTTGAACCACACCATACCAGTACGCCTGTGGCTTTAAATACATTTCGACTTCGTTGAGAGTAAGATTTGGGTCACATAAATATGCACACGTACTTGAAAAAATATATTAAAATCGCGCCTAAACTATCCACGTCTTATTACTTTGGGAAAGACCGTAAAATTCGCTAAGCGGTCCTTCCAAATCTAAGTATTTTATAACAATTAATTGAGGGCCCCGTGCGTTTTTTTCTTTAACGAGGCTCATCTCATTTATTTTAAAGGTCAAGCCTATAGTGTACTACATTTCTACTATTGTTTTTGCCTTATCAAAATAACGACTAATGATGTCTAGTTATAGTTTGTATTAATATTCCATTTACATCCATGCCATCATGTTTTGAGCCTTGAGGTCAAAGCAATGAAGAGCACAACCGTGCTCAGGGCTTGTTCGAGCCCAATTTGTATATATAGGTTCATCTCTCATGGGCACAAAAGTTATCGCAACTGGATTTGGGCCTCTTTGCCTGATCAAGCCCAGGTTATTAACAAATCCAAAGCAAACACAATTGTATCATTGAACTAATAATGTATTTAAACGGATATTATAACAAGAGTTTCAGAAATTAACTAAGGCATTAACACTAATTTTTATTTCCAGCTATTCTCATAAACTGGTACTATTATTGAATGATTTGTATACCAGCTATTCTCATAAAGTGGTTTATAGTATTATTGACAATTGAAATACATTATAGTCAAATGTAAAATTGAATTACTGCTTTGTCTAATCAGAAATGTTAAGACTAAACTACAGGAAACCTATTTGAATTGAAATGCAAAGTTGCTCATATTGAAGTAATCAGTTTATTCTTATTATTAAAACTTAATTTGAACACAGCGTATTAACTAACAAAGAAACTTGAATCTGAATTCCTATTTTTATATACTAAAACTGATTAATACAAACTAAAGATAACTATTGAATTCCTCAAAATTTCATTGCATTTATGACTCGTAACGAGTTGAGGATCCGGGATCACAACCAAAACAAAATTTTGTTCTTTTTTTTTTCAATATTTTTATCTCTACTCTACTGAAACTGTTTTCTGTTAATCTAATTCATAAGTGATTTTTGTGTAGTAATTAGACTAAGCTACTAAAACTAACAGTTCAAGTCCACAGTACGTACAGTCCACAATCCAATTTATACATACAATTGATTTAATAAATTACATATGAATCTATATAGTTCTACATCTACAAAGTAGACAGAATTGGAAGCTAGTAAAACTTGTCGAGCAATTTTATATCTTCAAAATTCTGATTACATCTTTGAATTTAGAAGTGTACCTGGAAAAAGGTCAAATAATCTCGATGAGTCTAAGGCAAATAGAGGAATAAGATCTGCAGTGACCGGACTTCAACAAGCAATAACAGCAGATTCACAGCAATGCACAGTAACCAGATTTGATACCAAAATTTCACAACAACCAACAGCTTCTCAATGAATAACCACAGAGCAAACAGTTTCAACAACCAATAAGATCGAAGAAAAAACATAGAACAATAGACGAAACACCATAACTCAAGAGATCTTCACTCGAACTTGAGCCAAAACCAATAGAACAGTAGTAGTGTTTTGAAATTTGAGCTTTTAAAACTTTTCAGAACCCTTTCGAACCCCAAGAATTTCAAACTCTCTGAATTTCCAAACTTCTAAACTTATTAAATGTGGCCTAATGAAGCCTATTTATAGAACAAAATGGGAGGGAATTTTAAAATTAATATTCTGATTTCCCACCCCTTATCTTATGAATTATGTTCAGATTAATACACCTAGTTTAATCGTAAATGCACTAGAACCCCTACTAGAAGGTTCTAGTGGCGTCTATATTATTCTAATATCCTTAATTTTCCATATTACACTTACTTGCTTTCAATTTCTACCTATTTACCCATTTATTGTGCCTAGAATACCCCTTAATCTTTAGGTATTTACCCACGAACCAGGCAGCACTGCCACTTATACCCTTAA
Organism: Nicotiana noctiflora; assembly: GCA_032618575.1. Taxonomy (NCBI): domain Eukaryota; kingdom Viridiplantae; phylum Streptophyta; class Magnoliopsida; order Solanales; family Solanaceae; genus Nicotiana; species Nicotiana noctiflora. The sequence continues at coordinate 34,027 of JASVEL010004024.1, forward strand.
CCCCTTAGTTTATTTACAGTATACCAATTATCCTTTCCCCCTTAGCCCTGTATTTTCCTTTTATTTACCCTTTTAACCCCTTTATCAATCAGATACTTAAAAGTCAAAGTGAAAATCGACTTGCAAAAATAGCCAATAATAGACAATTTTACAGATATAGTCAAATTAGGTATGAGTACTCAATTAACGAGATTCAAGGGAACAAGTTAATCATAGATAGAATCTAATCAACATAATACTTAATTACTAATTTCAATCTTATCAAGTAAAAACCTAGAAATCTAAGTGTGGCTATGAACAACAAAACATGTAATTTTTGACTAAGAACTTTATTAGAGAAGAAGACTATAGCCATGAGATTCTCTAGTAGAAAAGATCAGAAAGCTACGAGGTTACATGTATGCTATTCATAACTAAGCAAGATCGGAAGGCAAATAGGCATGTGATAGAACAAATAAAACAATCAGGAAGGCAAAGAGACATGCAATAGAAAAACCAGGATTAAAACACTTAGCTTTCGATTCTTATTTCTTCTTTTCTTCCTTTCTTTCTTCTGTTTTCTTTTCTTCATTTTCTTTACTTTTCTTGATTATACAGAACATTGGAAGTTCAGGATTTTTTTTTCTTGGATTTTTAATCCTTAGGCAGACTCATCGAGTCTTTTTGTGAAAACACTCTTAGGAATAGGGATACTAGGGTTGTGGGTTTAACATAGTGCTTTTTTGGACTAGGGGTGTTCGCCGGAGTAGGGTTCTGGAGACACATTTTTCAATATTCGAGGGGTTTGAGGCATATTTGAGGGAAACCACCTAAGTGGGGTTAAAGAGGGTGAGGAGGCGGTCATGGGGTGTTAAAGGCAGACTCTGGTTCATAAGTGGTAGTCGCCGGAGTAGGGTTCGAGCGACACCTTTTGGGTTATTTAAGAAATTTCAGGGGTTTTCTGGGGAAGCCGATGGGGTAGGGTGAAAGAGGAGAAGAAGGTGGTTAAGGGGTGTTAATGGTGGATTGAACAATGGTGGAGGTGAACCACCGCCGGTAAGTTTCCGGCGATGGTGGAAAGGGTATTAGGGCGGCTAGGGTTTGAAGGTTAGAGACGAGGGTGTGAAATCAATAATATGTAACGTTTTACGTATTGAAAAATATTGGATGATCTGGAACCGTTGGATTGAATGAACCAACGGTTCAAATTTAATTAACTATAGTACGACGCCGTTTTAATTAAGTAGTCATTTAATCTGGACCCTTGGATTGATGTTACCAACGGCCTAGATTACTTTTATTATGTGACATTCTTTTGATTATTAGACAACCATTACTCTTGGAACGTTTGATCAAATTTCCAACGGTCCAGATTCAATCAGCCTGGACGGTGTTGTTTGGTTTAATTATAAGGCAGACCAGCTTGCATTTCATTTGGGCCTGGTCCGTGTATTATAACACTTGGGCTACTGAATTTGTATTTGGCCCAAGTCTTGTGTATTGTATTTGTATTTTGAATTTTTGTATTTTGTATTCTTTTCTTTTCTATATTTTTTATTTTACCTTTTGTATTTATTTTCTATTTATTTTCCTTGTATTTTCTTTTAATTTTCTGATTTTTCTAAAATTAAAGAGTAATTGATTTCTATTTTTGGTATTTTCTGATTAATACAAATAGATGATTTTTGATTTTCTTTGTTTTTTTTTCCAAAAATTAGAAAAAATCTTGGTATTTCCACACAATTATCAACAAATTTCCACAAGAAATTCAAAAATTATTTTTACATATATTTTAAAATAATTTGCTTAGGGCAAAAGTTACGTGCTCACAGCTTCCCTTCTTTGCTCGGGAACACGCAGAGTTTCAGTGCAAAGATAAGTGAGCAGTAATGAGGGATTTTCGCCCATTCGCATATTGCGTGTGAAGAATTTTGAAAGTTTTGACTGCATCTTGCTTCAAGGATTGCCTACATATCCTGGGCTAAACAGGAATCAGGTTAGTGTAGTTAAGGAATGTCTGGTAGTTGGGACTACCAGGGAGCTGTGATCTTATTGTTGGTGCTGTTGTCGCTGATTGTTGGTCACCTTATTACACCGTGGTAAAGATAAAAGAAGCTAGCCTAAGCTATGCTCTATTATTTACAAAAATCCTATCTATGTCTTCCAACTTGTTCTTGTGTTGAACTTGTATCTTGCATAACTTTTGATTGTGTCCATTCTTCAGGTGGACTCTTACTTACTATTGCTTGAAAAAGTATCCCCTTGTTCTTCAGGTGGGTGCCTGCTTATAGCTTGCTTGAAATGTATCCTGCTTGTTGAAATTGAAAATGTATTCCCTTTCAGGTGGGCGCCTGCTTACAGCTTGCTTGAAATGTATTCCCTAGTTTTTTCAGGTGGGCGCCTCCTTGCAGCTTGCTTTGAAATATATTCCCTTATTTTTCAGGTGGGCGCCTACTTGCAGCTTGCTTTGAAATGTATTCACTTATTTTTCAAGTGGGCGCCTGCTTGTTGAAATTGAAAATGTATTCATTTGTTTTCCAGGTGGGCGCCTGCTTACAACTTGCTTGAAATGTATTCCCCTGGTTTTCAAGTGGGCGCCTTCTTGTTGATTTAAAAATGTATTCCCTTGTTTTTCAGGTGGGTGCCTGCTTACGACTTAAAAAAAAGAAAACATTTTCTGCCCCAGTATTGTGCTTGGGTATACCATGTTATTAAATATTAGGATTTAAATCTGAATTTCAAATGATTCTTCCCTTATTCTTCGGGTGGGTGCCTGCTTACAACATGCTTCGAAATGTATTCCCTTGTTTTTCAGGTGGGCGCCTGGTTGCGATTATTATGCTTGCAAGATATTCCCTTGTTTTTCATGTGGGTGCATGCGTTCAACTTGAAGAAGTATTACCTTTTTTTTCAAGTGGGCACCTGCTTACAATTTGAAAAAAGTATTCCCTTATTTTTCAGGTGGGCGCCTGCTTACAACTTGAAAAGATATTCCCTTATTCTTCAGATGGGCGCCTGCTTACTAAACTTGAAAAGATATTCCCTTATTCTTCAGGTGGGCAGCTGCTTACAACTTGAAAAGATATTCCTTTATTCTTCAGGTGGGCGCCTGCTTGTTGTGTTTTCAAAACAAAGAATTTTTTTTGCCCGAGTTTGATAACTGGGTGCATGATGTTACTGAATATTAACTTTGTGATGAAATTGTGCTGTACTTCCCTTATTTTCCAGGTGGGTGCATGTTTGCTAATCTTGAAAAGTATTCCCTTGTTCTTCAGGTGGGCGCATGACTACTAAAATTTGAAAAGATACTCCCTTATACTTCAGGTGGGCGCCTGCTTACTGATCTTTGAAAAGATATTCCCTTATTTTTCAGGTGGGCGCCTGCTTGCTAAACTTTGAAAAGATTTCCATTATTCTTCAGGTGGGCTCCTGCTTCCTGAACTTTGAAAAAATATTCCCTTATTCTTCAGGTGGGCGCCTGCTTGTAATACTTTGAAAAATTATTCCCTTATTCTTGAGGTGGGCGCCTGCTTAATGAACCTGTGAAAAAATATTCCCTTATTCTTCAGGTGGGCGCGTGCTTGCAATACTTTAAAAAGATATTCCCTTATTCTTCAGGTGGGCACCTGCTTACAACTTGAAAAGATATTCCCTTATTCTTTAGGTGGGCGCGTGCTTACAACTTGAAAAGATATTCCCTTATTCTTCAGGTGGGCGCCTGCTTGCTAAACTTTGAAAAGATATTCCCTTAATCTTCAAGTGGGCGCCTGCTTGCTAAACTTTGAAAAGATATTCCGTTATTCTTCATGTGGGCACCTGCTTACTGAACTTTCAAAAAATATTCCCTTATTCTTCAGGTGGGTGCCTGCTTGCAACTTAAAAACGAAGAATTATTTTTCCCCATTATGGTAACTAGGTGTAACATATTACCATACCTGCAATTTTGAAAAATAAAAGTTATACTTCCCTTATTATCCAGGTTGGTGCCTGATTACTGGAGTTGAAATGGATTCCTTCGCACATTGTTGCTTTATGTGACGACCCAAAGGATCATCACCGTATTTTTCCCTTTTTCGTGCTTCCGAGTTCTTGGAAACCTCACTCTCAGTTGCCTCGATGAGCGTGCACAGTTCGGGCGCAAAACCGGAAAGTTTTTGTGTTAAGATATATGAATTCTATGGAAAATTTGAATAATTATGATATTAATATTGATATAGTTGACTTTGGTCAACATTTTTGGAAAACAGGCACGGACCAGTGATGTGACTCTCCCGGGAGGTCCGTAGAAAAATATGGGACTCGGGCATATGCCCGGACTCAAAATCTGAGGTCCCGAACCCCGGTAAAAGTATTTTTCCGTTAAATTGTTTTCTAAAATTAATAAGGAAAACTGGAAATGAAAATGAGTTAGAAAATATAGGTATCGGGCTCGTATTTTGGTTCCGACGCCCGGTACAGGTCTTAAATATTCGTTAAGCGCTTCCTGTGAAATTTGGTCAAAATCGGACGTCGTTTGACGTGTTCGGACTTAAATAGCTAACCTTAGAAAATTATGAACTTTGAAATGAAATCTTGAGTTTTGGGAGTTGATTCTTTGTTTTTGATATTATTTTAGCGATTTGATCGCTCGAGCAAGTTCGTATGATGTTGTTGAGTTAGTGTGTTCATTTGGTTAGGAGCCCTAGGGGCTCGAGAGTGATTTCGGGGGTTGTTCGGGGTGTTTTACACTTGAAAATCTAGTGTTTTTGAGGTGTTGATGGTATCTGGTGTAATGTTCTATGTGATTGCATAGGTCCTTATGCGATCGCATAGTGAAAAAATTTAGGAGCCCAAAATCGTTCTATGCGATCGCAGCCCCCCTTGTGCGATCGCATTGCCCAACTTCCCAAACCTATGCAATCACATTGCCCCCCCTCGCGATCGTATAGAACACTTTCGTGGCCCAGTCTCACCTACTCTATGCGTTCACATCTTTCCGTATGCGATCGCAGTGCATTAGCTCCCTACCCTATGCGATCGCAATGCATTTTTGCCTAGTGATTTTTTGATAAAAACAGAACAGCAGCACGGGAGTTTTCACTCAAAACACATACGGGTTCATCTCCTTCACCCTCCATTTTCAAGCTACAAGCTCACATTCCTCCGTAGCTCCATGGGTAAGTTTCCTAACATTCATTATTCATTATTTCTTCATCAAATCATAGTTAATCCTAGCCTAATTCATGAATTCAAGGTAGAAATTGGGGGTTTTGGGTAGAACTAGGGCTTGTGGGATTTTAGGTGTTTCAACCTCAATTTGAGCTCGGATTGTGAAACAAATCATATATTCTAACTCGTGGGGTCATGGGTGATTGGAATTTGGTCCGAGCCTCGAGTTTGGACCATGTGGGCCTAGTGTCGAACTTTTCTATTTTTGGAAGAATGATGGGAATTTCATTTCTAGGCTATGAGATTGTGTTATTGAGCCCTAATTGATGTTATTGAATTTAAAATGACTAGATACCATTGTTTCATAGTCGGATTCTAGAGGAAAGGCGGTGCTAGGGGATTTATTGCTATTTGCGGACCGAGGTAAGTGTTTGATCTAATCCTGGATTGAGGGAATAGGACTATAGTATTATTGTTTCCTATTTGCTAAATGATCGAGTGCGGTGTATTGGTATGGTGACGAGTATCTATACACTGGCGTCTAGCATGACCATGAGTCTTATTTATACTTGCCTTGGGGTATATTTTGAGAATCATTCCTAGTAAATGATGAATTCAACATGACGAGTTAGTTGAGGAATTATTTATGAAACATGAGATTTCTTTGAGTTTTGGCTCAAATGGTAGTGACTTTTATGAAGTCAAAATTGTAAGTAATGTAAAGAAATGTGGTTGGATCCCTTGTCGGGACGAGTGGATTATGATTGTTGTTGCTCCTTTATTCGGTTGAGCGTTACATGTAATCTCCATCATTGAGATGTTTGGGATGCTAGTGTTACCCTTATTGGGCAGATCGTTATATTTCCGAGTTTTCCTCAAGGCGGAACTCCTTGAGACAAACTATATGAATCATTGATTATGATTATTGGGATCGTGTGGCACACCGCCCACCTATGTTATATTTATTGGGATCGTGTGGCACGCCGTCCACCTATGTTATATTTATTGGGATCGTGTGGCACGCCGTCAACTTATATTATATTTATTGGGATCGTATGGCACGCCGTCCACCTATATTATGATTATTGGGATCGTGTGGCACGCCGCCCACCTATATTATGATTATTGGGATCGTGTGGCACGCCGTCCACTTATATTATTTTTTTGGGATTGTGTGGCATGACATCCACCTATATTATATTTATTGGGATCGTGTGGCACGCCGTCCACTTATGTAAGTAAACAATAAGATTTTGTTTAATGATGTCACAGATGACCTGTTCTCGTTGTTCAATATTTCTCCGAACATGTTCCCTTTTTAGTTATATACCTTCATTTATATTACGATTGTTCTTTCTGTTGTCGTCGTATCTTTATATATATCTGCACAGGTTGATTTTAGTAAGTCTTGTCTAGCCTCGTTACTACTTCTCCGGGGTTAGGCCAGGCACTTACCAGCACATGGGGTTGGTTGTGCTGATGCTACACTTTCTGTGCTTTTTGCACAGATCATAGCGTTGGAGCAGCCTTCGGACAACAACAACTATAGGATATTTTTAGGAGTGTCTTCAGTTCAGGGACTCTCGAGGTAGCCTAGCCGGCGTTCGCAGGCCGAAGTCCCTATCCTTTATTTAAGTTTGTTTTTATTGTTCCAAAACAGACTCATGTATTTTCTTTAATTCGAACTTGGTTGTAGTATTCTATAGTAGTTTGTGAGATAACGACACCAGATTTGGGGTAGTGTTATGTTCAGTATTTTCTGCATTTGATTTCTTCTTTACTGGATTTAAAGTTTTTCTGAAAAGTTTGATTATAAGAGTATACTCTGTTGTTAAGCATTGGCTGGACTAGCTTCGATAGTAGGGCCATCACGACTCCTGATGGTGGAAAATGTGGGCCGTGACAAGTTGGTATCAGAGCACTAGGTTGCATAGGTCTCGCTACTCACGGAAAAACTAGGTAGAGTCTGAGGGATCGGTACAGAGACGTTTGTATTTATCCCTCGCAGGCTACAGAGTTAGGAAAAAATTCACTTGTGTTCTTTCTTGTCGTGCGAATCTGATTCTACAATACTGATTATTCTTCTACTCTATTCTTTCGCAGATGGCGAGAACACGTGCTTCATCTTCCACCGCGTGGCAGCTCGAGCCCATAGCTGCACCCGTGAGGGGTAGAGGTCAAGGTTGTGCCAGAGGCTGAGGCCGGGCAGAGCCCAGCCTCAGGTAGCCATTCCAGATGTGGAGCCTCATGTTGACTATGATGAGGAGGTTCCAGCCCCAACAGTACAGGCGGGACCAGTTCAGGTCCCAGGAGGAGTTGTGATCACCCAAGAGTTCCAGGATGCTATAGTTAGACTAGCAGGCTTTTTGGAGAGTGTTTCTAGAGCGGGGTTGTTACCCGCTGCACCAGCCACTTCTCAGGCTTGATGAGGGGTTCAGACTCCTATTACACGTACCCCGGAGCAGGCAGCTCCTCATTCCCATGTCCCGGTGATTCAGCCAGCTATGGCAGTTCAGCCAGGTATTCCAACTCAAGCCGGTGATGGAGTGGTCATGACTTTCGATGCCTTGTGGAGACTTGATAGGTTCTCCAAGATATTTACTACCACCTTCAGCGGTGCTTCATCGAAGGATCCCTAGGATTTTTTATTCAGTTGCCATGAGATTCTCAGTGCCATGGGCATAGTAGAGACCAATTGGGTCAATTTTTGCACTTTCAGGCTTACAAGATCCGCCAAGACTTGGTGGAGGGATTTTTGTCTATCTAGACCAGCTGGGTCTCTGATTTTGTCATGGGATTAGTTCGCGGAGTTATTCTTGGAGAAATTCCTCCCCGTTACTCAGCGGGAGGCACTTCGTAGAAAGTTTGAGTGCCTTCAGCAGGGCACCATGACAGTTACTCAGTACGAGACCAGATTCATTGACTTGGCATGCCATGAAGTGGTGATACTCCCTATAGAGCGGGAGAGGGTCCATAGATTTATTGATGGACTGATTCAGCCAATTCGACTACAGATGGCCATGGGAGTGGGTAGTGATATTTCTTTCCAAGAGGCGGCCAATGCAGCCCGCAGAGTTGAGGTGGCCCTCATACGGAGAGGTAGTCAGATTTCGGATAAGAGACCTCGCCATTCTGGTAGATTCAGTGGTACCTCGTTTCGAGGTAGGGATTCTTATGCTAGGGGTCAGGCACCGAGGCCCTTTCAGTCAGCTCTTCAGACTTCTCATGGTATTTCAGGTAGTGGTGGTCCCCAATAGTATCAGTTAGATCAGCAGCTATCAGTGCACCCCCACTCTATTATTTTTACCAGTACAGGACTTGTTATACTTGTGGTGACCCGAGGCATATTGCTAGGTTTCTCCCTCGAGCTTCGGGCAGTTCTCAGTAGTAGGGTCCTCATCCCATGATTCAGGCAGCAGGTGATTCACAGCCCACCCAGCCAGCTAGGGGCGGGGGTAGAGATCCTAGAAGTGGAGGTAGGGACGGTAGAGGTGGAGCTCGGACCGGTAGAGGTAAAGGTTAGCCATCGGTTGATCGCCCTAGAGATGCTGCTCACTGGGGTGGGGCCCATCCCCGTTTCTATGCCTTGCCACCCAGGCCAGATGCTCAGTCTTCCGATGCTGTTATTACATGTACTATTCTGGTCTGTGATAGGGGTGCTTCAGTGCTATTCGACCCTGGGTCTACATTCTCATACGTGTCATCTTATTTTGCACCCTACCTGCCTATGCCTAGCGATGCTTTGGGTATTCCTATAAATGTATCTAATCCAGTGAGTGATCCTATAGTTGTTGATCGGGTCCATCGTTCCTGTATAGTAGTGTTTGAGGGTCTTGAGACCCGTGTTGACCTATTGCTTCTAGACATGGTGGATTATGATGTTATATTGGGAATGGATTGGTTGTCCCTGTATCATGCGATCTTGGATTGTCACGCCATGATCGTGACTTTGGCTTTACCGGATATGCCCCGATTGGAGTGGAGAGGAACTCCAGGTCATGCCATCCGTAGTGTTATTTCTTATGTTAAGGCTCAACGTATGGTCGAGAAGGGGTGTCTGGCTTATTTGGATTATGTTCGTGACTCCAACTCAGAGGTTCCTTCTATTGACTCAGTCCCTATTGTTCGGGAGTTTCTAGAGGCTTTTCCTTCAGACCTTCCGGGTATGCCACCCGATAGGGATATTGATCTTTGCGTAGAGCTGGCCCCCAAGCACGTAGCCCATTTCCATTCCGCCATACCGTATGGCCCCGCTAGAGCTGAAAGATCTAAAGGATCAGTTGCAAGATCTATTGGAGAAGGGTTTCCTTAGGCCTAGTATTTCTCCCTAGGGTGCGCCAGTTCTGTTTGTGAAGAAAAAGGATGGTTCCATGCGGATGTGTATTGACTACCGACAGCTGAACGAGGTAACAATTAAGAACAAGTATCCGTTGCCGAGAATTGATGATTTGTTTGACCAGTTGCAGGGTGCAAAGGTGTTTTCCAAGATAAATTTGAGATCGGGTTATCACCAGCTGAGGATTAGGGCGTCTGATGTCCCTAAGACAGCATTCTGCATTGGTATGGGCATTATGAGTTTTTGGTCATGTCATTTGGGTTGACCAATGCCCCAACAACATTTATGGAGTTGATGAACCGAGTGTTCAGGCCTTATTTGGACTTGTTCGTGATTGTCTTCATTGATGATATTCTGGTGTTCTCCCGCAGTTAGGAGGAGCGTGAGCAACACCTCAGAGTGGTTCTTCAGACTTCGAAGGATAGCCAGTTGTATGCCAAGTTTTCAAAATGCGAGTTTTGGTTGAGTTCAGTGACGTTTTTAGGTCATGTCGTATCAGCTGAGGGTATTCAGGTAGACCCAAAGAAGGTTGAGGCAGTTAAGAATTGGCCTCGACTAGTTTCAGCGATAGAGATTCGTAGTTTCTTGGGGTTAGCTGGTTATTATCGTCGGTTTGTGGAGGGGTTTTCATCTATAGTTGTCCCGATGACCAGGTTGACCCAAAAGGGTGCCCAGTTAAGGTGGTCAGATGAGTGCGGGGAGAGCTTTCAGAAGCTCAAGATAGCTCTGACTACAGCACCGATATTGGTTTTTCCTACAGGTCCAGGACCTTACACTATCTATTGTGATGCTTCCCGTGTTGGTCTTGGTGCGGTATTGATGTAGGATGGCAGGGTTATTACTTATGCTTTGAGCCAGTTGAAGATCTACGAGAAGAACTACCTAGTCCATGATCTAGAGTTGGCAGCCATTGTTCATGCCTTGAAGATTTGGAGACATTATTTATATGGTGTGACGTGTGAGGTGTACACGGATCACAAGAGTTTGCAATACTTGTTTAAGCAGGAAGAGTTGAATTTGATGCAGCGGAGGTGGTTGGAGCTATTGAAGGACTATGATGTTACTATCTTATACCACCCAGGTATGGCCAATGTAGTGGCCGACGCATTGAGCAGGAAGTCATCCAGCATGGGTAGTCTTGCATATGTTCCGGTCAGCCAAAGACCACTTACCTTAGATATTCAAGCCTTGGCCAATCGATTAGTGAGGTTGGATATTTCGGAGCCTAGCCAAGTATTAGCTTGCACGGTCGCTCGTTCTTCATTATTAGTGCGGATCCGTGACCGACAATTTGATGATCCTCATTTGTGTGTCTTGAGAGACACAGTGCAGCTTGGAGGTGCCACAAAGGTGACCTTGGATGCAGATGGAGTTTTGAGATTGCAGGGGCGAGTATGTGTGCCCAATGTTGATGGCATTTGGGAGTTGATCTTAGCGGAGTTCCGGTGACCCGGAAGAGATTTGGTGCTATTTGGGTCATTGTTGATATGCTGACTAAGTCAGCGCGTTTCATTCCTGTTACTACTACCTATTCCTCAGAGAGTCTAGCTAGGATTTACATCCGAGAGATTGTTCGTCTTCATCGGGTACCGACATCTATCATTTCGGATCGGGGTACACCGTTTACCTCGCACTTTTGGAGAGCAGTTCAGCAGGAGCTAGGTACCCAGGTTCGGTTGAGTACAACATTCCATCCTCAGACGGACAATCAATCCGAGAGGACTATTCAAATATTGGAGGATATGCTTATAGCCTGTGTTATTGAATTTGGAGGCTTTGGGACCAGTTCTTGCCTTTAGCAGAGTTTGCCTACAACAACAGCTACCAGTCCAGTATTCAGATGGCACCTTATGAGGCGTTGTATCGTAGGCGGTATCGGTCTCCAGTCGAATGGTTCGAGCCGGGAGAGGCTTGGTTGTTAGGTACTGATTTAGTCTAGGAGGCCTTGGACAAGGTCAACATTATCTAGGAGAGGTTGCGTTCAGCTCAGTCTTGGCAAAAGAGTTATGCAGATCGCAAGGTTCGAGATCTGGATTTCTTGGTTGGTGAGCAAGTATTGCTCCGTATATCGCCTATGAAAGGCGTGATGAGATTTGGGAAGAAGGGAAAACTTAGCCCTAGATATATTGGTCCATTTTAGATACTTGATCTAGTGGGAGAGGTGGCTTATAGACTTGCCTTGCCACCTAGCTTGTCAGCTGTGCATCCAGTGTTTCATGTGTCTATGCTCCGGAGGTATCACGGTGATCCTACCCATGTGTTAGATTTCAGTACTGTCCAGTTAGACAAGGATCTGTCCTACGAGGAGGAGCCGGTAGCTATTCTAGACTGGTAGGTTACATTTAAACCACAATACCTAAGTATCTAATTAACATGACTAAAATTGATAATTTCTGTAAATTTGATCATATCATTCATTTTGAATTCACATATTATGCTAATGTAATAATATTTTTCGGTATTTAGATGATTTTTGAAGTATTATATTAACGTGCAATGCACGTTTATAGATACTAGTTATATATACAGACGAAAAGAATGGTAGAAGCTCTTAGTTGGCGTTCCTAATTAACTTATGTATATATTATTGGGAATATTTCATATTAAAACAATTGGGCTTCCTCATTTTCAATTTTATAGCCCATATTTCAATTTACAATAGAGTAGCCCAAAAATTATAGGCCCATATCCGAATAAGGGGCATTATTTCCGTTTTTTTTTGGAGTAAGAAGCGGGATTTTCTACATTTTATCAGATTCTTTCTAATCTTCTTCCCCAAATATTTCAAAAATGAGATCTTCCAATGAATACAGCTCCAAAACCTTATAATTTTATATTCATCTCGAATTAACATAAAATCAAACACGAAAAGTAAAATTTATTTGCTGCAAATCAGCGCAATTTTAGTTTTTGCTGCAATTTTGATTTCAACTTTTTTTTCGATGGAGATTTTTATAGTTTACATTCTTCATAGTGGTGAATGGGAAGAAAAAACGTTTATCAATTTCATCAGCGATTGTGTAAAAATCGAGTCGACATTCACCTACAATAATTTAGTTGCAGCTATTTCGGAACAGATTAGCATTAATAGTGTCACGGCCCCAATCCCGGTCGTGATGGCTCCCAACACAACTGCTAGGCAATCCCGACCATTTACACTCTCATCCCGAGCATGAAGCTCAAACCAATTACTTGAATATTATTATCAATAATAAAGCTAGAATCTTAACTGATAGAAAGAAGCTAAACTGAATAATCTCCCAAAGACCTGGGATCACGAGTCTAAAGCCTCTAAAACAAACTGGATAATAATGTTTGATATATATATATATATATATACATATATATTTATATATATATATATATATATATATATATGAAATAGGAAGAGTGGCCAAGTCCTGCGAACATCAAGCAGCTGCCTCAACAACTCTGATAAACTCGGGAACGAAGACTGCTCACCTAAGCCTCCGGTGTACCTGAATCTGCACACAAGGTGCAGGGAGTAGGGGTGATTACTAAGTACTGGTGAGTAATAAGCATATAAAATGTCTGAAGATAAGAAATCTACAAAATGCCACAAAGTAAAGCTAAAACTAACAGTCTGACACCTTACTATGAACTAACAGCAAACAACTTCAAATATAATAGTCAAGTATAATGTAAAAAAGCAATGCAAATGCACATGAACACGTTGTGGCGTACAACCCAATCCATTTAACGTCGACAGCGCTCACTGGGGGTGTGTACAGACTCCGGAGGGGCTCCTTCAGCCCAAGCGCAATATAACCATAACATTTGTTGCGGCGTGCAGCCCGATCCAAACTCAATCATGAAGTTCAATATGGCGTGCAGCCCGATCCATACTTAGTCCACAGTATGCATATGAGTCACGTTACAAGTTCAATTAATTTCCTAGTTTCCAATTTATTAAAAAGAATATACATTAGATATTTAACTTCAACAGTGATTAAGCACATGACCGGGATCAATGATTATACAAAGCATGCTGTCACAATGATATTCAACCTCTAAGGATGCTACAGATCGGCACAAGGCCCCAAACATGGCAATAAGCCCAGATATATTCAATACAGGGTGCGTATCAGTCGCCAATGTAGAAACATTCTTTTTCGGGATGGACCAAGTCACAATCCCCAGTTTTAACAAATCCCGCACCTGCCATGGGATGCGAGTCACACCCTACAATAGTGTAACAATGTGATAAGCCGGGGTTTCAAACCCTCAGGTCATCATATACACCAACTACTCACCTCTAACCGACCGTAGACTGGTCTGCAATGCCTTTTACTTTCGTATCGACCTCCTCGTGCGTCTAAATAGTCAAAACCACAGAAAATACATAAATATGGGTCAAAGAAACATAACCCAATTAAAACGACTCAAAAAGTACTAAAATTCACGAAGTTGGTAAAACCCGAGCCCCGGGCCCACTTCTCGAAAAATTCTGAAAATCACACCAACGGATTCCACGCCTCTCCACGAGTCCGTACATATAACGAACACCAAAGTCAGAAGCTGTTGACCCTTCAAATCGACCCCTAAATGTCTCATAATTTCAGGCCCCAAAATTCTATTTTTCTACTATTTTTCATAAATTAAAAAATGAGATTATGGTCTATAATCATCCATAAATGAGTTTCAATAATCAAATCACTTACCTCTGTGATACCTACTGATTTTCTCTCTTAAATATTGTCTCAGAAGCTTCTTCTCGTTCCAAAATTGGAAGAAAATTCGACCTCCTCATTATAGGTATACTGTTCACGCATTTTAATGCTCCCAATGGATTCATTATGAAATTATAATGAATTTAGGCTTTTGAATCACTCCATTTGACGTTATTATGAAGGAGATATGTAGGTTTTAATATTTGCAAATAGTGTAGATTTCAATTCAGGGCGATCTTCACTTTTTTGATGCCAAAATCTCAACTTTCCCTTTCATTATTTGTCATCAGATTAATCATCCTGGAGCAAAGGCCCTATCTCGATTAATTCTGACTTGGGTGCGATCGATTCTTAGTCTCCGAGGAGATCTTGGATGTGATTGCTGAGGGCTTCGCCTCTTTCAAATTTTCAATCCTCTAGGTTCTTGGCTTTATTTTTAGTTTTTTTTTTGAAATTCTTGAAAGGCTCCGTCAGGGGCAATTTCATCATTAACCTGAAAATCTGGGCAACCTTAGTAAAATGGCCATAAAATCCTCATACGATGTCTAAATTCGGTGATTCGTTTTGCTACAGGTCCGTAATTACTATATGGATCTAATTATTCATTCAAAACCATAATCGGAGCTCCTTTGTTCAATATGATATCATTTATGCTTGAAGAAACAATGTCGAAGCATATGAAAAACAAGCACGCAACCCAAACCTATCCGAAATTCACCCGATCTCCTCGGAACCGCATACGAACATACCAACATGTCACATATGATCATTAAAACTTATTTCCACTCTCAAAATACAAAAACTAACATCAAAACACCAAATTTACAACGGATTCAAGCCTAAGTTCTTCTAAAACATCTGAAACATGCATTTGATAAAAAACCCAACCTAATCACCTCCGAATAACCTGAAACTCTTCACGTATATCCAAACTCACCTAACAGAGCTACTGCAACCCTCAGATCAAAATCTCACCTACCATCCGGAATTCGCCAAAATCCAACCTTAGCCAATTCAAGCCTAATTCTACACCGGACCTCCAAATTGAATTCTGAATTCACCCCTAAGTCACCAATCATCCCCCGAAACTAATCGAATCATCGGAAATCCATTCCGAGCCCTCTAACTCATAAGTCAACATTCGGTTGACTTTTTCAAACTAACCTTCTTAAAAAGAGACTAATTGTCTCGTTTCTAACCGAACTCTATCCGAATAACTTCAAATTCTCTAAACACATATAGTGAAATATATAGAAGCATAAAATGGATAAAATGGGATGGTAACTCCCGTGTTGACTAGTCGGGTCGTTACAGATAGTGAGTTAAACACAATAGAGATTAACTTTATCCCAAATGTTGGTTTGCCATAGATCTTGATTTATAACAATACAAGTGTGAATGTGTCTATAGAATTAAAGAAGAAAAACTTGAAATTCACTGAATATCCGTTGTTTGTGACAGTGAAAGAGATATATGAAAATCGTTTGGTTCCTACAAGTTCTAGTTGTGTAGTTGCTATAAGTTCCAGTTGTTTGGTTGCCACAAGTTCAGATTCTAGAGATGTATCAATAATTGATATCATTGAGATTATTGATATCAAATTTATTGAAAACAGAAAATTTAGTGAAAACACGGGTATAATAGATGATATATTGAACGAATTTGTTGAGGAAGAAGAAGTTTATAAGGATAAAGAGACAGTTGTTAGTGTGATAATGAACTTAGATGTACGTGAAAGGTTCCAATTCAAGGTAATGAGTTCAAGCGCAACAAGGTATGTAAATAATTGTATATTTTGTTATATATATGTATAAAGTAGTATATATTTGTATATATGTATTAAAATTAGTATATATGTAGTTATGTTTTTGTATACAAGTATATTTAGAAGTTGAATGATCTTTAATTGTCACGACCCAAACCCCGGTCGTGATGGCGCCCAACACAATGCTAGGCAAGCCCGGCCATGTTATCCATTAAACCAGCCAATTATTAATTTCAGGTGATCAATTTAAACTTAAATAGCAGGTGTTCATATCAAAATGATAAACATGATAGTAGAAGCATACAAAATACGGTCCCAACCAAATCGTGGTGTCGCAAGTCTGAGCCTTTACAGATAAAACAGCATATACAAACAAGTCTAGGCAAGATGAAGGCAACAAAACAATAAAGAAGGAGAAAACAGGTTCTGCGGACGTCGGCAGCTACCTCGTAGTCTCCGCGGAATAGAAATGAATAAGCAGTTGTGACAGCTCAACTGCTCTCTGGCACCGGCGAATCTGCATAAAAAAGTGCAGGGGAGTAAGGTGAGTATATTTCAACTCAGTGAGTAATAATAATAAACAATAGCTGGAAATAAGAACTCCGGTGCTATCACTAAATAGTACTAAGGGCAGCCTCATGGGTAAGTCATCATTATGGTGGATACTCTCATCTCCAGTCCACGTCTATCTCAACAAGGTCCCACAATGGCCTAATCCTCGCTCATACCGCTACGGTGTACAGCCAACCCAATGTACATAAATGTATACAAATGTCTATAATGTATAAGTATATAAGTACATATATGGATATGTATAAGTATAATACTGCGACCTGTAGCCCGCTTCAATACATATAACACTGTGGCATGCAGCCCGATCTATTTAACGTCGACGGCGCTCACTAGGGGTGTATACAGACTTCGGAGGGGCTCCTACAGCCCAAGCGCAATGATACTACGGCGTGCAGTCCGATCCATATGTATGTTACTGCGGCGTGCGGTCCGATCCAATATATATATATATATATATATATATATATATATATATATATATATATATATATATATATACATATATATATATATATATATTTATACTGTTGCGGCGTGCAACCCGATCCCATAATATAGTCCGGTGCCCACTGAGAATGTGTGCAGACTCAGACTCCGAAGGGGCTCCTACAGCCCAAGCGCAATAATAATGCGGCGTGCAGTCCGTCCCACTTGTATATATTACTGTGTCGTGCAGTCTGATCCACATATATATCACTGCGGTGTGCAGTCCGATTCAATGCAGGTATATACATATAATACCTCATAATGGGTCCTCGACCCTGTCCCAGTCAGTATAAAATTGGCCTTTCAGGCCCACTCAGCTAAATTAGGGAATTTCCACCCTAAGTAGTCTATCTCTCATAGTACACATCTAGTACTGACCCACGATATGCTATACATCTAATTTTACGGCTGAGTGTAAGTTTCCAACATGATATAGGGGTCACCTAGCTCTACAGGTTCCCTAATGCTCTACAGATCGGCACAAGGCCCCAAACATGGCTACTAGCCCAATTATACAGTTGTAATCCCATTCTCAGTCACAATACACAATACACTATTATTAGGAAATGACCAAGTCCAATTCCCCAATCACAATGTCACCACGCCTGTCACATGACATGTGTCTCATCTCATCATAGCACTGTAAAATGCTAGTACGGGGTTTCAAACCCTCAGTACATTATTTACTATCACCACTCACCTCGATCCGGTAGAAGTCTTAGTCCGCCTTATGCTTGCCTCGCAATTCAACCGCCTTAGCTGTCGAATCTGTTCAAAATCATAGAGAATACGTCAATATATGCTAATTATACACAACCCATTCGAAATAACTCAATTTGCACCAAAACCCACAAAGTTGTCAAAACCTGACTTTTGGTACGCTTCTCGAAAAATTATGAAAGATTATATTTTCGGACACCTTATCTCAACACGAGACCATACATACAAAGTTTTCCAAAATCGGACTCCGTTTGCCCATTCAAATCGACATTTTACCAAAACCCTGGCTTAGGCTAAATTCCACCATTAATTCATCCAATTTCAGTGAATTAGAGGAGGATTCTAAGATAAAAACACATAATTGAACCATAAAACTTACCTCCGATGATAACCCGATGAAATCCCAGCATTTCCCGTCACTTTCTCTCTCTAAGACTCGACAATGGTGTTTTATGAATGAATTGCCACGTCTGAAATGTTCTGGACTTAAATTTACTGCCAGGAATTTTTACTCTGCGCGATCGCAGCCCTTGGCTCGCGATAGCGATGCACAACTCCAGGGCGACCAGCTTTTCCTCTACGCGATCGCGTGGACCTGGACGCGATCGCAGTGACCAACTCAGTGCCCCTATGCGATCGCAATGAAATGAATGCGATCGCACTGCACTCGAACTCGACCATACGCGATCAGATCAATTCCCCCGCGATCGCTACGCACAACCACTTGACCTTACGCGATCGCATCACTCTTCCTGTGATCGCGAAGAACAAATCTCCAGCCTTACTCCTATACACTACGCGATCGCATGGCCAGGCCTGCGATCGTGATGAACAAAATTCCTCTGCAATAATTGCAGCTGATCAGCTGCTCACTTTGGCTCAAAAAGGTCTGTTTGGACCCCCGAATTCTTCCCGAGGCCCCCGGGACCCCAACAAAAACCACCATCATACTCCATAACACGATACAAACTTGTTCCAATCCTAAAAACACGCCTTTAAACACGGAAAATATCGAATCCAAGCAATTCAAGCCTAAGTTTTCATTTAAACTTCCACAACCAACAATCAATCGAAAACCCGACGAAACGACCTCCGATTGACCTAAAATTTTGCAGTCCAAAATCACATAACGGAGCTACAGAAATTGTCGGAATTCCATTCTGGCCCCCGGATCAAAACCTCACCTACCGATCGGATTTCGCCAAAATTCAACCTTGGCCAATTCAAGCCTATTTCTACACCGGACCTCCAAATTCAATTTCGATCGTTCCTCTAAGTCACAAATCACCTCCCAGAACTAACGGAATCATCTGAATCCGATTTCGAGCCCTCTAACTAAATAGTCAACTCCAAGTTGACTTTTCACATTCAAGCTTCCTCCCAAAAGGCTATTTGCCTCATATTCAACCAGAGTCACTCCTAACTCATCCGATAGACTCAAACACCGATATAAAAACATGAAACATGAAAAATGCAAGGTAATAGGGTGGGAATTCCCGTGACGACGGGCTGGGTCGTCACATTAATCCTAGGTATCACCTTATGTGTATGGATGACAAGTGTGCTTGGAGTTTCAAATCTTCTTTCGTTTTCAAGGCAAACATATTCAAAGTGAGAAGTTAAATTAATAATAATCATACATGCAGCTATGGTGAAAGATACTTAACACAACATCAAGCTACTTCAGATGTAATTGCTAGTATAGTCAAGGACAAGTATGTCAATCAAAAAATGTTACACCGCAAATGATATAATAGAGGACATACAAAAGCAACACGGATGTGACGACCCAAAGGGCTCATCACTTATTTTCTCACCCATCTTGTACTTTCGAGGCCTGAGTTTTTGAAGAAATAGTCTTAGTTGGAAGCTTTGAATTTGAAAGGTTTGACCAAGAGTTGACTTATTTGTATATGAGCTCAGATCAGTGTTTTATGATTTGGTTAGCTTCGTAGATGATTCATGACTTAGGAACTTGATCGGAAGTAATTTTGGAGGTCCGGTGTAGAATTAGGCTTCAATTGGCTAAGTTAATATTTTTGTGAATTTCGATTGAGGGGTGAGATTTTGATCTGAGGGTCAGAATGGAATTCAAGAGTTGTTGTTGCTTCGTTAGGTGATTTTGGATGTGTGTGCAAAATTTTAGGTCATTCGGTGGTGTTTTGGTCGGGTTTTTGATCAAATGCGTGTTTTGAAAGTTTTAGAAGAACTTAGGCTTGAATTCAATTAATATGAGGATTTTGGTGTTGTTTTAGGTGTTTTGATGATTGGAGCAATTTTGAATGATGTTTTAGGATGGGTTGGCACTTTTGGTTGAGGTCTCCGGGGGCTTGTTGCTTCTGGTATTTCCACTTTTGCGTAATTGGAAACGCAGAAGTGGTATCGAATATGCGGCGTGGATGTCGCAGAAGCGGAAAAGGGGATTACTAGGATTGACCACATATGTGGAGTGGGGACCGCATATGTGGAGTCTTAGATGTGTCTTTTATACTGCTGATGCGCCTTGGGGTGTTAAGTCATTTTCCGCAGAAGCGGAGGGAGCAACCGAAGAAACGGTAATCGCATAAGCGAAATTTTGACTACATAAGCAGTAATGACCGGGCAAAATATTTTATTGGTCTTCTTCGCAAATTTTTAACGGTTTCTTATTTCTAACTGCGAACTTGGAGAATTGTGGCAGATTTTGAAGAGGGATTTCAAGGAGATTCGATAAGGTAAGGATTCTTGGACCTAAAATACAATCATATGGTATTATTACATGAATTAAGGCTATAAATCTAAGAATTCACGGACTAATAATGGAGGTTAGGGCTTGAACTTAAGAGCGTTAAGATTAGAGATTTGAGGGGTCAATTGAACTCCCATTTTTTATTATTTTGATATGTAAGAACTCGTAGCATGATAAGGAATCCGTTAATGTGAAGATTTCTAAGAATAAAGAAGTGGGTCCGGGGCTCGAGTTTTGCTAATTTCGAGAATTTTGATATTTTTTGATTGTTTTCAATTGGGTATTATTCCCTTAGCATATTATGATGTATTCACTCTGGTTTTGGATAGATTCAGCGTACGTGGAGGCCGATTTGAGGGGCAAGGGTGTCGCGAGATAGAGATTTCGCCAGTTCGAGGTGAGTAATGATTGTAAATGACATCCTGAGGGTTTGAAACCCTAAATTTTCACATCGTAGTTCCATATTGAGGTGACTTGCATGCCGGATAGCGAGTATGGGGTAGAGCACCATTGGGGGTTGTGACGTGGTCCACCCCAATTGATGAATTTATTGCGTATTTGACTGAAATTACTTATTATCATCATAATATGGTTTGATTGCCATATTTGGGCGTTGTGCCAGCTATTTGAACCCTTCAGGGATTGTTGTTGATAATTCCTCACTATTTTAATTATATAATAGAACTCAGTCATGTATTTTCCACTATTTTATAACTCATCCAAGTTTATTATTCCTTAAACACTCGAAATGATATTTCTAATAATATTTTGAGCTTAGCATCATGCTTTATTTTTCCCGAGTGGCTTATGTAATTTTTGTTGACTGAGTAAGGCCGAGGTTCTGAATTGTGAAGATACTTAAGGATCAGGATGCACGCTGTAGTAGTGTTATACTGATATTGAAATAAGGCCGAGGGCCTAGTTGATTCCACGAGATGGCTTATTATTGCGCTTGGGCCGTAAGGGGCCCTTCCCGGAGTCTACACACCCCAGTGAGTGTTGTCGACAATAAATGGAGCAGGCTGTACACTGCAGCGATATGTGGATCGGGCTGCACGCTGCAGCGGGACTAGTACTATTTTATGTATCTACTTTATTTCATTTGTCTGTCATTACCTGTTGTTTGTGCTACTTCATGTGATATCTACCGGATTGCCTGACCTTACCTGTTAATCGAGTGTGGTGCCGAGAGGCAGACTTCTGTGCTTATCTGCACTATTTGTTTTGCATTCATTTGCATAACTGTTAAAAATGTCATTTTCAAAAATGGTTGTGGAAGGCACGCAAAGAGGTAGAGGGCGGCCTAAGAAGTATTGGGGAGAGGCGATCAAGTAGGATATGGCGAGGCTTCAGATTTTCGAGGATATGGCACTTGATAGGAAGTTACGGAAATCGCGTATTACGGTTGTAGGCTAGGAGGTAGTGGACTTGTTCGATGGGTTTTTGTCTAAGATATCTACGGGCAATGTTGAGTTTTACTATTTTCTATTTTTGATGCAGGAACCATTTTCAAACAATCATATTTTTTGCTTTGAATTATTATTATTATTATTTATCTTTTCCTGCTTTCTATATCTCTTTTACCATATGATTTCTGTGGTGAATCTAATAGTCTCATCTTTTATTTTTTTATTATCTTGAGTCGAGGGTCTTTCAAAAACAACCTTTCTACCCACTTGGGGTAGGGGTAAGGTCTGCGTACACACTACCCTCCCGAGACCCCGCTTGTGGGATTTTACTGGGTTGTTGTTGTTGTCTCTTGTTTTAAACTGAGCTAAGGTATTTCTAAAGATTTCACAGCTTCACTGCTTTCTCTCAAAGAATTTTCCACTTCTTCCATATAGCATGATGGTTTGCTTTTACGTGATTTCTTACTACTCAGTTGTTATTTACCTTTATAGCTCACTGAGTTGGAGTACTTATTTTACTCCCTGCACCTCGTGTCCAGATGCAGGTATCTATTCACCCTATAGCGGGTTCTGGCTGATCAGAGGAAGAGTCATATAAGTTAATGAGGTGACTGCCAGCGTTCGTATCACCATTTTTCCTTTTTTGTTCAGAATTCTGGTTTTATATATTTTAAACCATGTAGTGGATTTACCTTCCGATAGTTGCTCGTGACTTATGACACCCCGATTAGGGATGTTTCAGGTTAAAATTCCGCTAAGTTATATTATTAAGTCATATTTAAGTTGTTTATTTATGTTTAACTATTTTTGAAAAAACGAGTTAGGTTAGTTGGATGGCCTCGTCTTCGTGAGAGGCGCCATCACGACTAGTGCGGCATTTGGATCGTGACAAGTTGGTATCAGAGACTATGTTACTAGGTCTCACGATTCATGAGCAGGTTTAGTAGAGTCTCGCGGAGCGGTACATAGACGTCTGTATTTCTCCTCGAGAGGCTGCAGAACCTTTAGGAAAATATCACATTCTTGGAATTCTTATCGTGCGTCCTTGATTCAGCTTGAAATATAACTCTTGAAATTCCTTCCATGCATTTGTATGAGCACATGAGAGCTCAATATTAGATGTGCCTTGATGGCTAGTGATTCCCTGATCGAGGGGCGAGATGTGATCTCCGTGAGTTACTGTTGGGCCAGTTTGGAGGACTTGATGCCGGGTCTTTTGCCTATGCCATGAGCATCGAGGCGCTTATTGTGTGAACACGTGCTTATGAAATTATATGTTCGGTAATATCCCTATTAGTGGAAATGACGGTTGGATTGCCATGTCATTAGAATACTAGTACTGCGAGATGTATCTATGTAATTTGGAAGTGTTGAGGACAATCTGCTGGATGATAGGTGAAATATTAAGTGTATGATTTCCATTGTGATTGGATGTATAGCTCCGAGTTATAAGCGCGTAAAGAATATTTCGTGTCTCGTAGTTGAGAGTGAAGTAAATTTCATGTTGCGGTATGAGTCTTGACTCAGGAAGACTAAGTGGATATGTAATGTGTATGCCGGTGGAAGGTAATGGAAGTGTTATATTAAGGCAAAATAGGTGGGTTATCTCATGCAGAGTGTTTCTGACGTGGTGTGATCCTTATGTGTATGTTATAAGATCTTATGTTTATTTGAAGAGTACATGTTGAAATTTGAGATTTCGGGTCACTTAAGAGCGTGGGCTTAACTGTTGCGCGGATGGATACGAGATTTGTAGAAGATTTACAGTACTGGATGATATGTGTTTTCACAAACTTATAAATCATTTGAGTTTATTCACACTATGGTATTGTGGAATCAATAGAGTAAAAATGTTATGAGTTGTT
Source organism: Nicotiana noctiflora (assembly GCA_032618575.1). Classification (NCBI taxonomy): domain Eukaryota; kingdom Viridiplantae; phylum Streptophyta; class Magnoliopsida; order Solanales; family Solanaceae; genus Nicotiana; species Nicotiana noctiflora. The sequence continues at coordinate 57,727 of JASVEL010004024.1, forward strand.
GAGTGTGTCTTGCTCTATGGCTTCGAGCCAAATGGGGGAGCCTGCTGCGAGCAGTTGATTGCATGGTTAGGTGCTATGTTAGTTCCAGTTTGGGGCATGCGAGTGAGTTAGCTATGGCTAGTGTGAATGGAAATTTTGACAAAGTTTACATTATGCTTCATAGAGTATAAGAATTACGGGATGTCTAGAGTGTTATTGGTAAAGGATGCTCGGCGTATAGAGCATGAAGTCTCTCACTTGTATTGGGATTAAGATTTCATTTTGTGGTATAGGAGTGCTAATGAGGCACGAGTGGTTCTGTTTGTTGGGTCAATAAGTTGCAGTTTCAAGACTTGCGAGAATAGTTCTAATGTGTTCAAGAGTCTGTATACATCAATTGAGTGCTTTAAAGTTGCATATGTGGTTAGAACTTGTTGTTTTCATTGGAAGAGGTTCAGATTTGTAGTATTTCTATGTTAATTATGGGATCCTATATATCAATATCAGGAAAGTAAAGGTAACAGATTTTGATTTACAGAAAGTTCAATAGAGTAAGGTGTTTCAGAATGGGGTATTTGGGGAATATTTAAGAAAGTATTCGATGGATTATATGTCTTAGATGGCGTGGATTTATGCTTGGGTCTCATGAGGTAAACCTGGGTTGAGCGATTGTGGTAGGAAAATGCAGCATCAAATTGAAAATGAATCAGAAGAAAATTCAGATAGATGGAGTAGCTTGATAGTAGGCCGAATCAGTATGGTATGGATATGATCAATTCTTTGTATGTGTTCGAGGTAATGGGTTCTAATAGTTATTTTACAGCAATGCTCATGGGTTTTGGTCGCTTGCTTAGCTTGGTCTAGTTAGAAGGATTTTGTTCTAGCAGTTTTATTTGTGCTAACAGAATTGGGAGAGTTTTTGTTAATTTCTACCGTGGTTGGAGAGGTGCATCTTCTGCGAATATGAGAGGCATGGGATGTGTAATGATGTTTTCTTCTAGATGGGGCCAATGGAAGTTCTTGACTAGTCGAGTGCATAGATGTTTGTGGCTCGAAAGGGAGATAAAAGTTTTCTTGTTAACCTTGGATGGGATAGTACATGCGGTATGTAGTGGAGGATCGAGATTTGCGTGTATGAGGTTTCAGTTCAGCTGTGAAAGGAAGTTCACAAAACTCTTAGGCAGCGGGTAGCCACAGAAGATTGGAGAAATGATATTGTTATTTGGAAGTGATTCAGCAAGAGTATAGGTTTCAGAAAAAGGGCAATGTGATTAAGTTGATGTCACTTCAATAGTATTGCAGGGCAATATGATTAAGTTGATGGCACTTCAGTAGTATTGTGGCACTTCAGTAGTATTGTGGCACTTTCAGGCTTGATCGACTGCTGATATTCGAGTTTCTTGTATGGCATACAGGGATTTTAAGATATCTTTCATGGAATGACGGGGTACCTGAGGTGTGATATGTATTCATACGGCGAAATATGGGATTAGGTATGGTGATTTGTGTGCTACATGGAAATTAGAGACAGGAAGTTCTCTTATTGAGGCTATATGATAGTGGTAGATCGCGTGTATCAACGCTGTTTGGACTATCAGGGCTTGGAGGGCCGAGATTTGATCTTGGATATGATATTGGGTTTAGACTAGTTGTCTCCGTGTTGTGTTATTCAAGATTATTGTGATAAGGCAACACGATTGGATATGCCGGATAATGCCACAGATTGAGTGGCGATGTTCGACGGATTATGTCCTATGGGGGAGAGTCTCATATTTCAAAGACACAGCAAACGGCTGGGAAGGAGTCGTCTTTCGTATTTTGGGCTTTTGTGATGAGTGTCATTGCTAAGGCTCCTCATTTTGATTTAGTCCCGGTGGTGAGGGACTTCTCGGATGTGTTTCTTGTGGCAGGGCATGTCCAATAAAAGAATTTTTATGTAACATTATTTTCTGGAAATAATTAATGAATATAGAAATAAGATTTGATTAGAAGACTATGGTATCTGGCCCTTTTTTTTGTTCCGATACCCGGTACAAGTTTTATATGTGATTTAAGCACTATCTGTAAAGTTTAGTTTAAAGCAGACGTCGTTTGACGTGTTTCAGACTTAAAATGGGAATTGAATGTACTATAAAACATTGGAAGAAATGATGAGCTTTGAGGCTTGATTAGATGTATATGACATTATTTTTGGCAATTTGATTACATAGATAAGTTCGTAAGATATTTTTAAGGCTGTGTGTATGTGTGGTTTGGGGCCCCGAGGGCTCGGGTGAGTTTCGAATAGGTTCCAGGATACCTTAGGATTAAAATACCAGATGTTGCAGGGTCAGAAAAAATGTTGTAGACTCTGAACCCGCCAGCACGGTTCGCAAGAAATTGCATGCAGCCGCGGTCGCCTTTGTGCGGTCTGCGGTGGGTGCTGCGCGGCCGCGGTCACCTTTGTGCGGTCCGCAATGGCGACTGCACAGCCGTGGTCGTCTTTGCACAGTCCACGCAGGGAATTTCAGAGATCTGCAGGTCTTCGGGTATGTCAGTGCAACCGCGGTCCTTTTTGCGCGGTCCGCACTAGGGACATCAGAGGGTATAAATACACATGATTTTCAGTTATTTATCACTTTTTAATAAACCAAAAAATAAGAAACGATTTTCCAAGAAATTCTTCTTCAAAACGATTGGTAAGTGATTTCTAACTCATTCTCTTCACTCCATAATATCTTTTAACATAATTTCAGCTTCAAATCAAAGATTTTAATGGGGAAATTTGGGTATGTTGGGTAGGACCTAGGTTTTTGCTAAAATTGGGGGTTGGACCTCAATTTGAGGTCCGATTTCAAAACTAATCATATATTTGGGTTCGTGGGGAAATGGGTAATTGGGTTTTAGGTCGAACCTTGAGTTTTGGCCACGTTGGACTGAGGGGTATTTTGGTCATTTCACCTAAAATTGCATCTTAGCTTTAAATTAAATAGTAAAATCAGTTGCTTGAGATGTTATTTATGAGATATAATTGAAATGGATAGATTTGGTCCATTTAGAGTTAGATACTCGTGACAAATGTGTGGTTTCAAGTTGATTTCGGAGCCGGTTTGAGGTAAGTATCTTGTCTAACCTTGTGTGGGAGACTTCTTCCCTTTAGGACATGATATTTGGTGTTTGAATGCCTTATACGTGAGGTGACGAGTGCGTACTTGAGCTAATTGTTCAAAACTCTAGGTGTTACTTGAATATTTGTGTCACGCCCCAAATCGAGGGACATGACCGGCGCCTGACCGGGTTGCCCCAGTCAAGCGGACCTGGGTGCCTTTCATTCCCACGAGTTAACCCTATGTTGATTGTTTCTCATTAACCAAATATATTACTAATCATAATTGATTTCACATTAAACAAATAAAACGATACGAGTGATTCATTAACAAGATTTCAATTTTTACAACGCCCGACATAACACCATATATATACATAAGACTGGAGTCCCACAGTTTAAATGTCTACAGAGCCTCTAGGATACAAAAGGGAAATACAATACTTGCCGGTAACAAGGCTCCGGCTATACCTTACAAAACCAAAATGAAATCTAAACGGAAGTGGCATGAACCACACAAGGCCCCGAGGAAGAAAGGGGCTCACCAAAACGGGCAGTGGAAGGAGAAGGATACTACCGCCGATGAGCTGAAGTGCCTGCTACTGATCCACCTACAATCATGACACGAATGTAGCGCCCCCGGCAAAAGGGACGTCAGTACACTTGAATTGTACTGGTATGTATGGACAAACTTTGTCCCAAGTAAACTCAAGCCATTAAATTACATCAACAATTAATTAAGCCGAGCCAACCATGTTTCCACATTTTCCTCATTTCAAATAATTCTCACACAAAGCACTTTCTACGATCAACCAATTTAACAATAACCAATCAATCACGTAAAGCACAAGTAGTCAAACAAAGGGGCAATCGGTGCCCCACAGGTTGCAAACTCTCCTGCTGTCTCCTTTCACAATTTCACATTATTGATTTTTGTATCAATTTTCAATAGCGATTTCGATCGCTTTCCATCCTTATCGCCCCTGACCACCCTTATTACCTCGGCCACCCTTATCACCCCAACCCACACCTTATTTCCCCACGTTGTGGCGCGCAACACGACCCCGCCTTAGAGTTGAAAACACAACAATTTCAAACAGCAGATAAGGTACTACACACAATTTCAACAAGTTCAAATAAGCAACTTACACATTGGTTCATGTTCTCAATTTCCTTCTCAATTCAATATCACAACCATGTTACAATATTTCCACAATTCAAGTGTTTCATCTCTTTCCACAATAAACCAATTCTCAAGTGTTTCGTTTGTTTTCCACAAGGTGCCATATAGGCCATCATAGTCATTATTCACAATTCTTTTGCCAAATTAAACTCTCATTTTACATCACTCATAGCTCAACAACAAACTTTGAATATCCAACAACAACATCAAGAATTTCACACAATTTGTCAATTTAACACGAAACAAACAAACTTCACACATATAGGCGATTTCACAAGAATCAAAATTAGCCATACATACCTGGTGATGAGTTTTCTTCCGTTAACTTCCTACTTTATGCTTACCCAAGCTATCTTACTCTTGCCAACCTTGTCCTTGAAGACTCTTACTTCTACTCACTTCTTTTTACTAGAAATCAAGTTCAATAATCATGCATGAGTGTAAAAATTCTATTTTTAAAAGCTATTATATGCAAACCTCTCTTTACCCAATTTAAAACTGAAAATCAAAGAAAATAGTTAGGGTTTTTACCTTGAAAATATTGGGGAAGTTGAATCCTTGCCCTAGGATCCCTTGGAGTTAAGTAGTTGGAACAATCTTTGAAGATGAAGAACTTCTCTCTCTAAAAACCCTCTCTTCTCTCTCTAATTTTGGTAAGATGATATGATAAAATGAAGAAGAAAGGTGTTATATTAAAGAAGAGATCGGGTCAAAATGTTACAAAAATCGGGGCCGGGGTCAATTATGCGGTGCACTATGCGACCGCAGAATCAACATGCGGTCCGCATAGTGACCGCAGAATTGCCCCAAATTTTACACAGGTTCTGTTTAGAAATGCGGTCACTATGCGGACCGCATGTTGATTCTGCGGTCGCAAAGTGCACCGCAGATTTGACATGCGATCGCATATCGACCGCACTTTTGACACAATTTTGGGCAACTCACTGGAACGTTTTGCGGCAAGAATGCGGTCCGCATGTCAGGTTTGCGGTCGCATTCTTGACCGCATATTTGACACTTTTTCGGAAAAATTATTTCTCTACATTTTTGAAACTTAAATCACTACCAAGGGTCCGAACCGCGGCTCGCGCTCGCCGCGAAGAATTCTACGCATTCCTAACACATTATTCGGACCATGACACCACAACTACTAGGTTTTATGCACAAAATTTTTACGAGGCCTTACATCCTCCCCCCCTTAAGATCATTCGTCCTCGAATGAGGATTTTGAAATAAATGAGTTGGTTTTGAAAGACATGATATGCAACCATCAAAATTTTGACTAACTCTTATATTTTAGAAAAATTTCGCCGGAGTTTCCTTTGTATTATGGGCATATCCACCTGTCAGAGGGCCCCCGAAACACATTACCAAACAACAATATACAACTACAACACTTTTCACAATTGGTATACACTTTCTTACCTCAACGAATGCACATATTCTATCACATTGTTACAATTGCACATAAACTAGTCACTTCAATGAATTCTTACCTTATTTAACCATTTTAACACACCATGTACACTTAACAAATCATTACCAATCTACACTTACTATTAGTCGCTTATTTAACACGTAAATCTTTATAAGGCTTTCATTTATCAAGAAAGGCTCAAATGACCCAAATGTGACAACACATTAAATTCATTACAAAATGAAGGAGAGTTTACTAACACTAAGAGAGAAACAACTTAGGCAAGATGACAGTTACTAGGAGTAGGAGGGTCACCTAATTTCTTCTAGGCTTGATCGAACAAATGGGGGTACTTTTCCTTAATCTCTTTTTCCGCTTCCCATGTGGCCTCCTCAACTTGTTGACTTCGCCACAATACTTTAACAGAGGCAACTTCCTTATTTCTCAACTTACGGACTTGCCTATCAAGAATGGCAACTGGAACTTCTTCATATGACAAATTTTCATTAACCTCTATAGCTTCGACTGGCATGATGGTGGATGGATCTCCAATCACTTTCTTCAACATGGACACATGGAATACCGGATGCACTGATGACATCTCGGGAGGCAACTCTAGCCTATAAGCAACTTGACCAATCCTTTGAACGATCCGATATGGCCCGACATACCTAGGACTCAATTTCCCTTTCTTTCCGAATCGCATGACTCCCTTCATAGGAGATACCCTCAAGAACACCCAATCATCGACTTGAAACTCCAAATCCCTTCGACGAACGTCTGCATAGGACTTTTGACGACTCTGTGCTGTTTTCATTCTCTCCTGAATAACCTTGACCTTTTCCATAGCTTCGTACACCATATCCGGCCCTAGCAATTCCGCTTCACCTACCTCAAACCACCCGATTGGCGATCTACATCTTCTCCCATACAATGCCTCAAACGGGGCCATTTGAATGCTAGCATGATAGCTGTTATTGTAAGCAAATTCTATCAGTGGCAAGTGTTCATCCCAATTACCTTTAAAATCTAAGACACAAGCCCGCAACATATCTTCAAGCGTCTGAATGGTCCGCTCGGCCTGTCCATCGGTCTGTGGATGGAAAGCTGTGCTGAGATTCACCCGAGTTCCCAAACCTTGCTGAAACTTCTTCCAAAAGTTAGCGGTGAACTGAGCCCCGCGATCTGAGATGATAGAAAGTGGAGTGCCATGAAGTTTTACTATCTCCTTGATGTACAATCTTGCATATTGCTCCGCGGTATCGGTGGACTTGACAGGCAGGAAGTGAGCTGATTTGGTGAGTCGATCTACTATCACCCATATTGAATCGAACTTATGCTGTGTGCGAGGTAACCCCACCACGAAATCCATATTGATCATCTCCTATTTCCACCTTGGTATTTCTATAAGCTGAGTTAATCCACCAGGTCGTTGATGCTCGGCCTTCACTTGTTGACAGTTCGGACATTTAGCTACAAAGCTTGCTACATCTCTTTTCATACCGCTCCACCAATAAATCTCCTTAAGGTCATGATACATTTTCGTTGAACCAGGGTGCACAGAATACCTGGAAGTATGAGCCTCTGCCATCACTCTTTCCCGAAGCTCGTCCACATCCGGAACACATAGCCTATCTTGACACCGCAATACACCATCTTCGCTGCTGAGTACAAATGTTGAGGTCTTGTCATTCATGACTGCTTCCTTCACCCGAACCAATGCTGGATCCATGAACCTGTTTTTCCTTGATTTCCGCGACCAATGATGATTCTGCTCCATTATGCACCAAGATATCCCCCTCGTCCGACGCCGAAATACGAACCCCCAAGCTGGCTAATTGGTAGACCTCTCGAGCCAGGGGTCTCTGATCCACACCCAAATGAGCCAAACTACCCATGGATTTTCGACTAAGAGCGTCGGCTATCACATTTGCCTTTCCTGGATGGTACAATATGTCCATATCATAGTCCTTGAGTAGTTCTAACCACCGTCGCTGTCTCGGATTCAGCTCTTTCTGCTTGAACAAATACTGGAGGCTCTTGTGGTCTGAAAACACATCTACATGTACCCCATAAAGATAGTGTCGCCATATTTTCAAGGCAAACACAACAGCTGCAAGCTCCAAATCATGCGTCGGATAATTCTTCTCGTGATTCTTGAGTTGCCTGGAAGCGTAAGATATGACTTTCCCGTGCTGCATCAATACACATCCCAAACCAACCCCGGAGGCATCACAATAAACCACAAATCCCTCTGTGCCTTCTGGCAAGGCCAATACTGGTGCCGAGGTCAATCTTGACTTCAATTCTTGGAAACTTTTCTCACAAGCATCGGACCACTGGAACTTCACTGCCTTCTGCGTCAGTTTTGTCAATGGGGAAGCGAGGATTGAGAATCCCTCTACAAACCTCCGATAGTACCCTGCCAAACCCAAGAAGCTATGAATCTCTGTTGGGGTCGTGGGTCTAGGCCAATCTTTCACTGCCGCAATCTTCTGAGGATCCACCTGAATTCCCTCACTGGAAATAACATGCCCTAAAAAAGCTACGGACTCCAACCAAAACTCACATTTTGAGAACTTGGCATACAATTGATGCTGATGAAGGGTCCGCAATGCTGCTCTGAGGTGAACGGCATGATCTTCTCTGCTCCGAGAGTAGATGAGAATATCGTCAATGAATACAATCACAAAGGAATCTAGGAATGGCTTGAAAACCCGATTCATAAGATCCATGAAAGCTGCTGGGGCATTGGTTAGCCCAAAAGACATGACCAAAAACTCAAAGTGACCATAACGAGTTCGAAAGGCGGTTTTAGGAATATCCTGCTCCCTGATTTTTAACTGGTGGTACCCAGACCGTAAATCAATCTTTGAGAAGAACTTCGCTCCCTGCAATTGGTCAAACAGATCATCAACTCGAGGCAAAGGATATTTATTCTTGATGGTGACTTTGTTGAGCTGCCGATAATCAATACACATTCGAAGTGACCCATCCTTCTTTCCTGACAAAGAGAACCGGAGCACCCCACGGCGACACACTCGGTCGTATGAACCCTTTCTCTAATAAATCCCTCAGCTGCTCCTTTAACTCCCTTAACTCTGCTGGCGCCATTATGTATGGTGGAATGGATATTGGCTGAGTATCTGGCAATACATCGATCCCAAAATCAATCTCCCTATCCGGCGGGATGCCTGGAAGCTCATCCGGAAACACTTCGAGAAATTCATTCACAATTGGCACGGACTCGAGGGTAGGCACCTTTGAGGTGGTGTCCGTCACCCGAACCAAGTGATAGATACACCCCTTCTTAATCATCTTCGAAGCCTTAAGGTAGGAAATAAACCTACCCCTTGGCACTACACCATTTCCTCTCCATTCGATAACTGGCTCGTTAGGGAACTCGAGCCTCACAACTCTCGTTCGACAGTCAAGTTTGGCAAAGCACGAATAGAGCCAATCCATCCCCATAATTACATCAAAATCTACCATCCCAAGCTCAATAAGATCGGTCGTGGTATCACGACCACCCACCGTAACAATACAATTCCTATAGACTCGTGAGGCTGTAATAGAATCACCGATTGGAGTTGACACAGAGAACGGCTCATGAAGCTGTTCGGGTACTATACCAAAACTTGAAGCAATGAATGGAGTGACATAAGATAAGGAGGACCCTGGATCAATAAGGGCATAGCAATTAATAGTCTGAACAGACAGGATACCTGTAACAACATTCTGGAGAAGCCTCGGCATTTTGGCGGCCACTCAATGCATAGAATCGGCTAGGTCCACCCCTACCTTGAGCTCCACCCCTAGCTGCACCACGCCCTGCTGCTGCTGGAGTACGCGCTGATGATGTAGCAGCTGAAGAACCGGATGACTGAGCAGATCCCCTACCCATACCCTGACGGGGTGCATGGTAGTCTCGCTGAATGTGACCTCTCACCCCGTACCCGAAGCACACTAGAAGGTCAAGGTAGCAAGTTTCTGTATGAAATCTCCCACACTTGGGGCATGTAGGTCTCCCCTGCTGCTGGGATCTCACCCCAGGATGACCAGACCGACGAGACCTCCTGCTGTCTGAACCAGGTCTCGAGTAACTGCCCTGCTGATGACTGTGCACGGATGGCGGTGCACTCGCGGAGGATCGAGCATATGACTGGGATGGCCCTGATGACCCCTTCCCTGGAAGTGATCTCCCTGAACGACCCATTGACCGGGCCCTGCTGCTACTTTCTCTTTCTGCACGAATCTTCAATTTCCTGGCCTCTGTGGCCTGAGCAAACCCCACAATCCTCCCATAGTTCATATCTGAGTGCAAAGCTGCTGTGGCGGCCTCATTCACTACCAAAGGGCTAAGGCCCTGAACAAACCGTCGAACCCGGGCATCCATGGTCGACACTAAATGAGGAGCGTGCTTGGACAACCTTACGAACTCCATGTGATACTCCCAAACACTCATACTGCCCTGTTTGAGAACCTCGAACTCTGTGGCGCGGGCTGCCATCACCTCGGCAGGCAAGAAGTGGTCCATGAATGCATCCACGAACTCATCCCATCTGGCCAGAGGGCTCCCTTCCTCACGGGAATCCTCCCACATTTCGAACCATGAACGTGCCGCTCCCTTCAGCCTGTAAGAGGCCAACTCTACCCCTTCTATATCTGTAGCCTTCATCACTCCGAGGGTCTTGTATATGTCATCAAGGAAATCCTGTGGGTCAGCCTCTGGATCGGTACCTGAGAATTCTAGAGGGGCCAACCGCAAGAACTGGTGGACTCTGGAGCCGGAGGAATCTCCCTGTCCACTGGAGGATGCAGGGGCATCATGGGATCTCTGGGCTTGGGCGGCCACCAACTGTGTTAACATGAATGGCTCCCCTAAGATCTTCATTAGAGATACCGGAGCCCGAAGCGGGAACTGTATTTGAGTCAGGAACACTGGCAGGAGGAATGGTGGCATCCTCTGCCGCAGCTGGGATAGGGACACTTGGGTTTTGAACAGATGGGTCAGGCAAATTCGGGACTGGTGGGTCATTCTCTCCCACGGCATCGGGTACATGATTATCAGCTGCACTTGGGTCGGCATTGGCCCTAAGGCCGAGTCTAGCCTTCTTCTTAGGTGCCATATTCTGAAAATTTGGGAACAAGGCACGAATTAGACACAGATATCTCCACATTGCACTTTACCGCACGATATAGATTAGCAAAGAAGTAGGTAAATTCCTAAATGCCCATGTAGCCCCCTACTTATATGATGTGGTCGACAACACACCTATAAGAAGGGCACTACTAGACACGGCTCCGAGACATCCTAGGACACTTTAAAACCTGGCTCTGATACCAAGTTTGTCACGCCCCAAATCGAGGGACATGACCGGCGCCTGACCGGGTTGCCCCAGTCAAGCGGACCTGGGTGCCTTTCATTCCCACGCGTTACCCCTGTGATTGATTGTTTCTCATTAACCAAATATATTACTAATCATAATTGATTTCACATTAAACAAATAAAATGATACGAGTGATTCATTAACAAGATTTCAATTTTTACAACGCCCGACATAACACCATATATATACATAAGATTGGAGTCCCACAGTTTACATGTCTACAGAGCCTCTAGGATACAAAAAGAGAAATATAATACTTGCCGGTAACAAGGCTCCGACTATACCTTACAAAACCAAAATGAAATCTAAACGAAAGTGGCATGAACCACACAGGGCCCCAAGGAAGAAAGGGGCTCACCAAAACGGGCAGTGGAAGGAGAAGGATACTACTGCCGATGAGCTGAAGTGCCTGCTACTGATCCACCTACAATCATGACACGAATGTAGCGCCCCCGGCAAAAGGGACGTCAGTACACTTGAATTGTACTGGTATGTATGGACAAACTTTGTCCCAAGTAAACTCAAGCCATTAAATTACATCAACAATTAATTAAGCCGACCAACCATGTTTCCACATTTTCCTCATTTCAAATAATTCTCACACAAAGCACTTTCTACGATCAACCAATTTAACAATAACCAATCAATCACGTAAAGCACAAGTAGTCAAACAAAGGGGCAATCAGTGCCCCACAGGTTGCAAACTCTCCTGTTGTCTCCTTTCACAATTTCACATTATTGATTTTTGTATCAATTTTCAATAGCGATTTCGATCGCTTTCCATCCTTATCGCCCCTGACCACCCTTATTACCTCGGCCACCCTTATCACCCCAACCCACACCTTATTTCCCCACGTTGCGGCGCGCAACACGACCCCGCCTTACCAGTTGAAAACACAACAATTTCAAACAGCAGATAAGGTACTACACACAATTTCAACAAGTTCAAATAAGCAACTTACACATTGGTTCATGTTCTCAATTTCCTTCTCAATTCAATATCACAACCATGTTACAATATTTCCACAATTCAAGTGTTTCATCTCTTTCCACAATAAACCAATTCTCAAGTGTTTCGTTTGTTTTCCACAAGGTGCCATATAGGCCATCATAGTCATTATTCACAATTCTTTTGCCAAATTAAACTCTCATTTTACATCACTCATAGCTCAACAACAAACTTTGAATATCCAACAACAACATCAAGAATTTCACACAATTTGTCAATTTAACACGAAACAAACAAACTTCACACATATAGGCGATTTCACAAGAATCAAAATTAGCCATACATACCTGGTGATGAGTTTTCTTCCGTTAACTTCCTACTTTATGCTTACCCAAGCTATCTTACACTTGCCAACCTTGTCCTTGAAGACTCTTACTTCTACTCACTTCTTTTTACTAGAAATCAAGTTCAATAATCATGCATGAGTGTAAAAATTCTATTTTTAAAAGCTATTATATGCAAACCTCTCTTTACCCAATTTAAAACTGAAAATCAAAGAAAATAGTTAGGGTTTTTACCTTGAAAATATTGGGGAAGTTGAATCCTTGCCCTAGGATCCCTTGGAGTTAAGTAGTTGGAACAATCTTTGAAGATGAAGAACTTCTCTCTCTAAAAACCCTCTCTTCTCTCTCTAATTTTGGTAAGATGATATGATAAAATGAAGAAGAAAGGTGTTATATTAAAGAAGAGATCGGGTCAAAATGTTACAAAAATCTGGGTCGGGGTCAATTATGCGGTGCACTATGCGACCGCAGAATCAACATGCGGTCCGCATAGTGACCGCAGAATTGCCCCAAATTTTACACAGGTTCTGTTTAGAAATGCGGTCACTATGCGGACCGCATGTTGATTCTGCGGTCGCAAAGTGCACCGCAGATTAGACATGCGATCGCATATCGACCGCACTTTTGACACAATTTTGGGCAACTCACTGGAACGTTTTGCGGCAAGAATGCGGTCCGCATGTCAGGTTTGCGGTCGCATTCTTGACCGCATATTTGACACTTTTTCGGAAAAATTATTTCTCTACATTTTTGAAACTTAAATCACTACCAAGGGTCCGAACCGCGGCTCGCGCTCGCCGCGAATAATTCTACGCATTCAACAACAACAACAACAACCCAGTATAATCCCACTTAGTGGGGTCTGGGGAGGTTAGTGTGTACGCAGACCTTTCCCCTACCTTGAGGTAGAGAGGCTGTTTCCAAATAAACCCCCGGCCGCGAATAATTCTACGCATTCCTAACACATTATTCGGACCATGACACCACAACTACTAGGTTTTATCCACAAAATTTTTACGGGGCCTTACAATTTGGACTGAGTTTCTTTCTTAGCCGCTTTATTTCATTTGCACCTATAGTATGTGTTAGTTTAGAAAAAGCATGTTTAGTTGATCTAAATTACCTATTTGCTCAAGTTACTTTGTTTGTACTACGTGAAGCATATTAGGCTAGCACTACCTTCTTGCCTTGAAATTTTGAACTTCATTTCTCAATATTTTCTTGTTGTGACTGCGTATTTAAATTGGGACTACGGATGTGGGATTCCTGTAGCTTCTCCCCCCTGTTTGTGTACTTTGGGATTGCAGGTTCGATTCCCGATAGATCCCCCTACACATTTACTTTTGGACTACGGGTTAGGTTCCTCATAGATCCCCCTACACATTTACTTTGGGACTGCGGTTTCGATGCCCGATAGATCCCCCTGCATATTGTAGTTGGACTACGGGACGGTATCCCGGGGGATACTTCGGATATACTCATATGATGGACTATGGGACGGTATCCAGGGAGCTTCTTGGACAGTTGATAAGATGGGCTACAGGACGGTATCTTGGGAGATCCTCGTTAATGGTATTGATATTGGGTTGTTTACTCCGTGTTACCTTATCACCTGTGTACTGTTGTTGCCTTGTATACCCTGTATTACTTCATAGTTATACTTATTATTTCCATTTATTTAATACTATTGCAAGACTTAATATTATTATTATTGTAAGTAGGGCCATGACCTTCCTCGTCACTACCCAACCGAGGTTAGACTTGGAACTTATTGAGTACCGATGTGGTGTACTCATGCCCCTTATGCGCATATTTTCATGTGCAGGTCGAGATACTTCATTTCAGGTGCACTATCCTTGAGGCAAGGATATCTACGAAGACTTTAAGGTACTTATGCAGCGTCCGCAGACCAAGGAGTCTCCTTCTTTACTTTATCTGCAGTATTTAGCCTTATTTTGTTTTAGACATTCTGGATATTAGAGCCATATATTGTTTTTCATTAGCTTGTGTTCCCGTGAGTTTCCGGGTTTTGGGGTGTTATTGTAGACTTTCGCATTTGGAGTTGTATATGCCGAGTGGCATTTATATACAGTTTTATTTTAGTTGTTTAGTTTCAATTAATTATTCTGCAAGCTATGTTGTTCTTCCGCATTGTAAGGCTTACCTAGTTATAGGAACTAGGTTCCATCACGGCATGTTCACGGAGGGCGAACTTGGGTTGTGACAATGGAATTGAGGTGAGCTACATGAAGGCATGGAGAGCTAAAGATATAGCAATAGCAATGATAAGAGGGAGTCCAAGTGATTCATATAAGGAGTTGCCGAAGTATTTTTATATGTTAAAGAAAACAAATCCAAGAACGGTTACAAAGTTGCACAAATCAGAAGATGGAAGCTTTCTTTATGAATATGTATCGCTATATGCTTCTATCAAGGGCTGGGAGCATTGCAGACCGATAATGGTTGTTGATGGAAGTTTCCTTAAAGCAGCATATAAGGGTACCATATTGAGTGCTTGAACACAGGATGGAGCTAGTGAGTTGACTGCATCTAGCTTGTTTCTGCAGTTTGTATAATGTTGTAGTTTCATGTATAAATGTGTATAGGATTTCACAGCTACTATTTTTATAAAATTTAGTTGTTATGAAATTATATAATTGTGTATAACTGTGTATAAGATTTGTACAATTGTCTGAATCCTAATATCTATTTTGTATAAACAGGAAAAATCCTTCCACTTGCATATGCAATTGTAGATTCAGAGAATAACAAATCTTGGGAGTGGTTCTTTGTCTAGATAAAGGGTACTTTTGTTGTTAGGGAAGGGATATGTATAGTTTCAGATAGAAATGAAAGCATCTCCAGTGCCACAAAATTTGTGTACCCAGAAGTACCACACTATATTTGCATATTTTCCTTGTGGCAGAATGTAAAGCGCAGATTAAAGAAACATCAAAAACAATTGAAGGATATCTTCTTTGCTTTGGCTAGAGCTTACACGGTAGAGAAGTTTGAGTACCAGATGACAGTGATGTGAAAAATTGATCCAAGAGCAGCCTTACTTGTTCGAAATTGGATACGAAAGGTGGTCTAGGGCATATTACAAAGTGAAAAGATTTATGGTAATGACTTCCAATATTGCAGAGTCAATTAATGCAGCAAACAAGGATGCTAGAGAGTTACCAATAATGTGATTGCTGGAGTACATGAAAATTTTCTAAAACAGTGGAACAAATAAAACAAAAAAGTGCAATGGAGACATCTACAGAGCTTGGCAAAAATTACGACAAACTCTTTCGGGAAAATCAGATTGCATCAGAGCAAATGAAGGTAAATTGAATAAAATATAATAATGTTTGACACTGCTAACTTGCATTTTACTGCTTGTATAAGGATGTATAACTCTGTATAATAATGTATAATGTTCTTTCACTTTTAAAAAAAAATCTTTTGCAGGTGAGGCATGCTACAGAGAAGTTATATATTGTGTTTGGAGGTGTAAGGCGAAACATAGTGTGCCTTGAAGAGGGAACATGCAATTGTGCAAAATTTCAAATGGATAAACTCCCATGTCCGCATGCTTGGGTGGTTTTGAAGAACCAGCAGCTGAAACCTAGCCATTATTGCTCTTTTTACTATAAGAGGGATAAACTTATTAGAACTTATGAATTTTCGGTGAATCCGATGCCAGATGAGAGTTTATGGGTAATGCCAACAGAGGTGATGGAAGATGTGGTCCTACCACTTAAAGGGAGAATGAATGCAGGAAGGCCAAGAAAGGAAGGACTCAAACCTACTTCACAAAAAGGGGTCTAAGAGGGCGTTTTCATGTTCTGTGTGTGGACAAGGTGGCCACAATAGAAAATATGTAGGAATCGACCAAAATAAATAGTTAAAAACATAACACTTCCTATTACATTTGTTGTCATGTTGAGTAGTTAAGTTTCACAAAGAATAGAGTTACAAATGTTAAGTAGTTAAGTCTCACAAGTAATCGAATTACAAATGTCAATAAAGAATTACAACTTACGCTATATATTGCAATTATGTTAAATATATTTCATTATACATGTTTTGATTATCCAATAATAGTGTGTTGCCGTTTTTAATAGTGCTAAATATATTGATAGATTGTACAAATACAAAATAGAACTTCTGGTATTATATGTATACAGATGTATAAATGAGAGTAGAAGTTTATAGAAATTTGTATAACTATGTATATTATTGTATAAATATGTATAAACTATGCTACAACAACAAAAATACAACCATAATAAAAATACATACTTTGTTAAAGGACAAAACCAACTGATATATTTATTAAAATGTAATTCATTCACAGCCACAATATGTAATGACAACCGCAAATTACACAAAAATAAAAACATCTATAAAATTCTTTAAGACTATCTCACAAGTAGCAAAATAGTATTTAGACAAAACTAGGCAATAACTCCTGAAACATAGAGAAACTACCGTAAAATGAAAAAAATAGAACTACTTTCTCGGTCGCCCCCTCTTCCTCTTCTTGAAAAGGCTCCCTGTGATATTATCACCACTAATTGTACCAGACTGTTATTTTTTCCTTCCATAATTCCACAATAGAGATACCTGGTGTGAAGTGTCTCAATGTCAAAATTATCTTTTCGAATTTTCTTACCAAGGATGAAAGACTCAACAAAGCCAGCAACAAAAGCACTAAAATATTGTAATTAAAAAGAAAAAAATCAGATTCAAATAGGTAAACTAATAGTAAAATAGTAAATAATTGAGATTAACCTACCATTTGATCTGTTAATCTGCAAAGCATCATAATGGTATTTATCGGTATATGCACCATTGTTCTAATCAATGCCCTTCTTCTCAACATAAAAATCAGAAATCTTCAAGCAGTAAAGTATTAGAATTGCATAAGGTAATGCAGCATCCAAAATAAGTCTATCATTAATAGCTCCACGGTTAGAATCATAGATGTGGATATACCTATCTATGAATGTAAACAACCCCAAAACCCAATGGCCTAATTTTGCTCTTCCGCGCTTCACATATATAGGGAATAAGACGTGCTCAACAGTGTGCCACGAGACATTTACATCACAATAATATCCTCTAATGTACTCTTTTATCTCATGCCTTTCAGGAGTCATTTAAGGATCTTGATTCCTGTTGAAAACTTTGTACGGGGAGTTGATTTTGTTACTAAAGGCAACGTCGGTTGTAGTAAACCGCATGACAACACTAGGCCCATATTTTCCCCTTTATCTCAAATAATAAAAGAGGACATCCAAGTGCTGAAACAAGAAATAAACCAGAACGACCATCACTACCAAAAATTTTAAATACAGAAATTTATACACTATTATACATAGGTATAGATATTTATACAAGGTTATACAATCTTATACTGTGGTTACACAAGGCTATGTATACACTATGGGGGTCTCAAATAATAAAGATATGCAACAAATAAAAAAGTCATTAGAACATAAACTTATTATATACCATGTCAATGAAAGGTCGACCACAATATGCAATTGAGTGGAACCAATCCTTCGTGGTCACATTACACGAGCCAAAAGTAAAAGCTTCCGCAAGATTATTTACTTTATCGGGATATATATTTTTTGCACTTCAAATCACAAAAAATAAAAAGTAATCAGAACTACATTCATTGACAAGTATAAATTCAGAATATGAAAGATTAAAGAAAGTGAAGACACCTTCGCCTCGTATCCATCCCATTATCAACAAACGCGCAAAAATCTTTAGCCAATAGCGAAAATGGATCAAAATCATCAATTTTGATCGCGAAAGGATGCTGTCACGACCCCAAACCCGGTCGTGATGGCGCCCAACACACTGCTAGGCCAGCCCGACCAATTAACAACAATTACCGAGCTATGACCTCACTTTATCCAATTTAGGCATAACAAATATAAGTCAACAGTGACAGAAATACCAAACGCGGGAATTAAGTCCCAAAACAGTAACAACTCCCCAAAGACCGAGGGGTCAAGAGTCAAGAGCCTCTAGAGAGAATATAAGTGCAATAGTGTTTACAACAATACTCAGTGCGGAAAGAAACAACATTACAAAATAGAAAGACAGCTGGAAGGGGAGTCAGGTCCTGCGGACGCAACATCTACCTTGACTATCCCGTAGAAATGCCTCTGAACAGCTATCGGATCAGGTCTGCTGAGACGTACCTGGATCTGCACACAAGGTGCAGGGAGTAAAGTGAGTACTTCCAGACTCAGTGGTAATGAACAGGGGTAAGACAGCGTAGATAAAAAATCACAATATGGCACTATGTAAAGTTGTAATCAAATACCCTGTAACAGTCTCAATATCAACAGTAACTGTGCTAACAAGTACAGACATAACAGAATAACCGTTATCAGATGTAGCTAAATGCAATATAATGCATGAAATGACCGCTACGGTGCGTAGCCCGTTCCAATTTGGGTACCCGTGCTCACTGTAGGGGTTCAGACTCTGGAGGGGCTCTTACAGCCCAAGCACAATATCATGAATACGCTGGGGCACGCAGCCCGATCCACTACCAGTCAGCTAATATGCAAATGCAGCCTCACAGGCTCGAAAGTAGTTTTTTGAAAACTCTTTTATCATTTTTCAGTTGAAGACAGTATGTCAAAGTTCTAGAGATTGGAAAATCATAATAAAAGTAATAGCTCCAGACTGGTAGTAACACTATCATGTCAATATCACAGAAACAATGATAATGATCCTCACAGGATCCGAATAACTGGCTCACGGCCCATAAATGTACACAACCATCCGAGAAGGAGGTTCACCGGCTCAAGAATAGACAGTATCATAATATAATATAATATCAACAGGTCGGACTAAGCCATAGTCCCCAATCAGAGTCGACCCCGCACTCACAGGAGAGTACGTGTCTCGCCGCTATACAGCGTCACAAAGTGGTATACCGGGGTTTTGAACTTGCTGGTCATCACCCACATCCATTACTCACCTCAATTTGGCTCGACGTCTAATCTGCGATGCCCTTGCCACGAGAATCAACCTCCGCAGGCATAGAATATGATCAAATATAGTGGAAATGCATCAAAATAGGCCAATAGGATGATACCCAGTCAAAACAATTCAATTTACACCAAAAACTACAAAGTTGCCAAAACCCGACTTTCGGTACGCTTCCTAAAAATTATGAAAGTCACATATTCGGAACCCTCATCTCAACACGAGTCCATGCATATAACATTTACTAAAATCGGACTCCATTTACCCATTCAAATCATAAATTTTCTATAACCCAAGCCTAGGGTGAAAACCTCAATAATATACCCCTAATTCCTCCAATTTCAGGTGTTAGTTGCATAATTTATCAACACAAAGCCATAATTTGAGTCCATAGTTGATTACCTGAAGAATCTCCTTGAATTTCCCTTGAAAATCGCCCAAGTCGTCTCTTAAGTCCGAGCCCTAAATGTTTTAGACTGTTCTAAAATTTTAACTTCTGATATTTTTAATCCTTCTGCGATTTCCGCTTCTGAGGTCATTGGACCACTTCCACGAGTCCGCTTCCGTGACCTTTCAACCGCTTCTGCGGTTTAATTTTTTAAAAAAATATTCTCGATCCCGCTTCCGCGCACCTGGGACCGCACCAGCGGTTTCGCTTCCGCGCTCAAGGACCGCTTCTGCGGTGCCGCCTAAGCGGTCAATCTTCCGCTTCTGCGGATTTCCGCCATTCGCCCCTAGACCGCTTCTGCGGTCATTCGCTTCGCACAAGCGAGGGCCTCACCTGCAGTCCCTTGGCCGCAGGTGCGAAAACACCAGAAACCAGAAATTTTCAACCTGCAATTTCCATGATTCTCTTCCGTTTAACCACCCGAAAACACTCCGATGCCCCCGGGACCTCATCCAATCACACCAACACATCCCAACACCTTATTCGAACTTGCTCCAACCCTCCAAACACGTCTAGCAACACCAAAACCCATAATTCGTATCGGATTCAAGCCTAAATTCCTTAAAATCTTCTGAATTACACATTCGATCAAAAACACAACCGAACGGCGTCCGAATGACCTGAAAATTTATAGACATATTCAAAATCACATGATGAAGCTATAGAAATTATCGAAATTCCATTTCGGCCCCCGGATCAAAATCTCACCTACCGATCGGATTTCGCCAAAATTCAACCTTAGCCAATTCAAGCCTATTTCTACACCGGGCCTCCAAATTCAATTACGATCGCTCCCCTAAGTCACAAATCACCTCCCGGAACTAACCAAACATCAGAACCCAATTCCGAGCACTCTAACTAAATATTCAACTCTAGGTTGACTTTCCATATTCAAGCTTCCTTCAAAAAGGCTATTTGCCTCATTTTCAACCAAAATCACTCCTAACTCACCCGATAGACTCTAACACTAATATAAAAGCATGAAACATAATAAATTCAAGGTAACGGGGTGGTAATTCCCGTGACAACGGGCCAGGTCATCATATTCTCCCCCACTTAAGCAAACGCTCGTCCTCGAGCGGGTCAAGAATCATACCTGAAGTCTCAAACAAGTGAGGATATCTGCTTCGCATCTCCCGCTCTATCTCCCAAGTGGCCTCCTCCACGGGTCGACCTCTCCACTGAACCTTAACTGATGCAATATCCTTGGACCTCAATCTTCTCACCTGATGACCCAATATAGCTATAGGCTCCACATCATAGGTCAAGTCATCATCAAGCAGAATAGTGCTAAAGTCCAACACATGCGATGGGTGGCCAACATACTTCCGGAGTAGGGACACGTGAAACACTGGATGAACTCCTGATAGACTGGGTGGCAAAGCAAGCATATACGCCACCTCTCCAATCCTCCTGAGAATCTCAAAAGGGCCAATAAATCTCGGACTGAGCTTTCCTTTCTTCCCAAAATCTCATGACGCCTTTCATCCGCGAAACTTTCAGTAAGACTTTCTCACCCACAGAACAAGACACATCCCGAACCTTCCGATCCGCATAACTCTTCAGGTGCGACTGAGCTGTGCGAAGTCTCTCTTGAATAACCTTCACCCTATCCAAAGCATCCTGGACTAACTCTGTCCCCAACAACCTTGCCTCACAGGGCTCAAACCAACCAACTAGAGATCTACACCATCCCCTATATAAAGCCTCATACGGCGCCATCTGAATAATGGATTGGTAGCTGTTGTTATAGGCAAAATCTGTGCGAGGCAAGTAATCAGCCCACGAACCACCAAAATCAATAACACAAGCTCTCAACATATCCTCCAAGATCTGAATAGTATGCTCGGACTGTCCGTCCGTCTGAGGATGGAATGCAGTACTCAACTCAACCTTCGAGCCCAACTCACGTTGAAATGTCCTCCAGAATTGTGAGGTAAACTGAGTACCTCTGTCGGATATAATAGAAACTGGGACTCCGTGCAATCTAACGATCTCCCGAATGAATATCTCAGCCAACCGCTCCGAGGAGTACGTAGTACACACAAGAATGAAGTGAGCTGACTTGGTCAGCCTATCCACAATCACCCAAACAAAATCAAACTTCCTCGCTGTCCGAGGGAGTCTAGTAACAAAGTCCATAGTGATCCTTTCCCACTTCCACTCGGCAATATCCATGCGCTAAAATACGCCACCGGGCCTCAGATGCTCGTACTTAACTGTGACGACCCAAAGGGTCATCACTTATTTTATTAATCATTTCGAGCTTCTGAGGCCTTGAAAACCTCATTCCATGTTACCTCGATTCACGTGCACGATCCGAGCTTGTAGCCGGAAAGATTTTTGTGATAGAAAATATGAATTTTATAAGAAATTTGGATAAAAATGATATTAATATTGATATGGTTGACTTCGGTCAACATTTTTGGTAAACGGATCCGAACCTGAGATTGGATGGTCCCGAAAGGTCCGTAGGAAAATATGGGACTTGGATATGCGTCCGGAGTCGAATTCTGAGGCCTAGAGCCCAAGTTATGAATTTTTCTATAAAATTGTTTTTGATGTAATTGTTAAAGGAAATGAGTTAATTGACCTTGGTATCGGGCTCGTATTTTGGTTCCGACGCCCGGTACAAGTCTTAAATATTATATATGTGATTTCTGTAAAGTTTGGTGACATTCGGATGTCGTTTGAGATGTTTTGGACCTTGAGTTCCAAGTTTGAAGGTTTTGAAAACCAAAAGTATGAAATTCATGAATTTGAGGCTTGATTTGATGAAAACGATGTGATATTGGCGATGTGATCGCACGAACAAGTTCATAATGTATTTTTGAGGTTTTGTACATGTTTGGTTTGCAGCCCGAGGAGCTCGGGTAAAGATTTGATAGGCCGTAGGATCAATTTCTGAGTTTATGCACTGCTGGTTTTTCACCCAGCTGTTGGCTTCACATTTGCGAAGAATTTCTCGCAAATGCGAAGAAGGCAGTTCAAGGCTGGGTTCGCAAATGCGAACCCATTATCGCAAATGCGATGCCTGCCAGAACCAGCCAAGTTCGCAAATGCGAACAAAGTGTCACAAATGCGACACCGGCACACCTGGACCAGAGTTCGCAATTGCGAACTTAACCTCGCAAATGCGAGGCCTTCAGTATATTGCCTGTCTTCGCAATTGCGAAGAATGTGTCACAATTGTGACAAAGCCTAGAAGCCTGCTAGTTCGCAAATGCGAAATCCCCAGTAACTGCCTACACTTCGGAAATGCGAATAAATGTTCGCAAATGCGAACTTCCCAGCCTTAGCTTATTTTTCAAACTCCAGAAATTGGTCGGGGTTCGCAATTTCGAACCCATGTTCGCAAATGCAAACACAGAGACCTATAAAACACGATTTTCAGTTCATTTCTTCACTTTTTACAAACCAAAAACACCCATTTGCGATTCTTCACGGATTCCTTCTTCTTCAAAACAATTGTAAGTCACTTTTTACTTAATTCTTTCAATTCCTAACATCATTAAACATGTTTTTCAATAGAAATCAAAGGTTTTCATGGTAGAATTTCTTGTTTTTGTTAGAATATAGGGTTTTTCATAAATTGGGAAATTGGACCTCGAATTGTGGTCCGATTTTGAAACAAATCATATACATGAACTCGTGGGGGATGGGTAACCGGATTTTGGTCCGAACCCCGAGTTCCGACAATGTGGGCCCGGGGTCGAAATTCACTATTCCGGACAGAATGTTGTAAAAGTTATAATTAGCCTTATGAATTAGTTTGTTGAGTAGTATTGATGATATTAAATCAATTGTGTATAGATACGATTGGATTGGAGCCAAATTTGAAAGGAAAAGGCATTGCCACGGATTGAACTATTCATAAACATTCGAGGTAAGTGTTTGTTCTATCCTAGCTTGAGGGAATAGGATTATGTGCTGTGTGATCGAGTGCGGTGTATGGGCTGTGGTGACGAGCATCCATACACTGGCGTCTAGCATGACCGTGAGTCGTTGTTGATATTTGTTGTGAGATATTTTGAAGATAAATTGTGGAACCCTTGCCGGGTTGTAGAATGATTATTGTGTCCCTTGCCGGGACGGTTCATGATTTGTTGTTTTCTTTCTCTGCCCTTAACTGTGATTGTTATTTGGGTGAGGAAGAGTGATAATGCACGAAGGGTGATGCCGTGCCATGTTTTATTATTTATGCACGAAGGTTAATGCCGTGCCATGTTTTATTGATTATGCACGAAGGATCATGCCGTGCCTTGTTATTGAACCATGTACGAAGGATCATGCCGTACTATGGATGTGAGGATGAGAGTAAAAGCACGAAGGGTGATGCCGTGCACTTTATTTGCTTATTTGGTGAGGATGAGAGTAAAAGCACGAAGGGTGATGTCGTGCACTTTATTTGCTTATTTGGTGAGGATGAGAGTAAAAGCACGAAGGGTGATGCCGTGCACTTTATTTACTTATTTGGTGAGGATGAGAGTAAAAGCACGAAGGGTGATGCCGTGTAATTATTTGCCATTCCTTGACTTGGTATTACTTGTTTTTCCATTATATTTTATTTGGGTGATGCCGTGCAACTATTTGCTATTCCTTGACTTGATATTACTTGTTTTTCCATTATATTTTATTTGGGTGATGCCGTGCAACTATTTGCTATTCCTTGACTTGATATTACTTGTGTTTCCATTATACTTTGTTTTCCTTGTGAACTTATTAACCGTTGTTAATTGTTGAGTTCTTTTGAGATATTCCTTATTGTGTTATTACTTGGTTAATTCTTGTTAATTGTGGTAATATATATATTAAAGAATTGGGATCGTGTGGCGCGCCGACCACTTTTATGATAAGAAATGGGATCGTGTGGCACGCCGACCACAAAGTGATTTAAATCTTGGCATTGGCCATAGTTGCCGGTAGCCTATTGATATATTTGGGAGCGGGTGGTACGCCTACCACGAGATAAGAAAAGAAAAGTAAAGAATTGAGACACGAAAGTAAGACTTAATTATGTTGATTAGATTAATCTGGATATTATGAGTTATTGGTTGTTATTGCAGAGCAGAGTATTTCCTTATAAATGTTTATGTACATATATATATATATATTGCAACTGCACAGGTTTATGTGGGTGTCTGGTCCTAGGCTTGTCACTACTTCGCCGGGATAGGCCAGGCACTTACCAGCACATGAGGTCGGTTGTGCTGATACTACACTTCTGTGCGTTTTTGCACAGGTCCAGGTTACGATCAGGAGGAGCAGCAGTAATTCGATTGTGTGGGAGTTGATCACATTTGAGACCGAGGTAGCTTGCAGACGTCCGCAGGCCCGGCGTCTCTCTCTTTATTTATGTTACTAGCTGTAGTCTCTTTGTTCCGAGACAAACAGAATTATGTTATATTTCTTTCAAACTCTTATGTGTAGTATTCGGTAGTAGTTCGTGAGTTGGTGACTCCACGTCTTGGGTAGAGGATTTCAGTATGATTTTCATCTTGTAATTAGTTATTTCTATTTCGATAAAGTATTCCGCATTTATTTAATTAAAATTGTGTTAAAAACAGGATAGTATGAATACGGTGGCTTGCCTAGCTACCACGAGTAGGCGCCATCACGATCCCGATGTTGGGGGAAAATCCGGGTCGTGACAAGTTGGTATCAGAGCTCTAGGTTACATAGGTCTCACCACTCACGAACAAGCTTAGTAGAGTTTGAGAGGTAGGTACGGAGACGTCTGTGCTTGTCCTCCCGAGTCTATTGAGTTAGGAAAGAGTCTCTCATTTGTTCTTTCTTATCGTGCGAATTTGTTCTTCAAAGTGTTAAGTTAAATTTCCACTCTTGTCTTCCCACGAATGGCGTAGTCACGCCGCTTATCCAGCCGAACAATGGCACAGGCTGGTGATAGATCAACTATGCCTTCAAAAGTTTTATGGAGGACGGATAGGTTTCACCAAAGTCTTCGCTACCACCTTCGGCGGTGCATCTTTTGAGAACCCACGAGATTGTGCTTGACAGTTCTTATGAGGAATTACAGAACGTGGGAATAGTCGAATGCGAGGAGTTCATTTTACTGTGCTACAGAAGGCACACAGAAATAGTGGGAAGATAATGTATTTACCACACCAGTTATGGTCCCAACGGAAGGTGCAATTATATCAGGAGATCACCTAATAAATCGTGTTGGGTTTCAACGGACCTTGACGTCCGGTCGATGTGTTGGAGTTGTGAAGGACAAATATGGTGAGTTATCAGACTGTATATATATGGTATAGAAAGGTCCTCTAAATAATTTATACATATTTAAGGTTGGTTCCTTTCATGGGGTAAGAAATCGCCCCGGAGAATAACGAAGAGTTTGTGAGTAAACGGGGTAGCTCAGCAGTGTTAAGCCAACATAGCAAAAGAGGAAATTGGCCATCAATGTTTGTGACAAGCTTACCAAGAGGGCAAGCCGGCCAATGCAACGCTATCTACTAAACTCTATTTTTAGAAAATGTTATGAAGACGTCACCCCGAGATTCTCCGCAATATGTAGTATATGCGATCTGAACGGTTGTACCAGGTCACAATGACTGTGTTCGAATATATATTGTCATGAACAACAAGTTAACTGAGCCTTAAAGGAATTGCCGTGAATGTGGAATTTTTGGAGAAATATAATTTTAGGAAAGCACTCAGGCTACACGCTCCATTGCAGTTAATATTTATCCTACATGGCCAGCCAGATGTATAGGTCGGGATGTTAGAGGTGGAGGTGAAAATCCTAGAGGTGGAGACCCAACCATTGATATACTTTTTATGGTATGAGGGAGGTCATTACACCAGATGGTGTCATCACGTGTATAATTCAGATTGTTATAAACAGAATAATTTTCCCTTAATTTGATTTGGTTTTTGAAAGAAAATTTAGGCGAGTCTGTTTAACATGCTCCATTCATAAGCGAGCATCGTAATCATACTACTTAGGGAAATACTCCCGTTGAGATATTACATGAGGATAGACATCCCTATTATTAGGTGTTAGTCATTAAATATCCATGAGACTAAGAGTGACTTTATATTACTTATTACAGTATGTTTTGATATAATTCTCGGAATAACTAATTTTAATCGTTAATTGTGTGCCCTATCGGTATGAGGGTTCATTTTATGTCGTGATTATCTTTGACGGACAATTATTGAAAGGAAGAAAGAAAGGAAATGAAAAATTTCAGATTATATGATGTGCAAGTACTGTGATTCAGAGTTGAGGATGAGATCCTCCAATTTTTGTCATAATGTGAAATATTTCTAAGCCGAGCTTCAAGCTGCGGTGGATATCATATGAGGACTGGGTCCTGGTAGTAAGAGTTTATGTGTGTAAAATTCTTCTTTTATGAATTAATACTTTCGTATCGCATTCGTAAATAAGAGTCATGTCCGTTAGGACTATTTGACAATTCTTGTATAGTTTCTATTCATATTTAGCCATTTCTATTTCGAAACCGTTGAGCTTAGCCTTTGAGACGAGCACCAGGTAAGGATAAATATGACGCATTAATTCGGGAAAATAATCACGAGGTCACCATACCTCATTCCTGAGTAAAGTGGGATTTGTAGAATAAGGTATTTGATAACAGGGTTAATTGACAATGTTGTAATTTAAGAATAACTCTTATGGCCAGACTTCAGAGTCATGGATATGTGCATACGCATGAGTGTGTTCGTGCCTTATTTAGACTTGTTCATTGTAGTCTTCATTGTTTCCATATTGACATACTCCTGCAGTCATGAGGAGCATGCGCAACATCTCAGAGTGACTTTGCATACTCTGAAAGATAGCCAACTATATGCAAAATTTTCGAAGTGTGAATTTTGGCTAAGTTCAGTTGCATTCCTGGGTCATATTGTGACGGCAACAGGTATTCAGGTTGATCCGAAGAAGATTGAGGCAGTCAAGAACTGGCCTAGACCGACATCAGCCACAGAGATTTGGAGTTTCTTAGGATTAGCGGGTTATTATCGGCGATTCGTGGAGGGGTTTTCATCTATTGCAACCCCATTGACTAGATTGACACAGAAAGGTGTTCAATTTGAATGGTCTGAGGAATGTGAGGCGAGCTTTCAAAACCTCAAGACAGCCTTAACCACAACACCGGTATTGGTTTTACCCACAGGTACGGGACCTTATATTGTTTATTATGATGCTTCCCGTATTGGGCTTGGTGCAGTGTTAATGCAGGATGGCAAGGTTATTGCCTATGCTTCGAGGCAGTTGAAGATGCATGAAAAGAATTACCCGGTGCATGATCTAGAATTTGCGGCGATTATTCACGCATTGAAGATCTGGAGGCATTATTTGTATGGTGTAGTATGTGAAGTATACACCGATCATAAGAGTCTTCAGTATTTGTTTAAACAAAAGAGTTGAATTTGAGGCAGAGAAGGTGGCTGGTATTGCGGAAAGATTATGATGTCACCTTTTTATATCATCGGGGAAAAAGCAAACGTGGTGGCTGACGCTTTGAGTAAGAAGTCAGCCAGTATGGGCAGTCTTGTTTATATTCCAGTCAATCAGAGGCCAATTGCTTTGGATGTTCGGTCCTTGGCCAATCGATTTGTGAGGTTGGATATTTCTGAGCCTAGTCGAGCACTAGCTTGTGCGATCGCTCGCTCTTCATTATTGGAGCGTATCCGCGATCAACAATATAATGATTCCTATTTATGTGACCTTAGAGACACGGTTTAGCGAGGAGGTGCTAATCAGGTCACCTTAGATGCTGATGGGATCAATTCCTGCCTTTGGCAGAGTTTGCTTATAATAATAGTTATCTATCGAGCATCCAGATGGCTCCTCATGAAGCGTTTTATGGTAGGCGGTGTCGTTCTCCGGTTGGATGGTTCGAACCGGGAGAGACTCGGTTATTCGGTACAGATTTATTCCAGGAGGCCTTAGATAAGGTCAAGATTATTCAAGATAGGCTTCGCACAGCTCAGTCTAGACAAAAGAGCTATGCAGATCGCAAGGTTCGAGATATAACTTTCATGATTGGGGAGCGAGTATTGCTCCGAGTGTCACCTATGAAGGGCATGATGAGGTTCGGGAAGAAGGGCAAGCTCAGCCCTAGGTATATTGGTCCATTTGAGATTCTAGACATAGTGGGAGGGGTGGCTTACAGATTAGCTTTGCCGCCTAGCTTATCAGCCGTGCACCCAGTTTTTTCACGTATCTATGCTTCGGAGATACCACGGCGATCCCACACATGTGTTAGACTTAAGTACTGCCCAATTGGACAATGATCTATCTTACGAGGAGGAGCCGGTGGCCATTCTAGACCGGCAGGTTCGACAGTTGAGGTCGAAGAGTTATCCTTCTGTGCGTGTTCAGTGGAGAGGTCAGCCTCCTGAGGCATCGGCCCGGGAGTCCGAGTCTGATATGCGGAGCCGCTACCCACATTTGTTTCCTGACTCAGGTACTTCTTTCTTTTGTCCGTTCGAGGACGAACGGTTGTTTTAGAGGTGGAGAATGTGATGACCCAAAGGGTCATCACTTATTTTATTAATCATTTCGAGCTTCCGAGGCCTTGAAAACCTCATTCCATGTTGCCTCGATTCACGTGCACGATCCGAGCTTGTAGCCGGAAAGATTTTTGTGATAGAAAATATGAATTTTATAAGAAATTTGGATAAAAATGATATTAATATTGATATGGTTGACTTCGGTCAACATTTTTGGTAAACGGATCCGGACCCGAGATTGGATGGTCCCGAGAGGTCCGTAGGAAAATATGGGACTTGGACATGCGTCCGGAGTCGAATTTTGAGGCCTAGAGCCCAAGTTATGAATTTTTCTATAAAATTGTTTTTGATGTAATTGTTAAAGGAAATGAATTAATTGACCTTGGTATCGGGCTCGTATTTTGGTTCCGACGCCCGGTACAAGTCTTAAATATTATATATGTGATTTCGTAAAGTTTGGTGACATTCGGATGTCGTTTGAGATGTTTTGGACCTTGAGTTCCAAGTTTGAAGGTTTTGAAAACCAAAAGTATGAAATTCATGAATTTGAGGCTTGATTTGATGAAAACGATGTGATATTGGCGATGTGATCGCACGAACAAGTTCATAATGTGTTTTTGAGGTTTTGTACATGTTTGGTTTGGAGCCCGGGGGCTCGGGTAAAGATTTGATAGGTCGTAGGATCAATTTCTAAGTTTATGTACTGCTGGTTTTTCACCCAGCTGTTGGCTTCGCATTTGCGAAGAATTTCTCGCAAATGCGAAGAAGGCAGTTCAAGGCTGGGTTCGCAAATGCGAACCCATTATCGCAAATGCGATGCTTGCCAGAACCAACCAAGTTCGCAAATGCGAACAAAGTGTCACAAATGCGACACTGGCACACCTGGACCATAGTTCGCAATTGCGAACTTAACCTCGCAAATGCGAGGCCTTCAGTAATTGCCTGTCTTCGCAATTGCGAAGAATGTGTCGCAATTGCGAAGAAGCCCAGAAGCCTGCTGGTTCGCAAATGCGAACCTTATTTCGCAAATGCGAAATCCCCAGTACTGCCTAGACTTCGCAAATGCGAATAAATGTTCGCAAATGCGAACTTCCCAGCCTTAGCTTATTTTTCAAACTCCAGAAATTGGTCGGGGTTCGCAATTGCGAACCCATGTTCGCAAATGCGAACACGGAGACCTGTAAAACACGATTTTCAGTTCATTTCTTCACTTTTTACAAACCAAAAACACCCATTTGCGATTCTTCACGGATTCCTTCTTCTTCAAAACAATTGTAAGTCACTTTTTACTTAATTCTTTCAATTCCTAACATCATTAAACATGTTTTTCAATAGAAATCAAAGGTTTTCATGGTAGAATTTCTTGTTTTTGTTAGAATATAGGGTTTTTCATAAATTGGGAAATTGGACCTCGAATTGAGGTCCGATTTTGAAACAAATCATATACATGAACTCGTGGGGGGATGGGTAACCGGATTTTGGTCCGAACCCCGAGTTCCGACCATGTGGGCCCGGGTCGAAATTCACTATTCCGGGTAGAATGTTGTAAAAGTTATAATTAGCCTTATGAATTAGTTTGTTGAGTAGTATTGATGATATTAAATCAATTGTGTATAGATACGATTGGATTGGAGCCAAATTTGAAAGGAAAAGGCATTGCCACGGATTGAATTGTTCATAAACATTCGAGGTAAGTGTTTGTTCTATCCTAGCTTGAGGGAATAGGATTATGTGCTATGTGATCGAGTGCGGTGTATGGGCTGTGGTGACGAGCATCCATACACTGGCGTCTAGCATGACCGTGAGTCGTTGTTGATATTTGTTGTGAGATATTTTGAAGATAAATTGTGGAACCCTTGCCGGGTTGTAGAATGATTATTGTGTCCCTTGCCGGGACGGTTCATGATTTGTTGTTTTCTTTCTCTGCCCTTAACTGTGATTGTTATTTGGGCGAGGAAGAGTGATAATGCACGAAGGGTGATGTCGTGCCATGTTTTATTATTTATGCACGAAGGTTAATGCCGTGCCATGTTTTATTGATTATGCACGAAGGATCATGCCGTGCCTTGTTATTGAACCATGTACGAAGGATCATGCCGTACTATGGATGTGAGGATGAGAGTAAAAGCACGAAGGGTGATGCCGTGCACTTTATTTGCTTATTTGGTGAGGATGAGAGTAAAAGCACGAAGGGTGATGCCGTGCACTTTATTTGCTTATTTGGTGAGGATGAGAGTAAAAGCACGAAGGGTGATGCCGTGCACTTTATTTACTTATTTGGTGAGGATGAGAGTAAAAGCACGAAGGGTGATGCCGTGTAATTATTTGCCATTCCTTGACTTGGTATTACTTGTTTTTCCATTATATTTTATTTGGGTGATGCCGTGCAACTATTTGCTATTCCTTGACTTGATATTACTTGTTTTTCCATTATATTTTATTTGGGTGATGCCGTGCAACTATTTGCTATTCCTTGACTTGATATTACTTGTGTTTCCATTATACTTTGTTTTCCTTGTGAACTTATTAACCGTTGTTAATTGTTGAGTTCTTTTGAGATATTCCTTATTGTGTTATTACTTGGTTAATTCTTGTTAATTGTGGTAATATATATATTAAAGAATTGGGATCGTGTGGCGCGCCGACCACTTTTATGATAAGAAATGGGATCGTGTGGCACGCCGACCACAAAGTGATTTAAATCTTGGCATTGGCCATAGTTGCCGGTAGCCTATTGATATATTTGGGAGCGGGTGGTACGCCTACCACGAGATAAGAAAAGAAAAGTAAAGAATTGAGACACGAAAGTAAGACTTAATTATGTTGATTAGATTAATCTGGATATTATGAGTTATTGGTTGTTATTGTAGAGCAGGAGTATTTCCTTATAAATGTTTATGTACATATATATATATATATATACACAGGTTTATGTGGGTGTCTGGTCCTATGCTTGTCACTACTTCGCCGGGATAGGCCAGGCACTTACCAGCACATGGGGTCGGTTGTGCTGATACTACACTTCGTGCGTTTTTGCACAGGTCCAGGTTACGATCAGGAGCAGCAGCAGTAAATCGATTGCGTGGGAGTTGATCATATTTGAGACCGAGGTAGCTTGCAGACGTCCGCAGGCCCGGCGTCTCTCTCTTTATTTATGTTACTAGCTGTAGTCTCTTTGTTCCGAGACAAACAGAATTATGTTATATTTCTTTCAAACTCTTATGTGTAGTATTCGGTAGTAGTTCGTGAGTTGGTGACTCCACGTCTTGGGTAGAGGATTTCAGTATGATTTTCATCTTGTAATTAGTTATCTTATTTAATTAAAGTTATGGTTTGTTGATAAATTAATTATGAAATATTATTAAAAACAGGATAGTATGAATACGGTGGCTTGCCTAGCTACCACGAGTAGGCGCCATCACGATCCCGATGTTGGGGGGAAATCCGGGTCGTGACAAGTTGGTATCAGAGCTCTACGTTACATACGTCCGTACTTGTTCTTTCTCCACCAATAATGCTGTTTCAAGTCCTGGTACATCTTCGCGGCTCCTGGATGAATAGAATACGGCGAGCTATGGGCCTCCTCCAGAATCAACTCACGAAGGCCATCAACATTGGGCACATATATCCGGCCATGCATCCTCAATACACCGTCACTATTAATGGTGACATCTCTAGCATCATCATGCTGAACTCTGTCCTTAAGGACAACCAAGTGTGGATCATCATATTGGCGCTCACGAATATGGTCATATAATGAAGACCGAGATACAACACAAGCCAACACCCTGCTGGGTTCTGAAATGTCTAACCTCACTAGCCGATTGGCTAGCGCCTGAACATCGTAAGCAAACGATTTCTCCTCAGCCGGAATATATGCCAAGCTCCCCGTACTGACCGCCTTCCGGCTCAAAGCATCGGCCACCACATTGGCCTTCCCCGGATGATATAGAA
Source organism: Nicotiana noctiflora (assembly GCA_032618575.1). Classification (NCBI taxonomy): domain Eukaryota; kingdom Viridiplantae; phylum Streptophyta; class Magnoliopsida; order Solanales; family Solanaceae; genus Nicotiana; species Nicotiana noctiflora. The sequence continues at coordinate 90,985 of JASVEL010004024.1, forward strand.
TAGTAATGTCATAATCCTTGAGCAACTCAAGCCATCTCCACTGTCTCAAATTAAGATCTTTTTGTTTGAACAAGCACTGGAGACTACGATGATCGGTATACACCTCACAGGACACGCCGTACAAATAGTGCCTCCAAATCTTAAAGGCATGAACTATGGCAGCTAGCTCCAAATCATGAACAGGGTAGTTCTTCTAATGTGGCTACAAATACTGAGAAGCATAAGCAATCACCTTACCTTCCTGCATCAATACACAACATATCCCCACTCTCGCGGCATCATAATATACAGTATATGAACCTGAAGCTGATGGTAACACTAACACTGAAGTTGTGGTCAAAGCTGTCTTGAGCTTCTGAAAGCTCTCCTCGCACTCATCCGACCACACGAATGGTGCACCCTTCTGAGTCAACTTAGTCAAAGAAGAAGCAATGGATGAAAATCCCTAAACAAATCGGCGATAATATCCCGCCAAGCCAAGAAAGCTCTTGATCTCTATAGCTGAGGATGGTCTAGGCCAACTCTGCACCACCTCTATCTTCTTCGGATCAACCTGAATACCATCACGAGACACCACAAGACCCAGAAATGCTACTAACTCGAGCCAAAACTCGCACTTGGAGAATTTAGCATACAACTTCTCCTCCCTCAATCTCTGCAACACAATGCTCAAATGCTGAGCATGCTCCTCCTGACTACGGGAGTAGACTAGAATGTCATCAATGAACACAATCACAAATGAATCCAAATAGGGCATGAACACACTGTTCGTCAGATGCGTGAATGCTGCTGGGGCGTTGGTCAGCCCAAAAGACATCACAAGGAACTCATAGTGGCCATATCTGGTCCTGAATGCAGTCTTCATAATATCAGAGTCCCTAATCTTCAGCTGATGATAGCCTGAACGAAGATCAATCTTGGAAAACACTCTCGCACCCTGTAACTGATCAAACAAATCATCAATGTGCGGTAGAGGTTACTTGTTCTTCACTGTTACCTTGTTCAATTGTCTATAATACATACACATCCGCATGGAACCATATTTCTTCTTAACAAATAACACTGGTGCACCTCACGGGGACACACTAGGGCGAATGAATACCTTATCTAGTAGCTCCTGAAGCTGTTCTTTCAATTCCTTCAACTCAGCTGGTGCCATCCGATAAGGAGGAATGGAAATGGGCTGAGTTCCCGGCACTAAGTCAATGCCAAAATCAATATCCCTGTCCAGCGGCATGCCTGATAGGTCTGAGGGGAAAACATCTAGAAAATCCCTCACAACAGGTACAGAATCAATGCTAAGAGACTCAGCTCCTACATCTCTCACAAATGCTAGATACGACAAACACCCCTTTGCAACCATTCTCTGAGCCTTTAAGAATGAAATGACACGGCTAGGGATGAAATCAGTCGAACCCCACAACTCAATCTGAGAAATACCAGGAATAGCCATAGTAACTGTCTTAGCATGACAGTCAAATATAGCATGGTACGGAGACAACCGGTGCATACCCAATATCACATCAAAGTCCACCATCCCTAACAATAACAAATCCGCCTAGGTCTCTAGACCCCCAATAGAAATGACACAGGATCTATAGACATGATCCACAATAATCATTTCACCCACGGGGGTGGATACATGAACAGGTAAATCAAGACTACCACGGGTCGCACCCAAATGATGTGCAAAATAAGAAGACACGTACGAATATGTGGACCCTGGATCAAATAGAACAGAGGCATCTCTGTGACAGACAGAAATGATACCTGTAATCACTGCATCGGAGGCAACTGCATCACGCCTGTCAGGGAGTGCATAGAATCGTGTCTAGCCTCCACTTGCTTGCTCCTCTCCTCTGAGGCGACTACGAGAAGACTGACCTCCACCTCTATTATCCTGAGATGGTGCTGAAGAGGAGGGTTGATCCCTCTGCTGAGCCATGTCCCTACGAAGTCGAGGGCACTACCTCCTCAAGTAGCTAAACTCACCACACTCAAATCAGCTGCCTGATGCTGGAGAAGGGGACCGGAGAAGGGGACTGGAGGGAACCCCTCGCCGCAGAAGAACCCTGGGCTGAAGAAGTAGTAGGTGCTGCACTCTAGGCTGGGAGGGCACTAAGTGAAGACTGGCTCTGCTCGAATCCCTGTCGACCACGTCTAGATGAGCGACCTCTGCCCTGCTGAAAATGCCCTCGAGATGGAGCACCACTGAAGCTACCAGAACCACGAGGCCTCTTGCCCTCCCGCTCCTCCCTCTCTCGGTGACGATCCGCCTCAATGGAGCGTGCCATATCCACAACCTGATCAAAAGATGACGATAAAGCTCTTTCTCTGGTTATAAGAATGCAAATGGAGTAGTTGAGGCCATCAATGAACCTCCTAATACTCTTCCTATCAGTATGGATCATCCATGTGGCATGCCTAGCCAACTGTGTGAATCTCAGCTCATACTGGCTCACTGACATGCGCCCTGAACTAACCGCTCAAACTGGCGACGAATCTCTACACAACGGGACTGAGGTACATACTTCTCCAAGAAGAGAGTAGAAAACTACTGCCAAGTAAGGTGTGTCGCTCCCGCAGGCCTACGCCTCTCAAACTCCTCCCACCAATCGAACGCCGGACTAGTAAACTGAAAGGTAGTAAATGAAACACCGCTAGACTCAAGAATCCCAACTGTACGTAACGTCCTCTGACACTTATCTAAGAAACCCTGGGCATCCTCACCCTCAGTACCACTTAAATGAGGTGGATGGAGTCTACCAAATCTCTCCAGGCGATGCTGCTCATCATCAGGCATCACCGGTACCACATGCTCTGGGCTGGTGTAGCTGGAACAGCCTGTGCAACCACCTGAGCGGGGACTGCCTCCGGCGTCTGAAGTCCCTGAACCACCTGCTCAGGTGTGCGAGCTACAGGGGTCTACTGACCACCCCCTGTTTGGGATGTCGCTGCAGTAGCGGTAGCTGATAATACATGAGCCAATCCGGAACACACCGATAATATCTGGGCCAGAGTCTCCTGAAGACCGGGAATAGCAATAGATACAATCTGGGCCTGAACTAGAGCTGCTGGAGCATCAACCACTGGTGGCTGCTCCTGAATAGGTACAACAGGCGAGTCAGCTGGCTCTGCCTCAGCTGCCCTACCTCTACCTCTTGCACGACAGCGCCCACGGCTTCTGGCATGTGGCAATGGAGGTCGTCCACCTTGTCTTGATGCTCGAGTTCTGGCCATCTGCAAGAGAATAGAATATAGAAGTTCAATTCTCAGAACAACAAGATCGCACGACAGAGTTCAAGAAATGTGAAGTGTTTCCTAAAGGTTCGCAACCTCCTAAGGATAAGTACAGGCGTCTCCATACCGATCCACAAGAATCTACTAACTGGCTCAAGACTCATGAGGCCTAGTAAACCTAGGCTCTGATACCAACTTGTCACGACCCCAAACCCGATCGTGATGTCGCCCAGCACACTGCTAGGCCAGCCCGACCAATTAACAACACTTACGGAGCTTTGAGCTCACTTTATCCAATTTAGGCATAACAGATATAAGTCAATAGTGACTGAAATACCAAATGCGTGAATTAAGTCCCAAAACAGTAATAACTCCCCAAAGACCGAGGGGTCAAGAGTCAAGAGCCTCTAGAGATAATATAAGTGCAATAGTGTTTACAACAATACTCAGTGCGGAAATAAATAACAAAACGAAATGGAAAGACAACTGGAAGGGGAGTCAAGTCCTGCGAACGCGGCAGCTACCTTGACTATCCCATAGAAATGCCTCTGAACAGCTACCGGATCAGGTCTGCTGAGACGTACCTGGATCTGCACACAAGGTGCAGGGAGTAAAGTGAGTACTTCCAGACTCAGTGGTAATGAACAGGGGTAAGACAGCGTAGATAAGAAATCACAATATAGCACTATGTAAAGCTGTACTCAAATACCCTGTAACAGTCTCAATATCAAGAGTAACTGGGCTAACAAGTACAGACAGAACAGAATAACAGCTATCAGATGTAGCTAAATGCAATGCAATGTATGAAATGACCGTTACGGCGCGTAGCCCGATCCAATTTGGGTACACGTGCTCACTATGGGGGTTCAAACTCCAGAGGGGCTCCTACAGCCCAAGCACAATATCATGAATACGCTGCAGCGCGCAGCCCGATCCACAACCAGTCAGCTAATATGCAAATGCAGCCTTACAGGCTCGAAAGTAGTTTTTTGAAAACTCTTTTATCATTTTTCAGTTGAAAACAGTATGTCAAAGTTCCATAGATTGGAAAATTATAATAAAAGTAATAGCTCCGGATTGGTAGTAACACTAGCATGTCAATATCATAGAAACAATGATAACGATCCTCACAGGATCCGAATAACTGGCTCACGGCCCATAAATATACACAACCATCCGAGAAGGAGGTTCACCGCCTCATGAATAGCCAATATCACAATATAATATAATATCAACAGGTCGGACTAAGCCATAGTCCCCAATCACAGTCGACCCCGCACTCATAGGAGAGTACGTGTCTCGCCGCTATACAGTGTCACAAAGTGGTATACCGGATTTTCGAACCCACTGGTCATCACCCACATCCATTACTCGCCTCAATTCGGCTCGACGTCTAATCCGCGATGCCCTTGCCATGAGAATCAACCTTCACAGGCGTAGAATCTGATCAAATATAGTGGAAATACATCAAAATAGGCCAATGGGATGATACCTAGTCAAAACAATTCAATTTACACCAAAAACTACAAATTTACCAAAACCCATCTTTCGATATGCTTCTCGAAAAATTACGAAAGTCACATATTCGAAACCCTCGTCTTAACACGAGTCCATGCATATAACATTTACAAAAATCAGACTCTATTTGCCCATACAAATCATTGATTTTCTATAACCCAAGCCTATGGTGAAAACCTCCATAATACACCCTTAATTTCTCCAATTTCAGGTGTTAGTTGCATAATTTATCAATACAAAACCATAATTTGAGTCCATAGTTGATTACCTGAAGAATCTCCTTGAATTTCCCTTCAAAATCGCCCAAGTCATCTCTTAAGTTCGAGCCCTAAATGTTTTAGACTGTTCTGAAATTTTAACTTTTGATATTTTTAATCTTTTTGCGATTTCATTGAATCCCTTGCAAACTAATGGATGTAAACAAATAGCGCGCGATCCCGCCTCCGCGCACCTGGTGGGATCGCACCAGCGGTTCCGCTTCCGCGCTCAAGGTCCGCTTCTGCGGTGCCGCCCAAGCGGTCAATCTTCCGCTTCTGCAGATTTCCGCCATTCGCCCCTACAGCGCTTCTGCGGTTATTCCCTTCGCACAAGCGATGCCGCACCTGCGGTCCCTTGGCCGCAGGTGCGAAAACACCAGAAACCAGAAATTTTCAACCTGCAATTTCCATGATTCTCTTCCGTTTAACCACCCGAAAATACCCCGAGGCCCCCGAGGCCCCCGGGACCTCATCCAATCACACCAACACATCCTAACACCTTATTCAAACTTGCTCCAACCCTCCAAACACGTCTAACAACACCAAAACTCATAATTCACATCGGATTCAAGCCTAAATTCCTTATAACCTTCTGAATTACACATTCGATCAAAAACTCAACCGAAAGACGTCCGAATGACCTAAACATTTACAAACATATCCAAATTCACATGACGAAGCTACAGAAATTGTCGAAATTCCATTTTGGCCCCCGGATCAAAATCTCACCTACCGATCGGATTTCGCCAAAATTCAACCTTAGCCAATTCAAGCCTATTTGTACATCGGGCCTCCAAATTCAATTTCAATCGCTCCCCTAAGTCACAAATCACCTCCCAAAACTAACCTAATCATCAGAACCCGATTCCGAGTACTCTAACTAAATAGTCAACTCCAAGTTGACTTTCCATATTCAAGCTTCCTTCAAAAAGGCTATTTGCCTCATTTTCAACCAAAATCACTCCTAACTCACCCGATAGACTCTAACATTGATATAAAAGCATGAAACATAATAAATTCAAGGTAATGGGGTGGTAATTCCCATAATGATGGGCCGGATCGTCACAGATGTGTGATATCAAAAATGAGCTTGGGTGCCGATCCTAATGCCCCCAAATCAAAAACTAGCAAATATGGAGATTTGGCATATCTTTCTGGTATTTTCTGTCAAAGTGTCTTTTCAGGAGAAATGAAATCATCTTCTACGTCTATGATGGATTGTTTGTGAAGCACAATTTGGTACATCTGTAGCGCAGCTAAATCTTCATCACCAATGTCATTCCAAAATGTATCACCCTTGACATCACCTACTGCCCCTTAGACAGAGAAAACAAATAATAAAAAATGTTGAAATGAAGAAAACAAAATCGGACAAAAAAAGAAGTTAAAATGCAGAACAAATACCATGATTAACACCATTAGTAACTCCCTCGTCAGCTACCACGTCATTTTATTCACTTGATTGACAAAGTCAGGAACAACATCATATTGATAGATATCATATTTACCAAGACTAAATGTATTGTCATCAGACACGTGCTGACGAAAATAATGAAAACTATAGAAAAATAAGTCATAACTGTTGAGTGATGATTCAGAGAAGGCATAACTATTGAGTGATTTAGTTTTATCAGTAAACAATTGCCTTAGAATCAGTAAAATCCTCCCTCGTTTGCTTGGTTCCTTCATATTCAGAAAACTGAACACTTTTTCAAAGGAAGAAACTACGTAATTGTTGAGTGGCATCAATGTATCAGTCAACTACAAAAACAAAACAAGAAACAAAAGCAAATCAACAAAACCATGTTTATAACAAAAAAACCATATATATACAAAAAGTACTGATAAACTACAGAAACTAAAGGTCCGGTACCTTACCAACATCACTTCTCAACTTCAGCATTCAACAGATCAATGCACACGAAAGGATCATAACTCGGGTTAGGCTGTCAATCCATATTCTGAGGAAAGGGTTGTTTAGACTATTGCTCTGTATTCTAAGGATAAGGTATTTTAGACTGTTTCTCCATATTCTGAGGACAAGGTAGAGATGCAGCGACAGAATCATCAGAGTGATCGACATGCACCACAGGCACATCCCCTTATGCAACATCATCGGTATTAAGTTCAAAAAGTGTGTCGATGTTCAGAGTTGACAACTCTTCACGAGAAGGGGAAATGTTCCTATAGTTCAACTACAAGAAAAAAATTAGATTAAAATGGTACAAAAAGGAAATTATGACATATTCAAAAATATACATATAGAAAAACTAATATCATATATGAAGAAGTATTATGGTAAAAAATATTTACCTTGTCGATACGACACATGATCACCCCGCCAGTCAAATCTGCATATGTTGGAGTTTCAGTCAGTTTCCAATTAAAAATGTGTGGCACATTTTTGCCAACGCGAACAGCTAGATACTTGTCAACCATAGAGCAATACTCAAAAAACAATATTTGTAATGCAAGTGGCAAAGCGTCAAGCCTATACATTGTCAAATAGTCACACTGTCTGTCCCTCATTGTCCTTAAATATCTTCAAATTACTTTTTTTCCCAAGCATACGTCTGATATTGATCACTTTTAATGATATCAAAATCATCTTTGTTGATACATATATTGGCATTTGAGAATATGAAAATGATGGACAAATACCATCAAGGCCACATTAAACGCATCTTCGTCTGACTTCCAATCCTTTTTCTTGAAGCGATCAAGAAGCTGCCCCCTAGTTATAGCCTTTTTTGCATCTCCTGGAAAATACTCTTTTAGAAACCTATTAACATATGGTTTGTCATAGAAAGTTTGCGTCGTCTTCTACACACTTCAAACCAGTGATAACAACAAACTCTCTAATGCCAAAACGGGAAACAACCATTAATTTGAACCCACAACTCCCTTTCACGTCCTGGGACGACTTTTCTTAATAATATACAGTGAATAAGTTGATTTAAATTTTAAATTGAGGGCGGTCCAAGAAGTACCCAAAAAAACTAGCACAGAACATCTGAAGCTATGTGTAAGTCAAATATTGCTTCAAAATACTCACAATCTCAGTCTCGATGTGGGAGCTAATCTTGTTGTGAAAATAATAAACTGGTTGTATATAAAAGTCCTCAACCTTTCATAAGAAAAAATAACAAGAAATAGATCAGGAACAAAAACTATACTAAATATTTTATAAAAATTTATAAATAAGTATAGTCGTACTTGTATAAAGATGTATAAACAACTGTATAACTTTATATAAAATTGCATAAGCATGTATAAATTACGAGCAACACTGGGAATACCTTCAACTTAGCTTTTCTCTCAATCAATTTGGAGCGAATAACAAACCTTTGTTTCTTTCGATAAGGAATCAAAGCCACTATCACCATCATCCTTGATCTTTCTCCTTTTCGGTTTAACATTGCGGCCTACATCATCTTTGTTAGCCAAATCAACTTTCAGCTTTTCGTTTAATTTTTGAGTCTCCCACATTTCTTACTCTGTATTCTAAAGATGTTAACCGGAGTAGGAGTACTACTTGTTGGCGACTGAGTCATTCGAGTGTTCCCTTATTGCAACTTTTTTGGAGGAGGAGTAGACTCAAAGTCATCATCACTGAGATCCTCGACATGCGTATTCGCTTCAGAAGAATATGGTGAGGGCAAGTCACTCGATGATTTAACTGGAGTGGAAATATTTCTCATTTGCGAATGAGTCATCCGACTAATCTCTTGTTGTGCATTTTTTGGAGGAGCAGGAGACTCAAAATTATCACCTGTCACACCTCTTTTTCTGCACATGAAAGTAATGTACCACTGTTTAATATTACACCCCAAGAAGGGGTATAATAATGATCAGTGAAGGAGTTTTTCCACTTAAAGGACAGTCGGAACGGGATCGATTTACTTAATTATTCAGAGTCGCCACTTAGGAAAATAATGGTGTCCCAAGTCACCGGTTTAATCCCGAACCGAGGAAATTTATGACTCTGTATTACAATCTGTGAAACTAGAAACCTGGATAGGGAATTCTGTTAACCCGGGAGAAGGTGTTAGGCATTCCCGAGTTCCGTGGTTTTAGCACGGTCGCTCAACTGCAATTTTTTGTTTTTATCTGATTTCTTTATATTTTTAACTATGTGCTTTTAATGTTCCGCTTTTCATTTTTTAGAATAATTGCGACGTCACGAAAACACATTTCGAGTCACACCGCAACCGGTACGCCTGTGACTTTGATGTATTTCAGCTTCGCCGAGAGTAAGATTTGGGTCACATAAATGTGCACCCGTATTTAGGAAAATAATTTATTAAAGACGTACCTAAAAGAATCTATCGTGTTGTTAACTTTGGGAAAAGACCGTGAAATTAGCTAAACGGTCCTTCCGAATCTAAGAATTTTATTACTCTTTATTTGAGGGCCCCGCGATTGTGTATTTTTTGCTTGGCGAGGTTCGTCTCATCATTTTAAAGGTCGTACCTAGAATAGCTAGATTTTCTATTGTTTTGTTTTTGTACAAAAGAAGAGGAAAGTCCTAATTGAAGTTGTTGTTAATTGATTTGTTATCATAAAGCTGCAAATAGATTTTATAATAGGGATTATGTAGGCCCAAACTAGCATGTTATCCGCCACCAATTTTGTTCAGACCAAATCGAAAATGTAGCCGAGTTTTTTAGATCAGACACTGTACTAAATGAGAGCATAGGATTTCACCAAAACATGATTAGCAGAAAATTGCTTTTTATTTTTTTAGATTCAAGCCCATTTATTGACTCTTGGATTTGTTAGTTATGAACGTCACTACAGTGTAATACTAACAAGGGAAATATTTATAAGATCAGAATAAACTAACATCGAATTACCAAGAGTTATTATTGTCGAACAACATATGAAGTTATTACTTTACTTGCCATTTTTTATAATCAAAGTGGAATTAACTATCACAGTAAGTTGTGATTAGTGAAAGGTCTCCCGCTACCATTATAGGCTAACTGTCCTAAACCACTTTAGGCCTGATAACTACCTTGCTAAATCAATACATTCTACAGCGCTAAACTGAACTATTATTACAAAATGAATGACATTAAAACAGTTCATCAATTACAGTCTAGTGCAATTCGACTACACCTATCAAATACAGGCCTCGTATTAAACGCAATATTCATAATAATGTAATCAAATTGACAACAATGAGCATGCTTTCCCAGTTCAGATGCAAAGAAGCCTTTTTTCGTATTTTTTCTTCAATTATACTCCAATTCAACAAAGTAGCTACAGTATTGGAGACAAGAATTAGGTACCTGGAATATGAAATCAAAAGGAAAGAGGAGTCAGTGGTTTACAGCAATCGACAACAGCAACAAAACCACCCAGATTCAATAACGGAGAATGATAATAGCAACTTGCAGAGCTCAAAAGGATAGCAGTATTTAACCAAATGAACCAATACCCCTTCAAAACCAATGTCACTCCAAATTAACTCAAAAAATGAATCAGAACATTGCGTTTTAGTCTTGCAAACTTAGGAGCCAATACAATAGTTTTCCAATAGACCCGTAGCCTTCTCTGAAGACTCAAACAATACACCCCTAATTTTCAAATGTATCGCAATAGTCTACAGAACTTGAACAAGACCAGTCCTTAACGAGAATTAATGCAACAGTAATGATTTTCTTTTCTCTCAAGTCTCTCTTTTTCTCTCTTTCAAATTTCTCTATCTCCCTGTATGTCTGTCTCTCCAATGCTCTCCAGTGTCCGTTCTATATAGTTTTTAAAATCCACTCCTAATGCTGCCACCCCTTAAACTAAATCCCCAGCCCATCATATTCCCTGAACCCCCCACTATTAAGTGTCCTCGTATGGGTTTAGCCATTAAAACAATTGGTAGTATGAGACTAGTGGGATACCCTGCTGTACAGCAGGTTCCACTAGTCTCTCTTATGGGCATGAGATTAAACTAATACTAAGTACACCCTGTCAATTATGTCCAAACAATCCCCTAATCTAGACTCAAACAAAACACCAAGCCCCATACTTATGAATGGCATACGGGCAGACCAGAGAATGAACAAACATACAAACCAGTTAATTTGTTGACGACATTAAATAAACTAGACATACGAAACAATTGCGGCATTGAATTTAAATAAGAACTGGCAAAAAATGGGAATCGACCGAATAAAAGGTCTGTTGAGAAGGGTAGAAGAATGCTAAAATTTTCTAAAACTAAACACAAATACATAAACGGATTGCAAACAGAAATCGTAAGGGAAATGAATTACCTCAAAAGAATCTGCCGACCCAAGCTCGAACTTGGTTTGGAACTATTGAAGCCAAATGGGCTTTAATCGAGATGTTCTCGATTGAGAACACCTAGACTAAAGTCCCTTGGACTTCAATTACAACTAATCCGGCTCGAATTGGGCTTCTTCAAAAACTAGGGTTCTTGGGACTCGAATTTAGGGCTTTAACACTTCTGGCAAGATTCGAACTAAACCAAAGTCAGTAGGGGTGTGGGGGAGGTGTGAGGAGTGATTGGTTTGAATTTGAGGTGGTTTGGGATGAATGTTCAAATTCCGGCGACCTTCGAACGAATATTCGAGACGGTCTAGCAATATTCGAGCCTAACGACTGCTAGATCCGTGTAGAGGGGGCTTGGGAGAATCTACGGTGTTAATTTGGGGTGGTTTGGCCTACCGGAACCGCCGTGAGGCGATTTCCGGCAGGCGGAGCACGGTGGTGGACGGCGAGGCTTAGTTCGTCTCTAAGAGAGACAATGAAGGTAAGGGGGGTCCGTCTTAGGGGGGCTGGGTGACCTTTGAGACTATATACTCGCGTGGGAAACGAATCCTGGCCGTTTGATCTGATGCGATCAACGGCCTGGATTATTTCACTTATCCAAACGATGTCGTTTGGGCATCGTTGAAGTCGGGTATGGTCTGTGGGTGGATTGGGCCGGGCGAACTCGGGTTGTGAGGGTGAAGTGTTGGCCGTTGGATCCACTGAATCAAACGGTCCAGATCAATGCCTTATGAACGGGTGATATGGGAGATCATGGCCATCGGATCAATTCGAAATGAACGGCCACGATTGAGGACGAATTGGACTGGACCAGGGATAACTCGATTGGGCCTGGTTTTGGACTAGGTTTTGGCCCAAATCTAATTTCCTTATCTTTTTAGTTCCTAAAACTAGACTCTATATTGTATTATATATATATATATCTATATTGTATTATATATATATATATATATATATATATATATATATAGTCAGATTACTTGTAACACATACAATTAATTTTTTACTAACAATTAACATAATTAAATACCAAATCCTACAATTGTACCTTAAATGACAAGAAAATGCGAAAAATACCCCTTTTTATTATTTTTTCATTTTCGTACAAATAAACTTAACTATTTCCAAGTACGGAACTAATCCTAAAAATATAAATGCAACATATTTTGTATATATATATTTTTTTTATTAATTTAAACAAGTAGACATGGGCACACAAATGCAAACAACAAGAAAAAGAACATGTAATCCCCAAATATTGCAAACAAACACAAAGACTCTTTTATTTTTGACATTTTGGGAGTAATTCTCGTATAGGGCAAAAATCACGTGCTCACAGCTGCCCCTCTTTGCGCGGAAACATGAAGAGTTTTCGTGCAAAGATAAGTGAGCGGATACGAGCGATTTTTGCCCGTTCAAGCACTCCGTATGAAGCACTTTTTGGAAAAGTTTGACCGAACCTTTGCTTCAAAGGCCTCCCACATATCCTGGGCTGAACATGAATCAGGTCAATGTAGTTCGGGAAGTTTTGGTAGCTGGGACTACCATGACTGCTGTGATCTTGCTGTTACTGTTGTTGCTGCTATTGCCACTGCTTGACTGATCTCCTAATTACACCGTGCTAAGCAGAAAATAAGAAGCTAGACTAAGTTACAGTATTGCAAAGTCTTATCTATCTTTTCAACTTGATCTTGTCATGTTCCTTGCCATCCTGCTGGCTCTGATGTTTTTTCACATGCTTCTTTTCCTCTGACAATTGTTATCTCGGCCTATCTTGATTGCCGAACTCCGACCGTTGGTCCTTTCTTTGTGATCGTCGAACTATTCTCCTTCGAAGTCTGGACCCATCTTTCTGATCCTTGTTGCCTTCCTTTTGATTACGAACTTGGATTCATGCCGGGGATTTCCGTTACATTCAACCGCTTTCCTCAACCAAATTCAAAAATAAATCGCCACTCCATTCTTCAGGCGGGCTCCCCGACTTCCACTACAACTTCAAAATAAATCGCCACTCCATTCTTCAGGCGGGCTCCCTGACTTCAGCTACAACTTCAAAATAAATCGCCACTCCATTCTTCGGGCGGGCTCCCTGACTTCAACTACAACTTCAAAATAAAATCGCCACTCCATTCTTCAGGCGGGCTCCCCGACTTCAACTACAACTTTAAAATAAATCGCCACTCCATTCTTCAGGCGGGCTCCCTGACTTCAACTACAACTTTAAAATAAATCGCCACTCCATTCTTCGGGCGGGCTCCCGACTTCCACTACAACTTTAAAATAAATCGCCACTCCATTCTTCGGGCGGGCTCCCCGACTTTAACTACAACTTTAAAATAAATCGCCACTCCATTCTTCGGGCGGGCTCCCCGACTTCCACTACAACTTTTAAAATAAATCGCCACTCCATTCTTCAGGCGGGCTCCCCGACTTCAACTACAACTTTAAAATAAATCGCCACTCCATTCATCGGGCGGGCTCCCCCTGACTTCCACTACAACTTTAAAATAAATCGCCATTCCATTCTTCGGGCGGGCACCACGACTTCAACTACAACTTTTAAAATAAATCGCCACTCCATTCTTCCAGGCGGGCTCCTCGACTTCAACTACAACTTCAAAATAAAATCGCCACTCCATTCTTCGGGCGGGCTCCCGACTTCAACTACAACTTTAAAATAAATCGCCACTCCATTCTTCGGGCGGGCTCCCCGACTTCAACTACAACTCACTAATTTCATCCCATCCTTATCGCCTTCCTTTGTTTCTGTACCATTTTCTTCTTCCTGCATCGTCTCTTGGGCCACCCTTTTCTTCTGAATTACCTTGTCTTGAAATTTCTTTCCCACGAGGTCGTGTTACTTTTCTTTTGGCTGCTGGAGATATCTTCGGAACTGTTTACTCACCTGCTGGGGATGATGCTACCGGGGAAGTACTTCTTCTTTTTCTATTTCTTTCACCTTTCGTTCTCTCTTGGACTCGCCGGAGATTGAGATGTCATTAACTGAGGATTACCCTGGCAGGGGACCCCTTTTCCTTTTCCTTCTTCCCGGACCTCCTCCGGGACTCACGCTTTTGCTTCCTTGAAGAACTTATGGGATATAATGCTGCTGGGGGGAATCTTGGAGTTGGTGTTTCATTTTCCAACGACTGCTGGGGATGATACCAGGCTCAAAGATCACCCCTCGTGTTGTCTGGCCTCTCTCAACACTATTCTGCTCGGAACGGGCATTTCCCGAAATCTCGTGTTGTTTTCTATCCTTATCCACCAAGTATTTTGCTTTCAAGAAAATTTTCGCAATCGGAGAAAATTTTCTGCCCCATTTTGATGACCTTCTACGTGGCATGCTTTTCCGCCGACGAACCCTCTTTTCCTGCTTTAAATCAAAGAAAAATTGTTAGTTTCAAAACGCGGTGAGTGGTCGTGCCACTCTTGTTGGGGGCCATTTTCCTTTTCTCTTTCAGTTGCTTGGCCTCCCTCGAACTTTTGGGGACGACGTTGACACTTGCTGGGGATGGTGCTCTTTCCACGGATGGTCTCTCATCTCTCCTTTTATTCCAACCTTCGGTTTGGTCCGACCCTTTTAGTCGATGATCTGTTGTGAGAAATCATCTTCCGGATGTGTAATATGTGTCCATCATACTCCATAATTCCCGTGAACCTTTCAATCAATCTGTCGTTCCAACCTTAATATCGGAACGACCTTTGCCTTATTGCCTCGTTCCACGCCTATTCATCTTCATTGTACCGCTTTGGGAGACTTGGTAGTAAGCTTTGAAAAGTCAATTTTCGAAAACAAAAGAAAAGAAAAATGATAGATAAAGAATGCTGACCGCGAATGACAAAAGAAAGGGAAAACTTTTCTGAGCTCAAAACTGGGAAAAACTTATCTGACTGTATAACTGATCCAATGGTTATGCTGTGCCTTCGAGATTAATCTACCCAGTCTATTTATGTCAATCACTTTCTGACGGCTGCGTTTTGCTAGAAGCAAACAAATGTCCCAACCTTGTCTCATGCAGACACCTTGTAACCATCTCGCCTTGTCACCTCATAGTGCCCTTCAAAGGGTTTTCACTAATGAGATTCTCTCGTTTCTCTCGATCTCCCGTCGCCTCAGGGTGCCTGTAAAGGTTTTCACCGTAAGACTCTCTCATTTTTATTTCTCTTAGCTTTCTTCGCCTTAAGGTGCCCGCGAGGGTTTTCACCGTTAAGGCTCTCTCATTTCGCTTTCTTTCCATGCGGTGGGCTGGGGTATTTTCCATGGAATTTCCTCTAAAGGGGCTATCCCTTTTCAGCTTGTGAGTCCTAGATTCAGTCGAGGACTAAAGTGTCATTCGTAGTTTCATTCGCATGACTTGGCATTTCTCAAATACTGATCGAGAGGTCTTTTTTAGTCCTTAATGTGGTTTATGTGCCTGAGGCTAAAGAAAAGGGGTTTAACCTCAACGGTTAGCTTATTACAACTCTCGGAATCCACACTATCTTTTCAAACGAAACAATGACTTCTGCCCCAGTTTTGTTGCTTGGGGAATCTTTGATTTTTTTTTATTTTATTATGACCGAGCCGTGTGGCGCCTACGTATCCTTCTTGAGGAATCAGGTCGAACGTAGTTCACTTTTTCTTGTGTCTTTTCTTTGTTTCTTTTTCTATTTTGTTACACATCTTCCTTGATGATTCCGAAAGAGGGTATATGAAAGAATAATTAAGGCTCAAAGGGGAAAACAAGGGTTAAAGTGTTTGGGTAGCAGAAAAATTGCCTCTGTCATTTCATTCTTCGAAAAATGCCAAATACACACAAACGAAACCAAACGTTGACAAACACATTAAAGAATTACACGTAATATCTCTTGACTGCGTCGGAATTGATAGCCATATCGGTGCACCTTCCTTCAATATCAGTTAGACATAGAGCGCCGTTGGATAATACTCTAGTCACAACAAATGGTCCCTGCCAATTTGGAGCGAACTTGCCTTTCGCTTCGGCCCGATATGGTAGAACTCTCTTCAGCACATGCTGTCCCACTTCAAATTTCCTGGGACGTACGTTCTTGTTATATGCTCTCGCCATTCTCTTTTGATACAATTGACCGTGACATACTGTTGTCAATCTCTTTTCATCGATCAAGCTCAATTGCTCTAATCGGGTTTTGACCCACTCGTCGTTGTCAATCTCAGCTTCAGCGACAATTCGGAGGGATGGGATTTCAACTTCTGCTGGTATTACTGCTTCAGTCCCGTACACCAACAAGTAAGGAGTTGCACCTACCGAAGTCCGGACGGTAGTGCGATAACCCAACAGTGCAAATGGTAACTTTTCATGCCATTGCCTAGACCCTTCTACCATCTTCCTCAATATCTTCTTTATATTCTTGTTTTGCTGCCTCAACCGCACCATTTGCTTTGGGACGATACGGTGTGGAATTTCGATGTGTAATCTTGAACTGTTGACATACCTCTTTCATCAATCCGCTGTTAAGATTTGCACCGTTATCTGTGATGATTATCTTTGGAATTCCAAACCTGCAGATGATGTGGGAATGTACGAAGTCCACCACCGCCTTCTTGGTCACTGATTTGAAGGTTTTGGCCTCCACCCACTTGGTAAAATAATCGATCGTTACCAGAATGAACCTATGACCATTGGAAGCCGCAGGTTCTATAGGTCCGATAACATCCATACCCCACGCAACAAACGGCCATGGTGCCGACATTGTATGCAATTCGGTCGGTGGAGAATGAATCAAATCTCCGTGTATCTGACACCGATGGCATCTTCGCACGAAACTTATACAATCACGCTCCATAGTGAGCCAGTAATATCCTGCTCGAAGAATCTTCTTTGCCAATACATATCCGCTCATGTGTGGCCCACAAACTCCGGAGTGTATATCTGTCATCACTGTCGTGGCTTGACTCGCATCTATACATCTCAACAATCCCAAATCTGGGGTCCTTTTGTACAACACCCCTCCACTAAGGAAAAATCCGTTCGCCAATCGCCGAATAGCTCTCTTTTGATCTCCAGTTGCTTGCTCTGGGTATATTCCTAACCTGAGGTATTCCTTGACATCATGAAACCATGGCTCACCATCCATCTCTTCCTCTATCATATTGCAATAAGCATGTTGATTCCGGATCTGAATATGTAACGGATCGACACGAACCTTGTCCGGGTGATGTAGCATTGACGCTAAAGTAGCCAGAGCATCGGCAACCTCATTATGCATCCTTGGGATGTGCCTGAATTCTACTGATCGAAAACGCTTGGTCAGATCATGCAAACATTGACGATACGGGATAAGCTTCAAGTCTCTGGTTTCC
The DNA here is from genome assembly GCA_032618575.1 of Nicotiana noctiflora. NCBI lineage: Eukaryota > Viridiplantae > Streptophyta > Magnoliopsida > Solanales > Solanaceae > Nicotiana > Nicotiana noctiflora. The sequence goes on from JASVEL010004024.1 coordinate 108,619, forward strand.
CATTCTCCCTGAATCTGATGTACCAGAAGGTCCGAGTCCCCCAAGACCAAGACGTCCCGTACATCCATGTCCACCGCTAATCGTAACCCTAAAATGCATGCCTCGTACTCAGTCATATTATTGGTACAATGAAAACGCAGTTGAGCAGTAACAGGATAGTGATGTCCTATTTCAGAGATAAGCACAACCCCTATTCCGACTCCTTTTGCGTTCGCTGCTCCGTCGAAGAAAAGCTTCCACTCTGGATCCTCGGTTAACTCCAACCCATCAATTTGCAGTACTTCTTCGTCTGGAAAATACGTCCTCAAAGGTTCGTATTCGTCATCAACAGGATTTTCAGCTAAGTGATCGGCCAGGGCTTGAGCTTTCATAGCCGTCCTTGTCACGTATATGATGTCGAACTTCGTAAGTAATATTTGCCATTTTGCTAACCTCCCTGTAGGCATAGGTTTCTGGAAAATATACTTCAACGGATCCAAACGCGAAATGAGGTAAGTGGTGTAAGAAGACAAATAATGTTTCAGCTTTTGGGCTACCCAAGTCAAGGCATAACATGTCTTTTCCAAATGAGTGTACTTAACCTCGTGGACCGTGAATTTCTTACTGAGATAGTAAATGGCCCGTTCCTTCCTGCCAGTAAGATCATGCTGCCCCAATACGCAGCCGAACGAATTCTCCAAGACCGTTAGATAAAGAATCAGGGGTCTACCCGGTTCAGGCGGAACTAGTACGGTTGGGTTTGACAGATACCCTTTGATTTGGTCAAACGCTTCCTGACATTCTGTCGTCCATTCTATCACGGCGTCTTTCTTCAACAGACAGAATATGGGTTCACAGGTTGCTGTAAGCTGAGCAATAAACCTACTGATGTAATTTAATCTTCCCAACAAACTCATTACCTCTGTTTTATTCTTTGGCGGGGGTAGCTCTTGAATGGACTTGATTTTGGATGGGTCCAACTCAATGCCCCGTCGGCTGACGATGAATCCTAGCAACTTTCCCGATGGAACTCCGAATGCGCATTTGGCCGGATTGAGCTTGATATCATATCTTCGAAGTCTTTGAAAGAACTTCCCGAGGTCGGCAACGTGGTCTTCTTGACGTCTAGATTTTATGATCACATCATCCACGTACACTTCAATTTCCTTGTGTATCATGTCATGGAATACCGTAGTCATCGCCCTCATGTATGTTGCCCCTGCGTTCTTCAAACCGAACGGCATCACCCGGTAGCAATAAGTCCCCCACGGTGTGATAAAAGCCGTCTTTTCTGCGTCCTCTTCATCCATCAAGATCTGATGATATCCCGCGTAGCAGTCCACAAAGGACCCGATTTCACGTCCGGCGCAATTATCAATCGGGATATGGATATTGGGAAGTGGGAAATTATCCTTAGGACTCGCCTTGTTGAGATTGCGGTAGTCCACGCATACTCTGATCTTTCCGTCTTTCTTTGGCACCGGTACTATGTTAGCCAACCATTCAGGGTATCGAGTGACACGAATGACTTTCGCCTGTAACTGCTTGGTTACTTCCTCCTTGATCTTTACACTCATCTCCGTCTTGAATTTCCGCAGTTTTTGCTTGACGGGAGGACATGTCGGGTCAGTGGGTAATTTGTGAACCACTAGATCAGTGCTGAGTCCTGGCATGTCGTCGTACGACCATGCGAAAATGTCTTTAAACTCCATGAGTGTTTTGATCAACTCTTCTCTTAGGTTGGGTTCAATATGGACACTTATTCTGGTTTCTTTGACGTCATCTGTGTCCCCCAGATTAACAGCCTCAGTATCATTTAAATTTGGTTTGGGTTTTTCCTCGAAGTGACTTAATTCTTGCCCGATTTCTTCTACGGCTTCATCATCGCCGTATTCCGATTCACTCTCGTCACCTCTTATTTCATGCGTTATTATTTCCAAACCAGATTGACTTTCTAGACTGGGTTGATTAATCTTTAAGCACGCCATATCATTAAGATCGGTTGAAAGAAAGCTGCTCAGAAAAGTAAAAAGAAGGAAAATAAACAAAATTAGACACGAAGGGAACAAAATTTCATTAATGGGAATAGTACAAGGAAAAACAAGCTTGCAAACTCAAATCAAAATGAACTAAAACAAACGGATTTTACTTCAGGGACAACCCCAACACAAAATTTCGAAAGAAAACAATCCAAAACAAACTACCAAGACTCCTTCCGGACAGGGAGAGGAGTAGCCTTCCAATTATTCAATTTTGCTTCCGATCCCACAAACTGTATCTCGGCATGGCTGGATCCTTCGCCATCCTCTAGCATGCATACATCTGCGAATAGGTCCTCGAATTTTCTTAAGAACTCTTCGTCTGGCCTAACCATTGGACTGGGAATCTTTGTCGTCGGATGTCCTCTCACTCCAGACCTGACAAAAGATCGGGAAAGGCGCGGAACAGGCTTTGGGAGCACCCATATCTTCTGCTTATTCCTCTTGGCTCGCTGGATGTCCTCCGATGTTGGCTTGAATCCCAAGCCGAAGGTTCCCACATTTTCGACCACAGATACCGGTTGTATGATTCCTTGCAGAGATGCACCTAAACTTTTGCCGGGTATGAAACCGTTTCTCAGCATTTCATAAGCCACCATGACGTCTGCAGTAATGACTCTGTCATTGGGAATGCATTCCCCTTCTGGAACTCAATTGGCGGATACCACATCATAGATCTGGTATACCCATGGCCCAACATCCTCCTCTGTCTCAACAAAGGGGACGATGGTGCCTGGTTGTAGATCATTCTCTCCATGGACTACGATCTCCTGTTGGTCCCACTCAAACTTGACTAGTTGGTGTAGGCTGGATGGAACTGCTTTTGTGGCATGGATCCATGGTCGCCCTATCAGAAGGTTATATGAGACTACCATGTCCAGCACCTGGAATTCCATGGTGAACTTCGCCGGTCCGATTGTCAAGATTAACATTATGTCCCCGACCGACGCCTTGCCTCCTCCATCAAACCCTCGGACACATATGCTGTTCTTGCGTATTCTGCCGATGTCCACTTTCAACTTGTTTAGTGTAGAGAGAGGACAAATGTTCGCACTGGACCCATTGTCGACTAGGACTTTGGTAACCACCGACTCCTCACATTTTACCGTAAGATATAAAGCCTTGTTGTGCTCGGTGCCTTCCTCAGGCAACTCATCATCGGTGAAGGTGATCCGGTTTGCTTCGAAGATCCTATTGGTGATCTTTTCCAAATGACTCACAGAGATTTTATCAGGTACATGGGCCTCATTTAAAACTTTCATCAAAGCTTGCCGATGTTCTTCGGAATGTATCAGCAAGGATAGCAATGAGATTTGCGCAGGGGTTTTCTTCAGCTGTTCTAAGACAGAATAATCATGCAGCTTCATCTTTTTCAGGAATTCTTCTGCCTCTTCGTCAATTACCGGCTTTTTCAGTGTTGCCGGAGTAGTCTTCCTCAATTCCGCAGGGGCAAAACATCTCCCTGAGCGGGTCAAACCTTGCGCTTCGCAAACTTCCTCTTTAACTTCTTTTCCTTTGTAGGTTGTCGTGACCCGATCATAATTCCATGGAATAGCTTTGCTATCAGCTATTGGCAACTGCATTGCTCGCTTGATAATGAAAGGATCCACTCGAACACCCGCTACCGTCAAGACGGGTGTGGTTCGCTGCCCCTGGTACAACTATTTTTACTCCCTCTGACCTCATAGGCACTTTGTTCATACTTCCCTTTTCTGCTTCCAACCCCTCTTGTACGTCTTTCTTGCAAATGAGTGACTTATCAAGGCTTGGCCCCTTTTTCCATTTTTACCCCACTAGACTTGATCATCATTACAGTCTGCGAGGCTTTCTCCTTTTCCTCTTCTACCCGGACTAGCTCGATCATGTTGGTCTCATGATGCGTTGGGAGTGGGTTTTGGTTGATGTCGGGTTCTGCTGGAGTCTGGACCTCAATCCTGCGAGTGTCGATGAGTTCCTGGATAGCTGTTTTCAACCTCCAATACTTTTCTATGTCATGCCCCGGACATCCCGAACAATATGCACAATTTATTGAATGATCCAAATTCTTTGGAAAAGGGTTTGGCAGCTTAGCCTCGACCGGATTTAGCAACCCAACTTGCTTCAGTCGGTGGAACAAACTGGTGTAAGACTCTCCCAAGGGAGTGAAAGTCTTTGGCCTTGGCGCCCTGTCGCTCTTGAATGCTTGGTTCGGACGAAAACTCGCGCCCGTGGGGTTTCTGTAGGCTCTTGGGGGTGGATAATTATTTTGCGGGATTTGGCGCACGCCATGGTGCCTGGACGGGAGGTGCGGAATATGACTGAGCGTGATGGACAGTAAAATGGGGATCAGGTGCCGGATAGTAATGTTGCGGGTGGTTATATGGATTGTGGAGGTAATTTTGGTGGTGAGGCTGTGGCGGGTTATACTGGGGTGCGGGGCCTCTATTTCTGAACCATGTTCCGGACTCGACTGTCGTGACTTCTTCTTTCCTCTTTTTCCCAAGCACTCCTCCGGTACCACTTTGAATAGCTTGGGTGGTGGCTTTCAACGCTGAATAGCTCATGATCTTGTTGGCTTTCAAGCCTTCCTCGATCATAGCCCCCATCTTTATCACCTCAGTGAATGATTTACCGACTGACGTCACCAGATGTCCGAAATAGGTCGGCTCTAGTGTCTGCAGGAAGTAGTCCACCATCTCGTTCTCTCTCATAGGCGGATCTACCCTTGCTCCCTGTTCCCTCCAGCGGAAACCAAATTCTCTGAAACTTTCGGCGGGTTTCTTTTCTAACTTTAGCAATGATAAGCGGTCCGGGACTATTTCAAGATTGTACTAGAACTGGCCAATGAATGCCTGAGCCAAATCATCCCACGTAAACCATCTGCTGGGATCCTGCCTAGTGTACCACTCCAGGGCAGATCCTCCCAAACTCTGACCTAAGTAAGCTATCAGAATCTCGTCTCGTCCTCCGACTCCTCGCATTTTACTACAAAACCCTCGAAGATGGGCTACCAGGATCACCATGCCCCTCGTATAGGTCAAACTTGGGCATTTTGAACCCGGCCGGCAACTGGACATCTGGGAATGGACACAGATCCTTGTAAGCGACACTGACCTGGTTGCCCAAACCGTGCATATTCCTGAAGGACTGCTCCAGGCTTTTAACTTTTCTAATAACTTCCTCATGTTCCGAACTTTGGAAGTGTTTTTCCGGTTCTGCCGGGTTATCCCAGTGAGGGGTGTGTGGATGCGGTTCAGGAGCCCTAAAGGTAGGCTCGGGAGGATAGTAAGAATTGTCATGGATTTGAACATGCGGCTCACCGGACGACTTTTGTAGAGTAGCAGGTGGGGGTGCCACAAAACAGGGGTGACCGGAGGAGGATTTTGTTTGGCTGGTGGAACTTGGGTGGCATAAGGGTTTTCCCCTTGATAGTATGGATAGAGTGGGGCGCTTGTCGAAGGATCAATGGGTGGATGTTCTAGAGCTGATGCGAGAGTATGGAGGTTTGGTGAAGACTGTCCCCTAGCCCAGGCTAGGTGCATCTCTGTTATCTGGTGTTTCAACCGATCTACCTCTTCTTTCATGATCTGTATCTCTGATTTCTCTTCCTCGAGACTTTTACCGGAGCTGGACATACTTGCTGGAATTGGCCCTTTAGATCTAGTACGGTAATGGTGGTCGGCCAGTATATTCTGTCAAACCAACTGCTAAACTTTTCTGGATTGCAACAAACTTTGTTAGTTTACTGAATTTAACAGGCATGTTATCGCACGTTGGGATGCAATGCACCTAACCAAATAACCCTTTCTATATGTACTTATCACATGCGTCATTCCAGCTTCTTTTCTTCTCTTTCTTTTTTTTTTCTTTTTTTTTCCATTATCCTTGAGAGCCTTATTGTTATTAACCTTCATGTTCTTTTCCTTTCTTTCTAGTGGTGGTCGAATTTTATGTGGATTGCCTACGTATCACGTCCCCGCGTGAATCAGACCGAGCGTAGTTCTGGTCACAAGATTGTGGCAAAATTCGGTAATTTTTATATCAAAAACCCTTAAAGTTACAAAACATGTCTTACAATAATCAACAAAATAAGAGAAATGCTTGACTCGAAAAAGGAAAATAAAATGCCAACCAGCTTGACTCAATATTTCAAAATACATCTTTTAATCAACAGTCTAGTGCTCTTAAATTCCTGGGGGCCCGCGAGGCATCATTCGGCCTTGCCGTGGGCCTTGGTGTGAGGTCCTTGTATAGTCCCCTTAACTCTCTCATGATCTGATGAACATAGCCCATAACTGAAGCAAAAAGGGCGGTGCGGGGCATTTGTTCACAAGCTAAGCACTTCATGGTGACATAATGCCCGATTTCTCCAATTCTGTCCCTGATCATGTCCCTTTCTCTGAGTAGCCGTTCTATCTGCTGGTTCTTCGCCCCCAATCTTCGAGCATTGTTGGTGACTTGGTCTAAGAGCCTATTCACATGTTCTTGCAGTCGGGCCATCAAATTGTGGCAACGGTCGAGATCTGCTCTGGCGTCCCGGGCTTGCTTGAAAACCCGCTCCCTAAGGATAACATTTGCTTCCCTTAGATTAGTGATGATCTCAGCATACTCTTCTTCCACCCGTTGTAGGTGAAGTGCCTATTGATGTGCCTCCTTTCTCTAGCTAGCACGGATCTTCATTGTTTGGGTCTTCGATTCTTCCAATTCTCTTTGGACATCAGCAACTTGGTTTTTCAAACCCTTTATCAATTTTTCGTCTGCTCGACTCCTCAACTGTCTGTCAGCATCCCTTTTCATTTGCTGGATTTGAGCTCTCAAAAAGTCATTTTCTTGTGCCAACTTCTTTTTATCTCCTTCGTTGGCGGCAGCTTGCATATCCTTTTCAAATTGGAGCTCTTGGGTTCGTTGCTCTATCTTGCTAATCTTTGTTCTATAAGCTTCTTCTTTGGCCAACCAGTCCCATTGTTCTTGTGACGCTTCAGCAAACTCCCTGAGGTGGGGCCTTTTTGTGGGCCTTTGATGCTCCAGTTCTCTGCTATACCATGCAGGGTATTCTGGCGATACTTCGCCTTGGGCTCGATCTCGCACCCGAGTGCTTATCTTCAATGTTTGACATTCACTCCAAATCTTTCGGACCAACACTTCAGGGAACTGTCCTCCCGGTCCAATTTCGACCACATGTGGGCTGAGGTCTTCTTCTTTTGGGATTATTTGGCATCGTCCCAACTATCTCAATACTCGACATGGCGCGTAGGGTTGGATGCTGTTGAGGCCCATTAGTAATAAATATGATTCCGTGGCCGATGCATATATGACTTCTTCCACGGGTAGCCAGCCAAATGTCCATTCTATCTTGCTGGCTGGAATCAAACGCAAAAGTCGTATCCATCCGTTAATCCCCTCTGGCAAATCATGTCCCTCGACCCACGTAGGGAATTCTTCTATACAGGTTTTCTCCGATAAACTATACCTCATAAATTGCGGGCGACGACATAAGTGATCGATCATCCACATTTGGAGCGATACATTGCAAGCTTCAAAGAAGACCCCTCCAGCTTTGCAAATAGTGAGTGCACGAGAGATATCTGATATTATCATGGGAGCCAAAGTACTATTGTTTTGTTTCATCAAAGTGCTGACGACCTCTGCCACATGTATGTTGATATTCCCGTCCTTTCTAGGAAATATTAATGAACCTAGGAAAGCTATCATGAAGGCGATGCGTCTATGCTCTTCCCATTTTAACTGGTTTTCTCCACTGCAGATTTCGCTTTTGTGTTTGTTGAAACCCCCATAATGACCATATTTGTCATATAGAAATGCTAAAGTGCAGAACCCTTCTGATAAGTCTGGGTTGTGTACAGTTCTGCGGATTTTCACGGTATTCAAAAACCTATGTACTGTCACGACCTTTGGTGCGATGAGATATTGTTCCCTCATAGGGACTTTTGGTCTTCCGATATATCCGGCCAATTCTTCCAATGTTGGTGTGAGTTCAAAGTCTGAAAAGTGGAACACATTGTGTGCTGGATCCCAGAATGAGATCAGGGCTCATATGATGTCTCCTCTTGGTGGAATATTTAGTAGCCCTACTAGATCTCCCAGGTACAGCTTAACTGCGTCTTGTCCTTGCTCGCCCAAGTCGCTCCACCACACATGGAAACTTAGGTTGTATTCTGACTCGTGCTCATTCTGCACATTTATTAAGGTAGTTTTTAGATGAAAGAAAAATCTTTATTTGACCCAAACAAAACTATCTTTTTCTTTAAAAAAAACGAAGCGGGCCACAGGAATTGACTGGTCAAAATATTAAGACTGATGAAAAGGTGGTCGTTGAGGCAAAGTTAAACATCCTGGCATTCCGTCATTATTTCTTCTTTTCAAAACTTATTTTGAAATATAGGGAAGTTGGACCCGTTAAAGGCTACCTAGGTATCTCACACCCGGTGAGAATCAAACCCCGCGTAGTTCGGTCCGTCAAAACAAACTATTTTTTCTTTTATTGACCGACAAAGAAAATACATTTTGTCAAGAAAACCATTTTGTTGGCAAAGTCAACCTTCCGTTGTCTTTTATCAGCAAACTAAATTTATTGACTTGTTGGTAAAACACATTTTTGTATTTTCTGAAAAATATCTATTTCCCCATACTATTTCCTTTTGATTTTTCGTTTTTCTTCAGTATTTAAAAGCCGGTCAGCATGCAAGTCTAAATAAATGCTTAAAACAAACATGTTATAGCAAGATGGTCTTTTCATTTCAGGTTGCCTGTCCTAGACGGACCCAACCCCTGTGTTGAGTCCCCTAAGTCAAATACAACGTGATGCAAATAAACGTTTCCTACTAGGGATCCGGTATGCAGTTATGTTATTCTAAGCTCAAAACCTCGGTACATGGTCTAAACTGTGTACCCAAGCAGACAACTCGGATTGAGGAGGGGGCTACGTACCGGGGACCCGCGGGATCGTCCGGCTTTGTAACTTATCCTGCCTCTTTTCTTATTTTTGGTATTGACACTAACGGAAAGGGGAGTCTCAACCAGTAAGCACATCCCCGGGGGTAAGAAGAGAAGGGTTTTCGGCACAGTTTTATATACAGTTCACGCAATATCAAAGCGGTAAACATATAGCAGTTTGTATATACAATGCAACTAGTATCAAAGCGGTAGACATGTAGCACATTAATTAAACATATAATAAAATCAGATATAGACAAAAACAACAATTTAACTGAGCTCGAATTCTTAAACCCTGAACCGAAGTTCTGGGTGAATAATCCCCAGCAGAGTCGCCAGAGCTGTCACACCTCCTTTTTCTGCACATAAAGGTAATGTACCACTGTTTAATATTACACCCCAAGAAGGGGTATAATAATGATCAGTGAAGGAGTTTTTCCACTTAAAGGACAGTCGGAACGGGATCGATTTACTTAATTATTCAGAGTCGCCACTTAGGAAAATAATGGTGTCCCAAGTCACCGGTTTAATCCCGAACCGAGGAAATTTATGACTCTATATTACAATCTGCGAAACTAGAAACCTAAATAGGGAATTCTGTTAACCCGGGAGAAGGTGTTAGGCATTCCCGAGTTCCGTGGTTTTAGCACGGTCGCTCAACTGCAATTTTTTGTTTTTATCTGATTTCTTTATATTTTTAACTATGTGCTTTTAATGTTCCGCTTTTCATTTTTTAGAAGAATTGCGACGTCACGAAAACACATTTCGAGTCACACCGCAACCGGTACGCCTGTGACTTTGATGTATTTCAGCTTCTCCGAGAGTAAGATTTGGGTCACATAAATGTGCACCCGTATTTAGGAAAATAATTTATTAAAGACGTACCTAAAAGAATCTATCGTGTTGTTAACTTTGGGAAAAGACCGTGAAATTAGCTAAACGGTCCTTCCGAATCTAAGAATTTTATTACTCTTTATTTGAGGGCCCCGCGATTGTGTATTTTTTGCTTGGCGAGATTCGTCTCATCATTTTAAAGGTCGTACCTAGAATAGCTAGATTTTCTATTGTTTTGTTTTTGTATAAAAGAAGAGGAAAGTCCTAATTGAAGTTGTTGTTAATTGGTTCGTTATCATAAAGCTGCAAATAGATTTTATAATAGGAATTATGTAGGCCCAAACTAGCATGTTATCCGCCACCAATTTTGTTCAGACCAAATCGAAAATGCAGTCGAGTTTTTTAGATCAGACACTGTACTAAATGAGAGCATAGGATTTCACCAAAACATGATTAGCAGAAAATTGCTTTTTATTTTTTTATATTCAAGCCCATTTATTGACTCTTGGATTTGTGAGTTATGAACGTCACTATAGTGTAATACTAACAAGGGAAATATTTATAAGATCAGAATAAACTAACATCGAATTACCAAGAGTTATTATTGTCGAACAACAAATGAAGTTATTACTTTACTTGCCATTTTTTATAATCAAAGTGGAATTAACTATCACAGTAAGTTGTGATTAGTGAAAGGTCTCCCGCTAACATTATAGGCTAACTGTCCTAAACCACTTTAGGCCTGATAAGTACCTTGCTAAATCAATACATTCTACAACGCTAAACTGAACTATTATTATAAAATGAATGACATTAAAACAGTTCATCAATTACAGTCTAGTGCAATTCGACTACACCTATCAAATACAGGGCTCGTATTAAACGCAATATTCATAATAATGTAATCAAATTGACAACAATGAGCATGCTTTCCTAGTTCAGATGCAAAGAAGCCTTTTTCGTATTTTTCTTCAATTATACTCCAATTCAACAAAGTAGCTACAGTATTGGAGACAAGAATTAGGTACCTGGAATATGAAATCAAAAGGAAAGAGGAGTCAGTGGTTTACAGCAATCGACAACAGCAACAAAACCACCCAGATTCAATAACGGAGAATGATAATAGCAACTTGCAGAGCTCAAAAGGATAGCAGTATTTAACCAAATGAACCAACATCCCTTCAAAACCAATGTCACTCCAAATTAACTCCCAAAATGAATCAGAACATTGTGTTTTAGTCTTGCAAACTTAGGAGCCAATACAATAGTTTTCCAATAGACCCGTAGCCTTCTCTGAAGACTCAAACAATACACCCCTAATTTTCAAATGTATCGCAATAGTCTACAGAACTTGAACAAGACCAGTCCTTAACGAGAATTAATGCAACAGTAATGATTTTCTTTTCTCTCAAGTCTCTCTTTTTCTCTCTTTCAAATTTCTCTATCTCCCTGTATGTCTGTCTCTCCAATGCTCTCCAGTGTCCGTTCTATATAGTTTTTAAAATCCACTCCTAATGCTGCCACCCCTTAAACTAAATCCCCAGCCCATCATATTCCCTGAACCCCCCACTATTAAGTGTCCTCGTATGGGTTTAGCCATTAAAACAATTGGTAGTATGAGACTAGTGGGATACCCTGCTGTACAGCAGGTTCCACTAGTCTCTCTTATGGGCATGAGATTAAACTAATACTAAGTACACCCTGTCAATTATGTCCAAACAAACCCCTAATCTAGACTCAAACAAAACACCAAGCCCCAGACTTATGAATGGCATACGGGCAGACCAGAGAATGAACAAACATACAAACCAGTTAATTTGTTGACGACATTAAATAAACTAGACATACGAAACAATTGCAGCATTGAATTTAAACAAGAACTGGCAAAAAATGGGAATCGACCAAATAAAAGGTCCTGTTGAGAAGGGTAGAAGAATGCTAAAAATTTCTAAAACTAAACACAAATACACAAACGGATTGCAAACAGAAATCGTAAGGGAAATGAATTACCTCAAAAGAATCTGTCGACCCAAGCTCGAACTTGGTTTGGAACTATTGAAGCCAAATGGGCTTTAATCGAGATGTTCTCGATTGAGAACACCTAGACTAAAGTCCCTTGGACTTCAATTACAACTAATCCGGCTCGAATTGGGCTTCTTCAAAAACTAGGGTTCTTGGGACTCGAATTTAGGGCTTTAACACTGCTGGCAAGATTCGAACTAAACCAAAGTCAGTAGGGGTGTGGGGGAGGTGTGAGGAGTGATTGGTGTGAATTTGAGGTGGTTTGGGATGAATGTTCAAATTCCGGAGACCTTCGAACGAATATTCGAGACGCTCTAGCAATATTCGAGCCTAACGACTGCTAGATCCGTGTAGAGGGGACTTGGGAGAATCTACGGTGTTAATTTGGGGTGGTTTGGCCTACCGAAACCGCCATGAGGCGATTTCCGGCAGGCGGAGCACGGTGGTGGACGGCGAGGCTTAGTTCGTCTCTAAGAGAGACAATGAAGGTAAGGGGGGTCCGGCTTAGGGGGGCTGGGTGACCTTTGAGACTATATACTCGCGTGGGAAACGAATCCGGGCCGTTTGATCTGATGCGATCAACGGCCTGGATTATTTCACTTATCCAATCGATGCCGTTTGGGCATCGTTGAAGTCGGGTATGGTCTGTGGGTGGATTGGGCCGGGCGAACTCGGGTTGTGAGGGTGAAGTGTTGGCCGTTGGATCCACTGAATCAAACGGTCCAGATCAATGCCTCATGAACGGGTGATATGGGAGATCATGGCCATCGGATCAATTCGAAATGAACGGCCACGATTGAGGACGAATTGGACTGGACCAGGGATAACTCGATTGGGCCTGGTTTTGGACTAGGTCTTGGCCCAAATCTAATTTCCTTATCTTTTTATTTCCTAAAACTAGACTCTATATTGTATTATATATATATAGTCAGATTACTTGTAACACATACAATTAATGTTTTACTAACAATTAACATAATTAAATACCAAATCCTACAATTGTACCTTAAATGACAAGAAAAATGCGAAAAATACCCCCCTTTTTATGATTTTTTCATTTTCGTACAAATAAACTTAACTATTTCCAAGTACGGAACTAATCCTAAAAATATAAATGCAACATATTTTGTATATATATTTTTTTTTATTAATTTAAACAAGTAGACATGGGCACACAAATGCAAACAACAAGAAAAAGAACATGTAATCCCCAAATATTGCAAACAAACACAAAGACTCTTTTATTTTTGACATTTTGGGAGTAATTCTCGTATAGGGAAAAAATCACGTGCTCACATCACCATGTGGCACCTGGACATTTATATTAGATTCAGAATCTGGGCTTGAGGGCAACTTCCTCAATCATTTAGCATAATCTAACTTAATGCCTTTTCAGCAATCTTCATTTTGCTTTTAGAAGCAGCCACTTTTGAGCAAATTTTCTACAATAAACCAAACAAACAAAGCTTTAACAAAAGTGAAGACAACTAAAGCAAAACACAAAAATTAAACTGAAACAAAACCCAAAGGTCAAAACTAAGGGCCATGAACACAAAGTAGAGGCCAATTTTCTCAAATTGTAACAAAAATAAAAAAGTAAAAAATTCTACCCTAAAAGTCGAAATAACAGAGCATGCAAACTAAAATATCAAGTTTAAGCCTAGAACGAAGATAGAAGGAACACAAAATCAAACGAAAAACACAGCAACATTGTAAGAAAATAGGCATAATCAGAATAAATAAAAAATAAAACAAAATTCAAAACCAAAATTGTGGTCAAAACATTAAATGAAACGAAAATTACCTGAAATTAAGATTAAAAGCTCGAAAAGATAGTTGAACCCAACAATGGAGGTCGGTTATCGTCGGAGAAAAGCGTGAGAAAGAGAGTCTAAGAAAAGCGTGAGGAAGAGAGAAAAAGAGAAATAAAGAAATTGAAATTTAAAATATTAAAACGGTTATTGTAAATTGTGGGCTACCACGTGTAAAGTAAATTTCATAAAATATACAACATGGGCTAATCCAAGTAAATGCTTAAAATATGAACTATTTTCGAGTGGGCTGTGTCGCCAAATGATATATGGTGTAATTTTATCTATATTATTTCAGATAGGAAATGTGTGCTTTTAGTTCGTCAAATATTGACACATATATTTCTCTAGTCCTTGATTTTTGACTAAGCACATTTAACATTCAATTTTATCGAAATGTGCACTTGTGATCCATGCCTGTGAACTTAACAAATTTGACTAATCATATACCATTACAATATTTGACAACTCATGAATATATTAAGTTTGTATTGTTACTCTATATTTGAGGATAATATAATTCTTTTCTTCTTTGTTAGGACTTACTGACAATGGATAGGAAGATAAGTTTTAGGTAAAGCAATAAATAATCGTGAAACTTAACAACATATTAATGCAATTTGAATATCAGTACATAAAACATAGATTACTCATATATCCATTAACCAAAAAGAAAAACCATGTCAAACACAGTGTATTACATCAAAATGGATGCCAAGATGTCATTGGCATGGCTTATTATATGATCAAATTTTACACTACAAGGTTAAGAAAAATACGTAAGTGCAGAATTCCTAAGTTGATTAGCAAGTATGACCTTTGATTGCTACCACAAATGAACACAACTGAGAAAAGATAGTAATAACAACAACAAATTCCAAAAAAAAAGGGACCCGGCATGCTCGAAAAACCAAGTGAAGTTGAAACCAGAAACTTGAAAGTTCAAACAGTTGGGTCTCTAATTACCCTTCTTTAAAACCAGAAAACAACTTTTTCTTTACTAAATGTCACACCTGCCTTCTCTAGAAGGGATAGAGAGTTTTTTTCAATTAAAATGACGTAAATTGAAATGGGATAATTTATTTAATTTAGAATCGCCACTTAAGATAATTATTATAGTGTTAAGTCACCGGTTTATTTTATAACCCTAAATCGAGAAAATTAACTTTTATTTACGGTCCACGAACACAGAACACCGAATAAGAAATTCTATTAACCTAGAGAAGGGGTGAGGTACCCCCAAGTTCCGTGGTTTTAGCATGAGCTCTCAACTATTAATAATTGGCCTAATTATCTGTCACGACCCCAAACAGGACCCGGTCATGATTGCGGCTCTCGTGAAGACAAGGCCACCCGACACTATTCCTAATTCAATTCAATCATTTAAATGAGTCAGTTTAATGCCATTCCAAATTATTCAGATATTTCATAATATGAGTTTAAATAAATACTGCGGAAATAAATATAACCCGACATTAGGGAGTCACTAGTCATGAGCATCTACTAAGGTCTGAATACAACAAAAATAGTAAGATGTACTAAGTATAGAAATGAACAATGAAAGGAAGGAAGCGGTGCTACGAACATCGTGCAGCCCCTTGCTAACTCTGATGAGTCTGCGTCTGAGCATCCAACACCCGCTATCCGGTTCCAAAATACCTGAATCTGCACACGAGGTGCATGGAGTAATGTGAATACTCCAACCCAGTAAGTAATAAGAGTAAATAAAGACTGAGCAGTAGAAAATAATGAATCCACATTTATGTTAACTCAATAAGCACAACAAACTCTCAAATTAGAATACGAGTCAATCATTTCTTTTTAAAATCCAGCTTTTGGTAAAACAAATCATTTCAAAATAACTTCCAATAGTTTCATTAGGGGTAATACCATTTATAATAAAAAAAGATGAAAATCATAATCGGCCCCTCGGGCAAAATATAGTTCATAAATAGCCCCTTGGGCAAAAACATGAGTCAAAAATGCCTCATAACAAGAGATTCTCAATGGAGATAACAAAAAGCCAAATCAGTGATTTAAGTTGTGAACATTTC
Organism: Nicotiana noctiflora; assembly: GCA_032618575.1. Lineage (NCBI taxonomy): Eukaryota > Viridiplantae > Streptophyta > Magnoliopsida > Solanales > Solanaceae > Nicotiana > Nicotiana noctiflora. Next base: position 124,291 of record JASVEL010004024.1, read on the forward strand.
ATATACCCCAACTCGAATGAAAGGAGTTTGAAAACATTGTGACATGCAGCCATATCCATATATCTCATCGACGGCGCTCACTGGGGGTGTGCAGACTCCGGAAGGGCTCCCACAGCCCAAACGCTATATCGTTACGACGTGCAGCCCGATTCATATAAGTATTGCTGCGGCATGCAGTCCAATCCATATAAGTATCACTTCGGTATACAGCCCGATCCATATATATATATTGCTACGGTGCGCAGCCCGGCCCATAGATATATAATTCTTACAATTAGGCTCTCGACCTCTCTCAGTCATTAACCTCACCATCAAAGTCTCACTCTATCTCAGTCATCAATCTCATAATAAAACCCTCAGTCTATCTCAGTCATCATCTCACGATCATTCGGACCATCAGTAAAACAGGGAACTCAGTCTAAAATAGTTTTCATATTTTTAAGAATATAGTGATAAAGCCAGATTTGAGTAACCAACAGGTAAAACATGACTGAGGATATGCTTTCAAACAAATGTAGTGAGGAAAGATAGTAAAAATTCCCCTAAGCGTCTCAACAAGTCGGTTCATGGCCTTAAACATGACATACAATCCAAAATATAATAACATCAAACAATTAACTATCAAATACACATTAAATAATCATTCGGGATGGACTAGGTCAAATCACTAGTGGTGCTCTACCCCACGCTTGCCATCTAGCATGTAAGTAACCTCAAAGTAACACAACAACGTGTAATTCGAGATTTTAAACCCTCAGAACACCATTTGTGTCACGACCAAAATTCTAATACCCGGTCGTGATGGCGCCTCTCGTGAAGACAAGGCCAGCCAACAAAACAATACTGACTTATTTATTAATTCATAACTTTCGATTAACAAACAATACAAATTATTAGTATTAACAACTGATATTTAACACTCAGCACAACCCGACCGGGGTGTCACAAGTCACGAGCATCTAATGAGTAGGGACACTACTATTGGACCACTAATGTGTGTGTGTGTGTATATATATATATATATATACAAGATAAACCAGAATTCAAAGCTGGAGTACGGCGTCGCGAATGCTGGCGGTCACCTTGCTCAACTACCATAATAAGGCCTTTGGTTCTTCTAATAACCCTCTACCGGGTGAACAATACCATCAACTGCACGCGAGATGCAGGGAGTAAAGTGAGTACTTCCAACTTAGTAGTAATAAGAGTAAATAATGCTGAAGGGAAAGAAATCACGTAAGAGCACCACATCATGCTATAAAGTATAGTACCACCCTTTTGAGAAATAGTAATTACATGAAAATCCTTATAAAATATCTGGCTCAGTTTAAACCTCTTTTGAAACCATCTCTTTCTTTCCTTATTAACAGTTAAGCATATGAATACGATATAAAGTAGTGCAATCTGCACATAAATCAGCCCCCCGACCACAGCACTCCTATAGTAATTTACACCAGGGTATTTGGTGAACAAGGCAAGCATCCCGATCCAATATAATATATATATATATATATATATATATATATATATATATATATATATATATATATATGAGTGCTAAATGTCATGCCATGTAGTACAGATAGTGACCAATGCATGAATTCAATGCAATGCACATCACGGTACACTCTGGTACCCACCACGGCGCGCAATCCGATCCATTTAACGTCGACGGCGCTCACTAAGGGTGTGTATAGACTCCGAAAAGGCTCCTATACTCCAAGCACAATATCTTGGTCAGTCATTGTTACCTGACCGGTCAGCCATTGTTACTAACCAATTTATATCACACAATGTCATTGTTACTACTATTCCAAGTATATATTACAGTGTCGTTGTTACCACTGTTTCAAGTATAACATACAGTGTATTGTTACCACTGTTTCAAGTATAACATACAGTGTCATGTTACCACTGTTTCAAGTATAACATACAGTGTCATTGTTACCACTGTTTCAAGTATAACATACAGTGTCATTGTTACCACTGTTTCAAGTATAACATACAGTGTCATTGTTACCACTATTTCAAATCACTTTATAATCAGTCTAGAAAATAATATAGTAAGCCCCTTTGGCATTTACAAAATAGAAGTTTCCAGACCGAAATACATTTAAAATGTCATTTGAGTTTTCAAAACATAGAAATATGGCTGAGGTTGCAAAATAGTATTTAAAACCTTGGACTGAATCCAAATGAAATGCAAGATATGCCAAAACAGAAATCTCAAACCGTGAAGGATTTGGATAGTTGGCACGAAGCCCAAACATGGCAATAAGTCCAAATTATGATGATAACAAGTAGTTTCAGTCAAGTATGCAGTAAATACAACATCCGGAATTGACCAACTCACAATCCCTAATGGTGCTCTACCCCACACTCATAACTGGTGTGCAAATCACCACAATACAGAACTATGATATGCAAGTCGGGGATTTCAAACCCTCAGGACACCATTTACAAGTATTACCCACCTCGAACCGGTGAAAACTCTAGCTCGCGATGCCTTTTCCCCTCAAACCGGCCTCCGTGCATGTCAAATATGTCCAAAATCAAGTCAAATATATCATAATATGCTAATGGGACAACACCCAGTCGAAAACAATCGAAATATAACAAAAATCTCGAAACTAGTAAAATCTGAGTCCCGGGCCCGCTTCTCAAAAAATTATAAACTTATCATCAATGGATTCTTTATCTTGCCACAAGTCTAACCATATGAAATGTATCCAGTTCCAACACCGTTTGGTCCTTCAAATCTTTATTTTACATTTTTGAAAGATTCCAAAATTTTCTTCCCAAATATCATCTCAAATCACTAATTAAATGATGAATTCAATGATAGATTCATGTACTCTAACCAAATCTGAGTTAGAATCACTTACTCCAATGAATTTCTTGAAAAACATACAAAAAATCGCCAAAATCCGAGCTCTCTAGGTCCAAAAATCAAATAAAACCCAAAACCTCGTATTTATAGAGTAACCCTCAGATTCCAACAGTGCTGACCGCACAAAAATGACCGTGGTCCGTGCCCAGGGAGTGGTGACCGCACAAACGTAGTTGCGGCCGTGCAGCAATTTGACTGCAGTGACAAGCTTCACTATTTTGGCCATAACTTTCGCTACAGATGTCCAAATGCCTATTATAATATGTTTGGGAAAACAAGATTCAAAGATCTACAACTTTCATTTTTGAATCACCTCATAATTCCTTGTAGATAAAAAGATATGAGATTCCAAAGTAGAACCAGCAGCCTGTAGATCATCCCGAGCGCGGCCGCGCGCCCAGCGCGAAAAAGAGTGCGGTCCGGCGCCTCCACTGCTGCCACCTCCATTTTTCTAAGTTTCGCGGTGTCCGTACTCGCTCAAAACTCACCCGAAACACACCCAAGGCCCCCGGCACATCAACCAAAAGCACATATACATTCTAATACTTCATTCAAACTTGCTTGAGCCATAAAAACACTATCGTTAACATCAAAATCGTCAAGTTTTCATCAATCAAGGCCTAAGTTAAACTAAAACTTTCCAAATTCTCATTCAATCAAAAACCCGACCTAAAAACCTCCAAATCAACTGAAGTTTTGCACACAAGTCTAAAATCACCTAACGAAACTACTGAAACACACAGAATTACATTCTGACTCCCGGATCAAAATTTCACCTATCAACCGGAAATCGCCAAAATACTAACATCGCCAAAATAGGCTAAATTCTTCACCGGACCTTCAAAACTACTTCCGATTGCGCTCCTAAGCCTTAAATCATCATCCAGAGCTAACTGAATCGTAGGAATTCAATTCTGAGCCCTGTAACTAATAAATCAACTTTCGGTTGACTTTTTCAAAACAAGCCTTCCTTAAAGAGACTAAGTGCCTCATTTTCTACCAAAACCAACCCAAATAAATTCTAACACACCAAACACTAATAACAAAATATGAAGAAGCATAAAATAGGGGAAACGGAGCAATAATGCATGAGACAACGGATCAGGTCGTCACATCCTCCCCAACATAAACAAACGCTCATCCTCGAGCGTACCCAAAGATGTACTAGAAGCAACCCAATAGATGAATGACCATACCAAGTTTAAACTCGGGGTGATCCCATGTCACCCTATCTCACATAGGTCTGATAATACGATATAGATGCAATCTCACAGTCCATCTAAACCATAAATTGTAGAATCAAATTGCACTTTCTGAAATCATAGACAAGACTAGAAATTCACGTTCAACTCAGAATAATCCCGAACCAGCTGTAAGAATTCATACTTGCAACTTCAGATGAGACCATATGATATACTACACAACCCAAACACTCGAAACGATGGCCTCTATTCACAGCAATTACCCATAATAACCAAATACCAATAGAAAAACCTTTTTATTAGCTAAAGTCTTATTCCAACACTTTCATATACTGCCAACAACAACTTAGACACGCGATATACCTAACCCATCTCTCAGATCAACCATTCATGAATCCATTTCCCTATTGACTAATAGTGCAAAAGATTTTCTGAGCCAAACCTTAATATTACCTTTCTAACAATCTGAAATCAATTATGTTCGTACTCATTAATGACTCAAATGATTACTTTGACTCCAACCACCCCTCTGGTGATATGACACCTCGATACAGGCCTAAGCCACAACTTGCATAATACACGCACCAATGAGAAGCAGTCTGAACATACTCAAATCATGACAATGACTCAAACAAAAGAGCCGTACCTCAAGGTTCAATAATGCCATTACAACACAAAACGGAGACCCCGTCTCTATCATAAAAATAGAGTACCTGAATCTTCCTCAAAAGGTCATAACTTCACGTGGCCTTGCCACAATACGTGATCCTATCGAAACACTATTACCCGTGAAGCACCTCAAGTCACCATACTCAAAACAGACAGCCACACATAGATTAAGGTCTGAAACCAAACAATCTATCACACCCACGGTGAAACAAGTAATATACACTATTCAATCCTGAAAGGACACAACCGATGTGCTATTTGCCGAGCAACACCTAATACGGACTTTCCTTAAAAATCAGGAAGTAAGGCATACAAAGTAACATATAAAAAACTATTCTCCACATCACACTATTGTGGCGTGCAACCCAATCTAGACAACATACCCGTGGTGGTGTGCCACCCGACCCACACATATATCTCATAAGAGGAGATGTACATCGAGCCAAATTTTCTCATTACAATAATACGTATAGTCTCATGCCCTACCATAAGACACACATACGAGAAAGTCCCTCAATACCGGAACTGAATCAATGGTAGAAACCTCTGCATTGACATCCTCCATGAAGGCCCAATTAATAAGGAAATACTTGCCAGCCATCCGCTGGTCTTTGAAATACAAGCTACCCTGCTAGAATATAATTCGATGCACCTTGCCACGCAACATGTGGCATTTTCCGATATAGCCCATAACACATTGGTCTAGACAACCTGACATTAGGACAACCAGTCTGCAATCTAATATCATAACCCAAATTTGACATACCAAGCAAAGAAAGATCCACTCGGACCTCCAAATCCAATAACCGCTAAATGGTGTCGATACATACGATATGCAACCACTACATAGTCGGATCACGAGAACTCCTAGTCTCCAACACATATAACATATGAATCACTATGCCTGATCCCACATTCTACCGTATGAATGAATATTACATATCAAGTACCCATTCATTCCACGAGAGATATTCTAAATATTTTCCTGAGACATCAACAACTCAAATGTCCCTAGTCGATCCAACAAGAAAATGTTGCAATACTACTGAAGTATCATCAGTTTACATCACCTGGCCCTTTTTAGTGAACATATACCCCCGTCAAACCACTATAATAGCAATACCATATCCTTATTAATCTGAAGATCGATTCTTTATTCACCTGCAGCTGCCCGTGCTGCTCAAGAATTTAATGGCTTCCCATTATGAACTGACCCAAAACCTTGAACTCGCAAATCTCAATTCTCCATATCATAACACATAGACCATAACACACTAGTATAACATGAGGACTTCTATCTCTCTTCTGCGCTGCAGACATCGACGCACTCAACTAGTTAAAAACTTTCATGATCCCATATAGAAGAAAAATTATGACACACTCCATGCTTCGCATACCCATAGGAAATATACTCATCTTCAAACCACGGTAAAATACATTAAGAACTCTCTATCCCAATTCCATTGCACATGCTAATATATCAGGACTTAATCCTTCTACCCAAACCAAGCTAAGCAAAGTGCCAGCACTCAAGAGCTTTGCTGCAGAATACCTGTAAGGCTCATTACCTCGAACACATAAATAATTAATCATATCCTCACCATACCGATTCGCTTTATTATCAAGCTATTCCATTCATCCAATTTCCTTCCTAATTCATCATTAATTTGATATTCTCCCTTGTCGTAGCACCACAATACCTCAACTTGGGTTTACCATACGAGACTTGCACATAAGATCACACTGTCTAAGACCCATAGGCCACCGAATACCCTCTCAAACATTTCCCAAAAATAAAACATTCCAGAATGCTTCACTATGAAGAACTTCCTACGCATCTGAATTCGTTACCGTTACCTTCCAAATGTGGATACATAGAATCCCATGATTAACACAAAGTACCACAAGTCTTGATCTATTCTAATGAAACACAATCTGTAACCACATACACAAACTTAAGACACTTGATTGTTACATGCAAAATCTTGAACATAGAAAACCATTGTCAAGAGTCATTCACTCTTATTCAGCTGCAATTCACCTTCCCAGAATGAACAGAACCACTCGTGCCTTATTGGTACTCTGACACCGCAGAACATGATTTCATACAGATATGAACAACCATCTTTCTTCTCTATACACTAAGCATTCTTTATCAACAGTAACTTAAAACATCCTAGTATTTTCTCACATTTACGAAAGCACCATATAACCTTTGTAAAAAAATTTCCTCCACACCTGCCATCCTCGGATCAAATTCTGTAGCCAGAACTGATCTGCCATCATACCTCAAAATGGAACCAACATAGCACATAACCATGCAATCAGCTGACCAACATTAATCTCCCCAACTTGGCTCGAAGCTATATATCAAGGCATTCTTAGCAACTCATAGCACTTTTACTCTAATGATGCCACAATGCCACAGTGAGATCAAACTCAAATCATTTACAAGTTTTGTGAATACACATATTTTCTAGCACTGACATTCTCTGAAAACCTCACATTCATTTCCACATCAGCGGAGTCCACTTTCTTAGGCGTCCCAAATTCTTAAATTTCAACACATAACCTTCACTTACAAATGAGATCTTCTAACATACATATAAGGATCATAACACTCCGCAGGAGATAACCCACCTACTTCGTCTCATTTCAATATTTCAACATACCTTCCACCCTCATATACGTTACACAATCAATTAGTCTTTCCGAGTCTAAACTCATACCGCCACATGTGTTGCACTCCAACTAGGGAATACAAAAATATTCTTCACGCGCCCATAACTTGGGGCTAAACAACAGGTCGCAATAGGGTACAAACACTTAACAGCTCATCTATTATACATCAGAATTTTTTGTCACTACCAAAAATCATATAGATACACCTCGCAGTACTGACGTACTCATCACATGGATATCCAGCTGGCACTCCAACAAATAAGCATAACACTGAACATATAAGATCAAAACACTTGCTCGCACAATCAACACCTCAGTGCTCAAGCCATAGGCAAAGATCCGGCCTCAAGTTCTCAAGACAAGCCCAACATACTCACAAAGATTACCTTCGCCCCTCAGTCAATAAATCATAAACCATCAAGGTACATATAATACTAAGTGTTCACGTCCGCATACAGACGTGTGGAAAGAATTTCAAGAATTATATCTCAAGCTGAATAAAGTACGCACGATAAGAATTCCAAGAATGAAGTTTTCCTAAAGGTTCTACAGCCTCTCAAAGATAAATACGGATGTCTCCGTACCGATCCGCGAGACTCTACTAACCCAGCTCATGACTCCTGAGACCTAGTAACCTAGGCTCTGATACCAACTTGTCACGACCCAAATTCCAATACCCGGTCATGATGGCACCTCTCGTAAAGACAAGGCCAGCCAACAAAACAACACTGACTTATTTACTAATTCATAACTTTCGATGAACAAATAATATGAATTATTAGTATTAACAACTAATATTTAACACACAGCACAACCCGACTGGGGTTCACAAGTCACGAGCATCTAATGAGTAGGGACACTACTATTATACTAATAATGTATATATATAAGAGATAAACCGTAATTAAAATACGGAGTACGGCACCACAAACGCTGGTGGTCACCTTGCTCAACTACCATAATAAGGCCTTCGGTCCTGCTAATAACCCGCTACTGGGTAAACAATACCTGCAACTGCACGCGAGGTGCATGGAGTAAAGTGAGTACTTCCAACTCAGAAGTAATAAGAGTAAATAATGCTGAGAGGAAAGAAATCATATAAGAGAACCACATCATGATATAAAGTACAATACCACCCTTTTTAGAAACAGTAATTACATGAAAATCCTTATAAAATATTTGGCTCAGTTTTAACCTCTATTGAAAACATCTCTTTCTTTCCTTATTAACATTTAAGCATATGAATACGATATCAAGTAGTGCAATCCGCACACAAATCAGCCCATCGGACACATCACTCCTTTTGCAATTTACACCAGGATATCCGGTCAACAAGGCAATTCGTGTTGCTTGTTAATAATATATATATATATATATATATATATATATATATATATATATATATATATATATATATATATATATATATATATCATGTGTGTGTGTGTGTCTATGTGTGTGTCTGTATATGTGTGTGTGTGTGTGTGCGCAAAATGTCATGCCACGTAGTACAAATAGAGAGCAATGCATGAATACAATATAATGCATATCACGGTACACTCTGGTACCCACTATAGCGTGCAATCCGATCCATTTAACATCGACGACACTCACTGGGGGTGTGTACAAACTCCGTAGGTGCTCCTACAACTCAAGCGCAATATCTTGGTCAGTCATTATTACCTCATCGGTTAGCCATTGTTACCTGACCAATTTATATCACACAGTGCCATTGTTACCACTGTTCCAAGTATATATTACAGTATCGTTGTTACCACTTTTTCAAGTATAACATACAGTGTCATTGTTACCACTGTTTCAAGTGTAACATACAGTGTCATTGTTACCACTATTTCAAGTAACATACAGTGTCATTGTTACCACTATTTCAAGTAACATACTGTGTCATTGTTACCACTGTTTCAAGTATAACGTATAATGTCATTGTTACCACTGTTTCAAGTTACTTTATAATCAGTCTAGAAAATAATATAGTAAGCCCTTTGGGCATTTATAAAATAGAAGATTCCAGCCCGAAATACATTTAAAATGTCATTTGAGTTTTCAAAACTTAAAAATGTGGTTGAGATTGCAAAATAGTATTTAAAACCTTGGACTGAATCCAATTGATATGCAAGATATGCCAAAACAGAAATCTCAATCCCCGAAGGATTCACATAGTTGGCAATCAGCCCAAACATGGCAATCAGCCCAAATTATGATGGTAATAGGTAGTTTTAGTCAATTATGTAGTAAAAATAACAACCGGGATGGACCAAGTCACAATCCCTAATGGTCCTCTACCCCACGCTCATGCCTGGCGTGCAAGTCACCACAATACAGAACTATGATGTGCAAGTCCGTGGTTTCAAACCCTCAGGACACCATTTACAAGTATTACCCACCTCGAACCGGCGAAAACTCTAGCTCGCGATGCTTTTCCCCCTCAAACTAGCCTCTGCGAGCGTTAAATCTGTCCAAAATCAAGTCAAATATATCATAACATATCCAATCAAAAACAATCGAAATATAACAAAAATTTCGAAACTAGCAAAACCTGAGCCCCAGGCTCGCATCTCAAAAAATTATAAAATTATTATCAACAGATTCCTTATCATGCCACGAGTCTAACCATATGGAATTTATCCAATTTCGATACCATTTGGTCCTTCAAATCTTTATTTTACATTTTTGAAAGGTTCCAAAATTTTCTTCCCGAATTTCATCTCGAAACACTAATTAAATGATGAATTCAATGATAGATTCATGTACTCTAACCAAATCTGAGTTAGAATCACTTACCCTGATGAATTTCTTTGAAAACATACAAAATATTGCCAAAATCTGAGCTCTCTAGGTCCAAAAATCCAATAAAACCGAAAACCTCATATTTATGGAGTAACTCTCGGATTCCAACAATGCTGACCGCACAAAAATGACCGCGGTCCGCACCCAAGGAGTGCTGACTGCACAAAAATGGTCGCGACCGTGCAGCAATTTGACTGCAGTGACAGGCTTCTCTATTTTGGCCATAACGTTCGCTACAGATGCCCAAATGCCTATTATAATATGTTTGTGAATACTAGATTCAAAGCTCTAAAAAATTCGTTTTTGAATCACCTCATAATTCTATGTAGATAAAAAATTATGAGCTTCCGAAGTAGAATCAGCAGCCTGCAGATCTTCCCAAGCGCGGCCGCGTGCCCAGCACGAAAAGGAGTGCGGTCTACGCCTCCACTACTGCGACCTCCATTTTCCTATGTTCCTGGGTGTCCGTACTCGCTCAAAACTTACCCGAAACACACCCAAGGCCCTCGGGACATCAATCAAAAGCACAGGTACGTTCTAATACTTCATTCAAACTTGCTTGAGCCATAAAAATACTATCGTTAACATCAAAATCGTCAAGTTTTCATCAATCAAGGCGTAGGTTAAACTAAAACTTTCTGAATTCTCATTCAATCAAAAACCCGACATAAATACCTCTGAATCAACTGAAATTTTGCACACAATTCTAAAATCACCTAACGAAACTACTGAAATACTCAAAATTCCATTCCGACTCCCGGATCAAAATTTCACCTATTAACCGGAAATCGCCAAAATACTAACTTCGGTAAAATATGCTAACTTCTTCACCGGACCTTCAAAATAACTTCCGATTGCGCTCCTAGGCCTTAAATAATCACCCAGAGCTAACCAAATCGTCGACATTCAATTCTGATCCCTCTAACTCATAAGTCAACTTCCAGTTGACTTTTCCAAAACAAGCCTTCCTTAAAGAGACTAAGTGCCTCATTTTCTACTAAAACCAACACAAATAAATTGTAACACACCAAACACTGATAACGAAACATGAAGAAGCATGAAATGGGGGAAACAGAGCAGTAATGCATGCGACGACGGATCAGGTCATCACAATTTGTAATCATTACTTACCTTGAACCGGCCAAATCTCTAGCTTGTGACACCCTTCCCACTCAAATCATCCTCCACGCGCATCGAATTTATCAAAAATCAGAACGAATACGTTTTTCAATATGCTAAGGGAACAAAGCCCAAGCAAAAACAATCGAAAAATACCAAAAATCCCGAAATTAGCAAAACTCGAGCCCCGGACCCACTTCTTGAAACTCAGAAATTTTTACATCATTAGATTTCTCGTCTTCCCACGAGTTCATACATACCAAGAACACAAAAATCAAAAGTCCAAATCACCCCTCAAACCCCATTTAGAAGTCTCTCAAACTCAAGCCCTAATCCTCCATTTTATTCTTTCATTTCCTTTAATTACAACCATAAATCCATGAAAACCCACCATAGAATTAAGTTTTCGGTCCCAAAATCCTTACCTCAATGAAGTCGCTTGATTTCCCTCTTCGGAATCGCTCCAAACATTACATGGTCGAAGGCAACAATGGTGAAATAACCCAAAATCGCGAAAGGAAATAACATATAAGGTTTGCCCAGAACTTCCAGCATCTGCGATCAAAAATTCGCTTCTACGGTATCGTATTTGCGGTCAGAGCTCCACTTCTCCAGAAATTCATTAAATATCCAAATTCGTATATTCGACCAAATGGTCGCATCTACGACTTTGCAGATGCGGTCCCCATACAGCATATGCGGTTCCTGACTCACCCTCTTAAAACTGCATCTACGCCTTCCACTCCGCATCTACGACACCGCATATATACCTGCGGTCCCCAAACCGCAAGTGCGAAAACACGAGAAACAAAAATTTTCTTCCATCCTCCAAGTTCCAAAATCTTCCCGTTAACCATCCGAAATCATCCCGAGGCCCCCGGGACCTTAACCAAAAACACAAACATAACCCAATACTTTATTCAAACTAGTTCCAACCATCAGAACACTTCAAACAACATTAAATCTATCAAATCACATCAAATTCAAGCCTAAATTTCTAAAATCTTCTGAAATATGCTTTCGATCAAAAACCTAACCAAATCACATTCGAATGACCTAAAATTTTTCACACACATCCCAAATGACACAACGAAGCTACAACGACTCTCGAAATTTCATTCCGACTCCCGGATCAAAATCTTAACCATCAACCGGAAATATCAACTTCACCAATTCAAGCCAAATTCTACTTCGGACCTCGAAAACACATTCTGATCACAATACTAAGTCATATAAATCACCTCCCGAAGCTAATCGAACCATAAACCCTCACATCTAAGCCCTCTAACACCTAAGTCAACATCCGATAACTTTTCTAACTTAAGCCTTCTTAAAAGAGACTAAGTGTCTCATATCTTAGCAAATCCTCTCCGAACATAAACTAACCAACTCGAACATATAAAACACATATAACAAAGTATAAAGAAGCAGAAATAGAAAAAATGGAGCGGTAACTCATGAGGCAGCTGGTCAGGTCGTCACATCATCTTATTTATTACATATTTAGAGCCTATGATGCATTTTAACTTTATAATCGCTTTTAATAGAGTTTTAATTACTTTTAGGATTTATGGAGTTTATTAAAATAAGTCCCGGTGTCTCGCACTTATTATTTTTTTACAAATTGCGAATTGCATCACGTGAGATGCACCTGCAATCTACAACATATTAATTTTATTATTATTCGAAGTTGTGATGGAGTCACGTGAAACGCACACTCGAATTGGAATTTATGTATCGTGACTACGCCACGGAACCATACTTATAGTCACACTTATTTATTATTCGCGCCTAAATCAATGCTACGATATTCAAGGATACTCGAATTTAGCTATTGAAGAGACTAAGTGTTCAGGTCCTAGGATTATGAGTATTCATACATCAAAAAGAACAACAACAAAGTTCCGGTACACCCTCGGCCCCAAAAAATTAACAGACATGAACACCAATAAATGAACAATTTGAAGAAATGCCAACAGATATGATTCACCAACAAAGTTATAAAACATATAGTAGAACTTAATCAAAAGATACAAAACAGACCAAAAGAAAAAAGTGAATCAAAAGAAATGAAGCAAAAACAGAAAGTGGATGTGTTCAAAATAGAAAATTAACTATAACCAACTTCTGGGCACTCAACAAAACAAGCAGTAAATCAACACACACACACACACGAAAACTCAACGCGAGTATGATTGAAATGGACAATTAACAAGAAATAGAACACCTAAAAGGAATATAACCATATGTGAACACTCAAAAGAACACCAGTTTCTGTATTAACCAAAAAAAAAAAGATAGATCTCAACTCCAAGAAATGTACTGACCTAAAACTTTGAAACCTTTTAATATATAAGGATTTTCCAATTGGTTTACAATAAAAATGCGACTCTTTGGTTGAACACAAACAGCTCCGTCGCCCAAAGGCCTTAAACGGCAACCTCAACTGCGTAGGAGCTCAGCGACTCTTCATTGATGAAGCCGAACTACAACGTGAGTAAGCCTCTGACTTTGAATGCAAATGATGCTGCTGCTGAATTTTCTTAAAATGCTTCAGCCTAGAAGCAAAATTTATTCCATTATGCATATCATGTGAATTCTCATTTAGGTTGCTATAGGGGCTGTCGTTCTTCTTTTTTGAAGGAAGGTGGGCTGCTGATTGGTGAGGGGAGGAGTTGAAGGGTGGCAGCTGTTCATTTTTATGGGAGGTGAGTGAAGTTCTTGGAAATTAGAAGTGTGGGGTGGCCGCTAGTAAAGCTTCAAATATTAGGTTAGGGTTTGGGCGTAATGTGTATTTTATATGGGAGGGAAAATGAATCTTAGCTTTTGAATTGAAAGAGTTTTACAACAACAATATTACCCACTAAAATCTCACAAGGTGGGGTCTGGTGAGAGTAATGTATGCAAACTTTACTCCTAACCGATAGGGCAGAGAGACTGTTTCCGATAAGCATTTGGCTCAGAAAAATAGAAATAAAAAAGAAAATAAGAAAAGACAATTCATTAGTAACTCTAGTAGCAACTGTAATAGTAACGGAAGCATAACAACCAAAATATGAAGGACATGCAATAATAGTAATCAGTATCTAAGGCCTGGGACTAAGATAAATAGCAAGTACGAAGTGTATTCAGCATAAACTGCAAGCTATCTTAGATCAACCCTAATCCACCCCGCCTCACCCTCAGAACGAAGTAAGGAAAGTGTTACTACCTTCTAACCTACAACCCTAATGTTAGACCTCCAGACCTTTTTATCAAGGGACATGTCGGAAATCCACAGACGTACCATGTCCAGCCTGATAACCTACCCCCAATACCTCTTAGACCTCTCTCTACCTCTTCTTGTACAAACCATTGCCAACCGCTTACACCTCCTTACTGGCGCATCAAGGTTTCTCATCTGCACGTTCCCGAACCATCTGAGCCTTGCTTCCCGCATCTTGTCATCCATAGGGGTCACACTCACCTTCTTCCAAATATCTTCATTCCTAATCTTGTCTATCCTAGTGTACCCTCGCATCCACCTCAACATCCTCATTTTTGCTACCTTTATCCTCTGGATATGGGAGTTCTTAACCGGCCAATACTCTGATCCATACAATATGGCCGGTCTAACCACAGCTCTATAGAACTTACCTATGAGTGGTAGTGGCACTTTTTTGTCACAAAAAACTCCAGATGCAAGCCTCCATTTCATCCAGCTAGCCCCTATATGGTGATTGGCGTCATCGTCAATCTCTTCGTCCCCATGAACCATTGACCCAAGGTATAAACTTGAAGTTTTCTCTCTACGGGATGACCTATGACCCAAGTCTCACGTCCTTGCCTACTTCCCTCGACTCAGTGTTAAACTTGCACTCCTGGTACTCTATACTAGACCTGATCATCTTGAAACCCTTAGACTCGAGGGTCTGTCTCTGTCACGAACCCAAAACCCAGTCGTGATGGCGCCCAGCACATTGCTAGACTAGCCTGACCAATTACACACAACTCCGAGGTACCAGCTCACAGTTTTGTTTTCAAGATCAATAATAACAAGATATAATTCATAGATTAACCGGGATAATGAAAAAAATATCCTAATATCAACACAACACCTCCCAAGACTTGGGGGTCGCGAGTAGAGAGCCTCTACCGAGTAACATAATACCAACAATAGTGTATACTGAATAAGTCTGAAATGCGGAAATGTCTAAACATAAGAAAGTAAGTGGAGTCTCAGGTCTTGTCGACGCTAGGCAGCTACCTCGACGATCCCAACTGGGTCTAGACCAGTACCAAGCTCAGCTAAGCCTCTAGGTACCTGAATATGCAAACATGGTGCAGGGAGTCGAGTGAGTACTTCCAACTCAGCGGTAATAGAAGTAAATAATGCTGAGGAAAAGAAAACCACACAAGGCACTATCTCATGCTATATAATACAGAGCCATCTTTTAAACTACAATACACTTTCATTTATTCCTTTTTCAGAATATGTGAGTAGATTATTTAGAAATCTTTTTTTAACATCTTTTTCTTTCATTATAACATATCAATACCTGGGTACAACCTCAAACAGTGCAAGTCTGCACTTAAATCAGCCCCTTGCGCTCAGCACTCCTTAACAATTTCTACCAGGGGATCTGGTTATTAAGGCAGATAATATATGTATGCCAGTAATGTATGAGTGCTAAATGTTATGCGACGTAGTACAAGTAAACCGATGTATGTATGCCATGCAATGCATATGATGATGTGGCGTACAGCCCGATACATGCAAAGCCGCCCACGCTCACTGTAGGGGTTCAGACTCCGGAGGGGCTCCAACAGCCCAAGCGCAATATCAATATCACTCGTGCTGTGGCATGCAACCCGATCTATATACTACTGCGGCGTGCAGTCCGATCCATGCAACATGCTACTGCGGCGTGCAATCCGATCCATGCATGTATATGCATATGCTCACATATCACTTGAGGTCTGAAAGCCTCCTCACATAAATCGTCATGCCCTCACATATGGCCCTCGGCCCCAATCAGTCTAACGAATAATCAAGAAGCCCCTCGGGCACCAGTATCATATTAGCTCATAGCTAAAAATGTCATCAAGACCTTGTTCAAGTTTTTCAAACCTTATAAAAATGTTGAGTAGAAAAATACCATTTTAAAACCTTAGATTGAGATAAAAACATGCACAGTATTATCAAGACAGTGATACCAATCCCGGAAGGATTCAAATAATAGGCACGAAGCCCAAAACATGATAATCAGTCTAATTCATGATAATTAATATCTTTATTAGGGTGTCAATTCAATTTCAAGTAATTAGGTATTATTATTTATTAAGCGGGATGGACCAAGTCACAATGCCCAACGGTGCTCTACCCCACGCCTGTTATCCGGCGTGCAAGTCACCTAAATACAATACTAGGATGTGCAAGTCCGAGGTTTACTAACCCTCAGGACATCATTTACAAGTATTACCCACCTCCATCCGGCAAAAATTCAAGCCCGCGATATCTTAGCTCCTCGAAACGGCATCCATGCACGTCAAAACTAGCCAAAATCAGTACAAATATATCAAATTAACCTAATGGAAAAACACCACATCGAAAACAATCAAAATACATGAAAAATCTCGAAACTAGTAAAACCCGAGCCCCGGTCCTGCTTCTCAAAAAAGTTACAAAATTTACATTTTCAGAATCCTTATCTTGACACGAGTCCATACATATAAAGTTTATCAAAATCGGACTCAGTTTCCCCATTCAAATCGGTGATTTACCATAACCCGGGCTTAGAGCAAAAATCTCCCATTAATCCTTCCATTTTCAGTGAATTATATGAAGATTCTAAGATAAAATCGTGTATTTAGGCCATAAAACTTACCTCCAATGATTTCCCGATGAAATCCCCTTCAATTTCTGCTACTAGACTCTCAAGGAACTCAAAAATGGAGGAAATATATTATTAGTTCACGACTGAAATGTTCTGGTTTTTAACCCTTCTGTCAGATATTTAACTCTATGTGATCGCAGCCCTTGGCATGCGATCGCGATGAATAAATTTCCTGGGCTCCACAAACACTCTATGTGATCGCAATCATCACAGTGCGATAGCATAGAACAAGAATTATCTGCCCTCAAAAGCTTCTATGCGATCGCGTCCTGGGCCTCGCGATCGCACTGCTTTACCTCTCATTGCTATGCGATCGCAGCCTAGGCCATGCGATGGCAGAGAACAAATTTATATTTTCCCAAAAATCCTTCTACACGATCGCATGGCTCCTCATGCGATCGCAGAGAGCAAAATAGCTCTGCAGTTATGACGTCAGATCTGCATGTTTCCTTTAATCAAAAATGGTCCGTTTGGACCCCCGGATTCATCCCGAGGTCCCCCGGGACCCCAACGAAAACCACCAACCTACTCCAAAACACGATACGAATTTGTTCCTATCATAAAAACACACCCTTAAACAGGGAAATCATTGAATCAAGGTGAATTCAAGTCTAAGTTTCAACTAGAACTTCCGAAACCAACATTCAATCAAAAACCCGTTCAAACGATGTCCAAATGACCTGAAAATTTGCAGACATATCCAAAATCACCTAATGAAGCTACTGCAATTGTCAAAATTCCATTCCGACTCCCGGATCAAAATCTCACCTATCGATCGGATTTCGCCAAAATTCCAACTTTGCCAATTCAAGCCTATTTCTACACTAGACATCTAAATTCAATTCCAATCGCTCCCCTAAGTCACAAATCATCTCCCGGAACTAACCAAATAATCAGAATTCGATTCTGAGTCTTCTAACCACATAGTCAACTCCAGGTTGACTTTTCATAAATAAGCTTCACTCCAAAAGGCTATATGCCTCATTTTCAACCATAATCAATCCCAATCCACTCAATAGACTCTAACACAGATATAGAAACATAAAACACATAAATGAAAAGGGTAACGGGGTGGTAACTCTCGTGATGATGGGTCGGGTCGTCACATTCTCCCCAACTTAAACAAACGCTCGTCCTCGAGCGTGCCAGAGTTGTACTAGAAGCAATCCAATAGTTGAATGATCTTATCAAGCATATACTCGGGGTGATACCTCGTCACGCTATCTATCATAAATCCGATAACACAATATGATTGGAATTCCACCGTCCATCTGAATCGTAGACCACATTGCACTTTCCGAAATCATATACCAAATTCGAATCCCACGTCTATACATAGGATACACCCAAAGCCCACTGCAATAACCTATACTCGCCACTCCGGGTGAGATCATATGATGTATCAACCAACCCAATCACTCGAGACGATGGTCTTTAATCATAACAATTAGCCACAACAACCAAATACTAACAGAAAACCATTTCTCTTTAGCTAATATCTTATTCCAACACCTTCATATCCTGCCCACGGCAACCGAACACGCGATATATCGAATTTATCTCTCAGGTCAACCCTTCATGAATCCATTTCCCTTTAACTGATGCCACCACAAATTTCAGAGCCAAACCTTGATATTACCTTTCTAGCCAGCTGAAATCACACATGCTCGCACTCATTAATGACTCCAACGATCATTTCAATTAAAACACACTGCACTCGTGATATGACACCTCGACACCGGCCTAAGACGCGACAAGCACAACACAGGCTCCATTAAGAAACGTCTAAACACACTCAATTCATCACAACTGACTCCAACAAAAGAGCTGTAATTCAATTCCTCTGTACCATCATAACATAGAACTGAGATCCCGTCTCACATCATAGAGTACCTGAATCCTCCTCGAGAGGTCATAACATCACGTGGCCTTGCCACGATTCATGATTCTATCCAAACACTATTACTCATGAAGTACCTCAAGTCGCTATGCTCAAAATGGTTAGCCACGCACTGATCTAGGTCTGAACTGAGGCAATCAATCTCACCCACTGTGAAACAATTAATGTATGCTATCAAATCCTGAAAGGACACAATGGATGTGCTATTCGCTGAGCGATACCCAATAGAGACTTTTCCTCAGAAGCCAAGAAGTATTGTATACAAGGTAACATATAACTAAGTCTATTTTCACATTACACTATTGCGGCGTGCAACCCGCTCCAATGACATACCCGTGGCAGCGTGCCACCCAATCCAAATACCATACCTATGGTGGTGTGCCACCCGATCCAAATAACCATACCTGTGGCGGCATGCCACCCGATCCACATAATACCCTCGCAAAAGAAATGCACATCGAGTCAAGTTGCTTATTACAATAAATATGTATAGCCTCAAGCTCGGCCACAACAAACACATCCGACAAAGTTCCTTAATTCCGGAACTGAATCAATGGTAGATACCTCTACACTGACATCCGCCACGAAGGCCCAACTGACAAAGCAATACCTACAAACTATCTGCTAGCCCTGAGGTACAACAATCTTGCTGGAACAAAACTTGATGCACTCTGCTACGCAATTTGTGGCATTTTCCCGACATAATCCATATCACATTAGTCTAGACAACCCAACTTATGAAAACCAGTCTCCAAACAAATATCCTAGCCAAAATTCATCATATCAAGCAAAGAGAGAGCCACTAGTTCTTCCAATTTCCAACAACCGCTAAATGGTGCCAATACACACGATATACAACCACTGCGTAGGCGGATTTACGAGAACTCCTAGTCTCCAACACATATATAGCACATGAATCACTGTGCCTGATTCCACACTCCACCATACGAGTACATAATACACATCCAGCTTCCATACATACCATGAAAGCTATTCAGAAATTTCACTATGCTATCAACAACTCGATCATTACAGTCGGCCCAAAAAGAGAATATCGCAATACCATACCACACTAAGATACATGGAAACTTCTATCCCTCTCCTACGCCGCGAACATCGACGAACTCAACTAGTCAAGGACCTTCATGATCCCATATAGAAGAAAATCATTACACATTCCAAGCTTCGCATACCAACAATAGATATACTCATGTTCAGGCCACGGTAAAATACATCACGAACTCTTTCTCCCATTTCCACTGCACCAACTAAACCGCCAGGACTGAATCCTTCTACCCACATTGAGCTATGCAACTGCCAGCATTCAAGAGCTTTGCTGCACAATACCTGCAAGACCCATAACTTCAAACACATACCGGGAATTACTCGTATCTTTATCATACTGTCTCGGTTTATTATCAAACTATTCCATTTATCCAATTTCCTTTTCGATTCATCTTTAATTTATTATTAGCCCTTATTGTAACGCCACAATACCACAACTCAGGTTACCACACAAGACTCATACATAAAACCACACGGTCTAGGACCCATAGGCCACTAAATACTTGCTCAGATGTTTTCCAGATGTACCACATTCTACAATACTTTATTTTGAAGAACTTCCTGCGATTCAAAATTCGTTATCATTACTTTCCAATACGGATACATAGAATCCCATAATTAACATAACATACCACAAGTCTCGATTTCTTCTAACGAAACCACAGTTTTTAGCCACATACACAATCTTAAGGCACCTGACTATTACAAGCAAAATCTGGAAAACCGCAAAACCATTCTCGGGCGTCATTCACCCTTATTCACCTGTAATTCAACTGTCTTATTGAACATAACCACTCATTCCTTGTTAGAACTCTGACATCGCAGAACATGATTACATACAGATACAAATATCTTTCATTCCTTTCTATACACCGAACATTTTCTATCAACAGCAGTTTAAAACATCATAGTATTCTGTCCTATCAACGAAGCACCATATACCCTTCATCAAAAAATTTCCAATATACCTGACGACAGAACCAACAAAGCATACAACAGTGCAATTAATTAATTAATTAATTAATAACAACCTCCCCAACTTGGTTCGAAGCCATATATCAAATCACCTAAAACCACTCATAGCATTCTTACTCAAATGATGCCGCAATGTTATAATGAGATTAAACTCGAGTCATTTACAAGCTTTAACAGAGACTCGAATCATCAGAAGCCTTAACTCTTCTGCACTTCTCGCATTTATACACAAACACCCGTTAATCCCACTCTTTAGGTGACAAAACCTTTTCTAAGTCCCTCATTTTCCAAAAAATTTGGCAAAGTTTCCTTTGTATTTTGGCCTATCCACCTGCCAGAGAATCACCAAAACCATCCTAACAATACATCGGAAATTCGACAAGACATCACAATGCATATAGCACAACACATTCGATATTTCTGAGTCTGAACTGATACTACCACATGTAACACACTTAACCTTTCCACTAAGAGACATGAACATATTCACCATGCCTATAGCTCACAGTAAGAGTCTAACACCTAACAGCTCATCCATTATCAAAATCTGCCATTTCCATAATTTGGGACAATAATGGTCATATAAATTTCATAATACCAGCTCGTAGAATCAGCACCTTGGTGCTCAAGCCATAGAGAAAGATCTACCCTCAAGTCCTCCCGACTGGCCCAACATAAACTCACGGAGATCATATCTCGCCCCTCAAGCGGGGAGTCACAAGCCATCAAGGTAATTATACTACTGAGCGCTCGAGTGCGCATACAGACGTGTGGAAGGAATTTCAAGAATTATATCTCAAGCTGAATCAAGTACGCACGATAAGAATTCCACGATTGTGAAGTGTTTCCTAAAAGGTTTGCAGCCTCTCGAGGATAAGCACAGGCGTCTCTGTACCGATCCACGAGACTCTACCAACCAGCTCAAGACTCATGAGGCCTAGTAACCTAGGCTCTGATACCAACTTATCACGACCCCAAAACCCGGTCGTGATGGCGCCCAACATATTGCTAGGCCAGCCAGACCAATTACACACAACACCAAGCTACCAGGTCACAATTTTGTTTTCAAAATCAATAATAACAAGATATAATGCATAGTTTAACCAGGATAATGAAAAATATCCCAATATCAACACAACACCTCCCAAGACCTGGGGGTCACGAGTCGAGAGCCTCTACCGAGTAACATAATACCAATAATAGTGTATACTGAATAAGTCTGAAATGTGGAAATGTCTAAACTTAAGAAAGTAAGGATACTCTGATATCCTTTCTGACTTGTTCAGGACTATAAATGTGACGACCCAAAGGGTCATCACTTGTTTTATTAATCATTCCGAGCTTTTGAGGTCTTGAAAACCTCATTTATAGTTGCCTCGATTTACGTGCACAATCCGGGCACAAAGCTGGAAAATATTTATGTTGAAATATGTGAAATATGTGAAAAAGTTGAAGAATTTTGATATTAATATTGATATGGTTGACTTCGGTCAACATTTTTGGTAAACGGATCCGGACCCGAGATTGGATGGTCCCGAGAGGTCCGTAGGAAAATATGGGACTTGGACATGCGTCCGGAGTCGAATTCCGAGGCCTAGAGCCCAAGTTATGATTTTTTCTATGAAATTGTTTTTGATGTAATTGTTAAAGGAAATGAATTAATTGACCTTGGTATCGGGCTCGTATTTTGGTTCCGACGCCCGGTACAAGTCTTAAATATTATATATGTGATTTCTGTAAAGTTTGGTGACATTCGGATGTCGTTTGAGATGTTTTGGACCTTGAGTTCCAAGTTTGAAAGTTTTGAAAACCAAAAGTATGAAAATCATGAGTTTGAGGCTTGATTTGATTAAAACAAAGTGATATTAGCGATGTGATCGCACGAACAAGTTCATAATGTGTTTTTGAGGTTATGTACATGTTTGGTTTGGAGCCCGGGGGGCTCGGGTAAAGATTTGATAGGCACTGCTGGTTTTTCACCCAGCTGTTGGCTTCGCAATTGCGAAGCATTTCTCGCAATTGCGAAGGGGACTGATCAAGGCAGGGCTCGCAAATGCGAACCCCGATCGCAAATGCGAAACCCCTCATGCCTAGCCTTGTTCGCAAATGCGAACAATTGTTCGCAAATGCGAAAGTCCCCAGGGTCTGCCTATGTTCGCAAATGTGAACAAACGTTCGCAAATGCGAACCTTCACAATACTGCCTGTGTTCGTAAATGCGAACCATTGTTCGCAAATGCGAACTGCCCAATACTGCCTGTGTTCGCAAATGCGAACATTAGTTCGCAAATGCGAACACTCCCTTTTCTGCCAGTGTTTGCAAATGCGAACAAATGTTCGCAAATGCGAACTTCCCAGCCTTAGCTTATTTTTCAAACTCCAGAAATTGGTCGGGGTTCGCAATTGCGAACCCATGTTCGCAAATGCGAACACAGAGACCTCTAAAACACGATTTTCAGTTCATTTCTTCATTTTTTACAAAACAAAAACACCCATTTGCGATTCTTCACGGATTCCTTCTTCATCAAAACAATTGTAAGTCATTTTTTACTTAATTCTTTCAATTCCTAACATCATTAAACATGTTTTTCAATAGAAATCAAAGGTTTTCATGGTAGAATTTCTTGTTTTTGTTAAAATATAGGGTTTTTCGTAAATTGTGAAATTGGACCTCGAATTGAGGTCCGATTTTGAAACAAATCATATACATGAACTCGTGGGGGGATGGGTAATCGAATTTTGGTCCTAACCCCGAGTTCCGACCATGTGGGCCCGGGGTCAAAAATTACTATTCCGGGCAGAATGTTGTAAAAGTTGTAATTGGTCTTAGGAATTAGTTTGTTGAGTAGTATTGATGATATTAAATCAATTGTGTATAGATACGATTGGATTGGAGTCAAATTCGAAAGGAAAAGGCATTGCTACGGATTGAATCATTCGTAAACTTTCGAGGTAAGTGTTTGTTCTATCCTAGCTCGAAGGAATAGGAATTTAGTTATGAATAAATTGTTGATTAAGAGTTATTGGTGTTATACCGGTAATGGAGATAAATTGTTGAAATTATTATCAATTATTGGTTTAAAACCGGTAATTATAAATATTGTTGATGCAAAGATTATTGGCTAAATGCCGGTAATATATATATTTATGAATTGGGATCGTGTGGCGCGCCGACCACTTATATATATATATATATATATTTATGAATTGGGATCGTGTGGCGCGCCGACCACTTATATAATAAGAAATGGGATCGTGTGGCACGCCGACCACAAAATGATTTAAATCTTGGCATTGGCCATAGTTGCCGGTAGCATATTGATATATTTGGGAGCGGGTGGTACGCCTACCACAAGATGTAGTTACTGAGATAGTTGGGAGCGGGTGGTACGCCTACCACGAGATATGAAATGAGAAAGGAATTGAGACATGAAAGTAAGATTTATTCTGTTGATTATATTATTCTGGATATCACGAGTTATTGACTATTATTTCAGAGCAAGTCTTTCATTATAAATGTATTGTATATATATATATATATATATTGCAACGGTACAGGTTTATGTGGGTGATTGGCCTTAGCCTTGTCACTAGTTCGTTGGGATAGGCCAGTCACTTACCAGCATATGGGGTCGGTTGTGCTGATACTACACTATGCGCTCTTTTTGCGCAGATACATGTTACGGACAGCAGCAGCGGCAGTAGCGACTTGTGGATTTTCTGACTACTGAGACTACGAGGTAGCCTTGCAGGCGTCCGCAGGACCCGTTGTCTCTTCTTTCTATGCTTTTCATTCTGTTATCTCATGTAATCGAGATAAACAGCTTGTATTTTCTTTCAGACAATTATGTGTATTATTCTTAGAAGTTCGTGAGTATTGTGACACCGGTCTTGGGTAGTGTATCATGTTTGGGTTTTCTTTATCATATTTGACTAAGTCTTCCGCTAATTTTGATTATTCCGCTGTAATTTATATGTTTTAATAATAAGTCTTAATAAGAATTTGGTAATTAATGGAGGTGTAATTAATATTTGGCTTGCCTATCTTCCATTTAGTAGGCGCCATCATGACCCCGATGGTGGGAAATCCGGGTCGTGACAAGTTGGTATCAAAGCACTAGGTTGCACAGGTCTCACAACTCACGAACAACCTTAGTAGAGTCTGAAGGATCGGTACGGAGACGTCTGTATTTATCCTCCAGAGGCTACAGAGTTAGGAAAATATTCCCTTTATTCTTTCCAGCCGTGCGACTTGATCTTTTAAATGTTAATTGAACTTCTACTCTGTTCTTCCGCAGATGGTAAGGACACGTGCATCCTCATCTACTGACCAGCAGCCCGAGGTCCCAGCAGCGGCAGCTCCCGCTAGGGGCAGAGGCCGAGGTCGAGGTCGTACTAGAGGCCAAGGTAGGGGCAGAGCTCAGCCCCGAGCAACAGCACGAGTGGCAGAACCTCAGGTTCATATCGAGGAGGAAGTTCCAACCCCAGCAGCTCCAGTAGGCCCAGCTCAGGTCCCAGGAGGAGCTTTGTTTTCACCGGATCTTCAGGATGCTTTGGTCCGGATAGCAGGTTTTATGGATCATATCACCAGAAGCAGGTTTATTACCGGTAGCACCAGCCACTTCTCAGTCTGGAGGAGGTAATCAGACTCCTGCTACGCGCACTCCGGAGCCAGTAATTCCTCAGGCTCAGGATCTTGTGATTCAGCCAGTTGAGGCAGCTCGGCCTATTATTGCGACTCCGTCTAATGATGGTGCAGCCATGTCTGCTGACGCGTTGTGGAGATTGGACAGGTTTACCAAGTTGTTCACTACCACATTCAGTGGCACTCCTTCGGAGGATCCACAGGATTTCCTATACAGCTGCCACGAAGTTCTCCGTACTATGGGTATTGTGGAGACTAATGGTGTGGATTTTGCTACTTTTCGGTTATCCGGTTCCGCCAAGACTTGGTGGAGAGATTATTGTCTAACCAGGCCAGCGGGATCGTCATCTTTGACTTGGGAGCAGTTTGCAGAATTATTCTTGGAGAAGTTCCTTCCAGCAACTCAGCGGGAGGTTATGCGCATACAATTTGAGCGTCTTCATCAGGGTTCTATGTCTGTCACACAGACGAGACTAGGTTCGTGGACCTGGCTCGTCATGCCATTATCATACTTCCCACAAATCGGGAGAGGGTGAGGAGGTTTATTGATGGCTTGAATCAGCCAATTCGGCTACAGATGGCTATGGGGGCAGGAACTGAAATCACTTTTCAGGAGGCGGCTAATGCAGCCCGCCGGATCGAGTTGGCTCTATCACAGGGAGCGAGACATGGATCAGATAAGAGATCTCGTAATTCGGGTAGATTCAGTGGTACCTCGTCTGGAGACAGAGATTTTTATGATAGAGGCCATCCTCCTAGGCCTTATCAGTCAGCTCTTCAGGTTTCTCACGATGCTTCTGGTGATCGTAATTCTCATCCACGCTACTCTGATCAGCAACCTATCAGTGCACCACCACTTCGCTATTTTCAGCAGCCGAGGGCTTGTTTTACGTGCGGTGATCTTAGGCACATTGCAAAGTATTGCCCTCGAGCTTCTGACAGATCTCAGCAGCAGGGTTCTCGTGCCATGATTCAGGCCCCAGTTCCCTCACAGCCTGCCCAGCCAGCTAGAGGCGGAGGTAGAGGACATAGAGGTGGAGGTAGAGGTCATAGAGGTGGAGCTCAGACCGATAGAGGTAGAGACCGGCCAGCAGCTGATCGTCCTAGAGATACTGCTCAGGGTGGTGGGGCACAGCCCCGATGTTATGCACTTCCCGCCGGACCAGAGGCTGAGTCTTCTGATGCCGTCATTACAGGTATTATTTTGGTTTGTGATAGAAAGGCATCAGCATTATTTGACCCTGGTTCTACATATTCGTATGTGTCTTCCTATTTTGCACCATACTTGGTTCAACACAGTGATCCACTGAGTGTTCCTGTTCATGTGTCTACACCAGTAGGCGATTCCATTGTGGTTGATCGAGTTAATCGGTCATGTCTTATAGTAATTTAGGGTCTCGAGACCCGTGCTGATTTATTACTCCTAAATATGGTGGACTTTGATATTATACTAGGCATGGACTGGCTATCTCCGTATCATGCTATTTTAGATTGCTATGCCAAGACTGTGACTTTAGCCCTGCCGAATTCGCCTCGTATAGAGTGGAAAGGAATTTCAGGTCATACTAGCCGTAATGTTATTTCTTATGTTAAAGCTCAGCGTATGGTTGGAAAGGGATGCTTGGCTTATTTGGCCTATGTCCGTGATTCTAGTGCTGAGGTTCCTTCTATTGACTATGTTGGTTCGCGAATTTCCTGAAGTATTTCCTTCAGACTTGCCAGGTATGCCGCCCGATAGGGACATTGATTTTTGCATTGATTTGGCTCCAGGCACTCAGCCCATTTCCATTCCCCCATACCGTATGGCTCCGCCGGAGTTAAAAGAATTGAAGGAACAATTGCAGGATTTACTTGAAAAGGGTTTCATTAGGCCCAGTTGTTTCGCCGTGGGGTGCACCTGTGTTATTTGTAAAGAAGAAGGATGGTTCGATGAGAATGTGCATTGACTATCGACAGTTAAACAAGGTGACTATCAAAAATAAATATCCATTTCCGCGAATTGATGATTTATTTGACCAGCTTCAGGGTGCCAAGGTATTTTCAAAGATAGATTTGAGATCTGGCTATCATCAGCTGAAGATTAGGGCATCCGATGTCCCTAAGACAGCGTTCCGCACTCGGTATGGACATTATGAATTTCTGGTCATGTCTTTTGGGTTGACAAATGCTCCAGCAGCTTTTATGGAATTAATGAATCGGGTGTTCCGGCCTTATTTTGACTTGTTTGTAATAGTCTTCATTGATGACATACTAATATATTCCCGCAGTCAGGAGGAGCATGCGCAACATCTCAGAGTGGCCTTACAGACTCTGAGAGATAGCCACCTATATGCAAAATTTTCAAAGTGTGAATTTTGGCTAAGTTCAGTTGCATTCCTGGGTCATACTGTGACGGCAGCAGGTATTCAGGTTGATCCGAAGAAAATTGAGGCAGTCAAGAGCTGGCCTAGACCGACATCAGCCGCAGATATTCGGAGTTTCTTGGGGTTAGCGGGCTATTATCGCCGATTCGTAGAAGGATTTTCGTCTATTGCAACCCCACTGACCAGATTGACCCAGAAGGGTGTTCAATTTGAATGGTCCGATAAATGTGAGGCGAGCTTTCAAAAGCTCAAAGCAACCTTGACCACAGCACCGGTATTGGTTTTACCCACAGGTACGGGACCTTATACCGTTTATTGTGATGCTTCCCGTATTGGGCTTGGTACAGTGTTAATGCAGGATGGCAAGGTTATTGCCTATGCTTCGAGGCAGTTGAAGATTCATGAGAAGAACTATCCAGTGCATGATCTAGAATTGGCGGCGATTATTCACGCATTGAAGATCTGGAGGCATTATTTATATGGTGTAGCATGTGAAGTATACACCGACCATAAGAGTCTTCAGTATTTGTTTAAGCAGAAAGAGTTGAATATGAGGCAGAGAATGTGGCTAGAGTTGCTAAAAGACTATGATGTTACTATTTTATATCACCCAGGTAAGGCCAATGTGGTGGCCGATGCATTGAGTAGGAAGTCTGCCAGCATGGGTAGTCTTGCATATATTCCGGTCAGTCAGAGACCATTAGCTATAGATGTCCAGGCCTTAGCTAACCGGTTCGTGAGATTAGACATTTCTGAGCCTAGCAGAGTGTTAGCCTGCACGGTCGCTCGTTCTTCCTTATTTGAGCGTATCCGTGAGAGGCAATTTGATGATCCTCATTTGCGTGAGTTGAGAGATACAGTACAGCGGGGAGGTGCCACACAGGTAAATCTAGATGATGATGGGGTATTGAAATTGCAGGGTCGAGTTTGTGTGCCCAATGTCGAAGGGATTCGAGAGTTAATCTTAGCGGAGGCCCACGGTTCGCGGTATTCTATTCACCCATGCGCCGCGAAGATGTACCAGGACTTATGTTAGCACTATTGGTGGCGCAGAATGAAGAAAGATATCGTTGCGTATGTCGCTCGGTGTCTAAATTGTCAGCAGGTGAAATATGAGCACCAGAGACCCGGTGGTGTATTCCAGAGGATTGAAATTCCCGAGTGGAAATGGGAGCGGATCACTATGGACTTCGTTACCGGACTTCCTTTGACTCGGAGGAAATTTGATGCTATTTGGGTCATTGTTGATAGGCTGACCAAGTCAGCACACTTCATTCCAGTATCTGTCTCCTACTCGTCTGAGAGGTTAGCGTAGGTGTACATTAGAGAGATTGTTCGTCTTCATGGAGTGCCAGTATCTATTATCTCTGATCGGGATACGCAGTTTACCTCGCGGTTCTGGAGAGCGGTCCAGCAGGAGTTAGGCACTCAGGTTCAGTTGAGTACAGCATTTCATCCTCAGACGGATGGCCAGTCCGAGAGGACTATTCAGATTCTAGAGGACATGCTTCGAGCCTGTGTTATTGATAATGGAGTAATTCTCATATAGGGCAAAAATCACGTGCTCACACGTACAATAACAGTTACCAGTCTAGCATCCAGATGGCTCCGTATGAGGCGTTGTATGGTAGGCAATGTCGATCACCAGTTGGATGGTTTGAACCGGGAGAGGCTCGGTTGTTGGGTACGGACTTAGTTCAGGAGGCCTTGGATAAGGTCAAGACTATTCAGGAGAGATTGCGTTCAGCTCAGTCCGGGCAGAAGACTTATGCGGATCGTAAGGTTCGAGATGTAGATTTCATGGTTGGTGAACGAGTATTGCTCCGAGTGTCGCCTATGAAGGGCGTGATGAGGTTCGGGAAGAAGGGCAAGCTCAGCCCTAGGTATATTGGTCCATTTGAGATTCTAGATAGAGTGGGAGGGGTGGCTTACGGATTAGCTTTGCCGCCTAGCTTATCAGCCGTGCATCCAGTTTTTCACGTATCTATGCTTCGGAGATACCACGGCGATCCCACACATGTGTTAGACTTCAGTACTGTCCAATTGGACAATGATCTATCTTACGAGGAGGAGCCGGTAGCCATTCTAGACCGGCAGGTTCGACAGTTGAGGTCGAAGAGTTATCCTTCCGTGCGTGTTCAGTGGAGAGGTCAGCCTCCTGAGGCATCGACCTGGGAGTCCGAGTCTGATATGCGGAGCCGCTACCCACACTTGTTTCCTGACTCAGGTACTTCTTTCTTTTGTCCGTTCGAGGACGAACGGTTGTTTTATAGGTGGAGATTGTGACGACCCAAAGGGTCATCACTTGTTTTATTAATCATTCCGAGCTTTTGAGGTCTTGAAAACCTCATTTATAGTTTCCTCGATTTGCGTGCATAGTCCGGGCACAAAGCTGAAAAATATTTATGTTGAAATATGTGAAATATGTGAAAAAGTTGAAGAATTTTGATATTAATATTGATATGGTTGACTTCGGTCAACATTTTTGGTAAACGGATCCGGATCCGAGATTGGATGGTCCCGAGAGGTCCGTAGGAAAATATGGGACTTGGACATGCGTCCGGAGTCGAATTCTGAGGCCTAGAGCCCAAGTTATGAATTTTTCTATGAAATTGTTTTTGATGTAATTGTTAAAGGAAATGACTTAATTGACCTTGGTATCGGGCTCGTATTTTGGTTCCGACGCCCGGTACAAGTCTTAAATATTATATATGTGATTTCCGTAAAGTTTGGTGACATTCGGATGTCGTTTGAGATGTTTTGGACCTTGAGTTCCAAGTTTGAAAGTTTTGAAAACCAAAAGTATGAAAATCATGAGTTTGAGGCTTGATTTGATTAAAACAAAGTGATATTGGCGATGTGATCGCACGAACAAGTTCATAATGTGTTTTTGAGGTTATGTACATGTTTGGTTTGGAGCCGGGGGGCTCGGGTAAAGATTTGATAGGCCGTTGGATGAAATTCTGAATTTTTGCACTGCTGGTTTTTCACCCAGTTGTTGGCTTCGCAATTGCGAAGTATTTCTCGCAATTGCGAAGGGGGCAGTACAAGGCAGGGCTCGCAAATGCGAACCCTGATCGCAAATGCGAAACCCCTCATGCCCAGCCTTGTTCGCAAATGCGAACAATTGTTCGCAAATGCGAAAGTCCCCAGGGTCTGCCTATGTTCGCAAATGCGAACAAACGTTCGCAAATGCGAACCTTCACAATACTGCCTGTGTTCGTAAATGCGAACCATTGTTCGCAAATGCGAACACTGCCCAATATTGCCTATATTCGCAAATGCGAACATTAGTTCGCAAATGCGAACACTCCCTTTTTCTGCCAGAGTTTGCAAATGCGAACAAATGTTCGCAAATGCGAACTTCCCAACCTTAGCTTATTTTTCAAACTCCATAAATTGGTCGGGGTTCGCAATTGCGAACCCATGTTCGCAAATGCGAACACAGAGACCTGTAAAACACGATTTTCAGTTCATTTCTTCACTTTTTACAAAACAAAAACACCCATTTGCGATTCTTCACGGATTCCTTCTTCATCAAAACAATTGTAAGTCACTTTTTACTTAAGTCTTTCAATTCCGTACATCATTAAACATGTTTTTCAATAGAAATCAAAGGTTTTCATGGTAGAATTTCTTGTTTTTGTTAAAATATAGGGTTTTTCGTAAATTGGGAAATTGGACCTCGAATTGAGGTCCGATTTTGAAACAAATCATATACATGAACTCGTGGGGGATGGGTAACCGAATTTTGGTCCTAACCCCGAGTTCCGACCATGTGGGCCCGGGGTCGAAAATTACTATTCCGGGCAGAATGTTGTAAAAGTTGTAATTGGTCTTAGGAATTAGTTTGTTGAGTAGTATTGATGATATTAAATCAATTGTGTATAGATACGATTGGATTGGAGTCAAATTCGAAAGGAAAAGGCATTGCTACGGATTGAATCATTCGTAAACTTTCGAGGTAAGTGGTTGTTCTATCCTAGCTCGAAGGAATAGGAATTTAGTTATGAATAAATTGTTGATTAAGAGTTATTGGTGTTATACTGGTAATGGAGATAAATTGTTGAAATTATTATCAATTATTGGTTTAAAACCGGTAATTATAAATATTGTTGATGCAAAGATTATTGGCTAAATGCCGGTAATATATATATTTATGAATTGGGATCGTGTGGCGCGCCGACCACTTATATACATATATTTATGAATTGGGATCGTGTGGCGCGCCGACCACTTATATAATAAGAAATGGGATCGTGTGGCACGCCGACCACAAAATGATTTAAATCTTGGCATTGGCCATAGTTGCCGGTAGCCTATTGATATATTTGGGAGCGGGTGGTACGCCTACCACAAGATGTAGTTACTGAGATAGTTGGGAGCGGGTGGTACGCCTACCACGAGATATGAAATGAGAAAGGAATTGAGACATGAAAGTAAGATTTATTCTGTTGATTATATTAGTCTGGATATCACGAGTTATTGACTATTATTTCAGAGCATAGTCTTTCCTTATAAATGTATTGTATATATATGTATATTGCAACTGTACAGGTTTATGTGGGTGACTGGCCTTAGCCTTGTCACTATTTCGTTGGGATAGGCCAGGCACTTACCAGCACATGGGGTCGGTTGTGCTGATACTACACTCTGCGCTCTTTTTGCGCAGATACAGGTTACGGACAACAGCAACGGTAGTAGCGACTTGTGGATTTTTCGACTACCGAGACTACGAGGTAGCCTTGCAGGCGTCCGCAGGACCCGTTGTCTCTTCTATCTATGCTTTTCATTCTGTTATCTCATGTAATCGAGATAAACAGCTTGTATTTTCTTTCGGACAATTATGTGTATTATTCTTAGAAGTTCGTGAGTATTGTGACACCAGTCTTGGGTAGTGTATCATGTTTGGGTTTTCTTTATCATATTTGACTAAGTCTTCCGCTAATTTTGATTATTCCGTTGTAATTTATATGTTTTAATAATAAGTCTTAATAAGAATTTGGTAATTAATGGAGGTGTAATTAATATTTGGCTTGCCTAGCTTCCATTTAGTAGGCGCCATCATGACACCCGATGGTGGGAAATCCGGGTCGTGACATCGACGATCCCAACTGGGTCTAGACCAGTACCAAGCTCAGCTAAGGCTCTAGGTACCTGAATCTGCACACGTGGTGCAGGGAGTCGAGTGAGTACTTCCAACTCAGCGGTAATAGAAGTAAATAATGTTGAGGAAAAGAAAATCACACGAGGCACTATTTCATGCTATATAATATAATACCATTTTTTAAACTATGATACACTTTCATTTATTCCTTTTCAGCATATGTGAGTAGATTATTTAGAAATCTCTTTTTAACTTTTTTTCCTTTCATTATAACATATCAATACCTGGGTACAACCTCAAACAGTGCAATTCTGCACTCAAATCAGCCCCTTGGGATCTGGTCAATAAGGCAGATATTGTATGTATGCCAGTAATGTATGAGTGCTAAATGTTATGCCACCTAGTACAAGTAAACCGATGTGTGTATTCCATGCAATGCATATGACACTATGGCATATAGCCCGATCTATGCAAAGGCGCCCCCGCTCACTGTAGGGGTTCAGACTCCGGAGGGGCTCCTACAGCCCAAGCGCAATATCAATATCACTCTTGCTGTGGCGTGCAGCCCGATCCATATACTACTTCGGCGTGCAGTCCGATCCATGCAACATGCATCCATGCATGTATATGCATATGCTCACATATCACTCGAGGCTTGAAAGCCTCCTCACATAAATCATCATGCCCTCACATATAGCCCTCGGCTCCAATCAGTCTAACGAATAATCAAGAAGCCCCTCGTTCAATAGTATCATATTAGCTCACAGCTAAAAATGTCATCAAGACCTTGTTCAAGTTTTTGAAACCTTATAAAAATGTTGAGTAACAAAATACCATTTTAAAACCTTAGATTGAGATAAAAATATGCACAGTATTATCAAGACAGTGATACCAATCCCTGAAGGATTCAGATAATCGGTACGAAGCCCAAAACATGATAATCATCCCAATTCATAATAATTAATATATTTATTAGGATGCCAATTCTATTTCAAGCAATTAGGTATTATCATTTATTAAGAGGGACATACCAAGTCACAATCCCCAATGGTGCTCTACCCCACGCTTGTTATCCGGCATGCAAGTCACCTCAATACAGCTATAGTATGTGCATGTTCGGGGTTTACTAACCCTCAAGACATCATTTACAAGTATTACCCACCTTGATCCAGC
Organism: Nicotiana noctiflora; assembly: GCA_032618575.1. Lineage (NCBI taxonomy): Eukaryota > Viridiplantae > Streptophyta > Magnoliopsida > Solanales > Solanaceae > Nicotiana > Nicotiana noctiflora. Next base: position 158,764 of record JASVEL010004024.1, read on the forward strand.
GAAAACTCAAGCCCGTGACATCTTAGATCCTCGAACCGGTATCCACGCATATCAAAACAAGCCAAAATCAGTACAAATATATCAAATTAACCTAATGGAACAACACCCAATCGAAAACAATCAAAATACATGACAAATCTCGAAACTAGCAAAACCTGAGCCCTGGGCCCGATTCTCGAAAAATTACAAAAGTTACATTTTCAGAATCATTATCTCTACACGAGTCCATACATATAAAGTTTATCAAAATCGGACTCCATTTGCCTATTCAAATCAGTGATTTACTAGAACCGAGGCTTAGAGCAAAAATCCCCCATTAATCCTTCCATTTTCAGTGAAATAGATGAAGATTCTAAGATAAAATCGTGTATTTAGGCCATAAAACTTACCTCTAATGTTTTCCAAATGAAATCTCTTTCAATTTCTGCTACTAGGCTCTCAAGGAACTCAAAAATGGAGGAAATATGTTATTAGTTCGCGACTGAAATGTTCTGGTTTTTAACCCTTCTGTCAGGTATTTAACTCTATGCGATCACATCCCTTGGCATGCGATCGCGATGAATAAATTTCCTGGGCTCCACAAACACTCTATGTGATCGCAATCATCACAGTGCGATAGCATAGAACAAGAATTATCTGCCCTCAAAAGCTTCTATGCGATCGCGTCCTGGGCCTCGCGATCGTACTACTTCACCTCCCATTACTATGAGATCGCATCCTAGGCCATGCGATCACAGAGAAAAAATTCATTGCCTCCCAAAAATCCTTCTACGCGATCGCATGGTTCCTCATGCGATCGCAGAGAGCAAAATAGCTCTGCAGTTATGACAGCAAATCTGCTTGTTTCCTTTAATCAAAAATCGTCCGTTTGGACCCCCGGATTCATCCCGAGGCCCCCGGGACCCCAACGAAACAACCAACCTACTCCAAAACACAATACGAACTTGTTCCAATCATAAAAAACACACCCTTAAAAAGCGAAAATTATCGAATCAAAGTGAATTCAAGCTAATTTCAACTAGAACTTCCGAAACTAACATTCAATCAAAAACCCGACCAAACGATGTCCGAATGACCTGAAAATTTGCAGACATATCCACAATCACCTAATGAAGCTACTACAACTGTCGGAATTCCATTCCAACTTCCGGATAAAAATCTCACCTATCGATTAGATTCCGTCGAAATTCCAACTTAGCCAATTCAAGCCTATTTCTACACCGGACCTCCAAATTCAGTTCCGATCGCTCCCCTAAGTCAAAAATCATCTTTCGGAACTAAAAAAATCATCGGAATTCGATTTCGAGTCCTCTAACCACATAGTCAACTCCAAGTTGTCTTTTCATAAACAAGCTTCACTCAAAAAGGCTATATGCCTCATTTTCAACCAGAATCAACCCCAATCCACTCAATAGACTCTAACAAATATATAGAAACATAAAACACATAAATGAAAGGGTAACTGGATGGTAACTCTCGTGACGACGGACCGGGTCGTCACAGTCTCCAAACCTCCAATCTCTCACTAACACCGACCCTCGTCTCATCAATTAGTATGTCATCAGCAAATAATATACACCATGGCACATCCCCTTGAATATGGTGTGTCAAAGCGTCCATCATAAAGGCAAATAGGAACGGGCTAAGCGTAGAACCTTGGTGTAATCCCATAACAACCGACAAAATGCTCTAAGTCGCCTCCCACAGTCCTAACCTTGGTCTTAGCTCCATCATACATGTCCTTGATTGCTCTTATGTAGGCTACCGGCATGTCCTTCACCTTAAGACATCTCTAGAGAACCTCCCTAGGAACCTTGTCGTACGCTCTCTCCAAGTCAATAAACATTATGTGGAGATCCTTTTTCTTATTCCTGTACTGTTCCACAAATCTCCTAATAAGGTGGATAGCTTTCGTAGTGGAGCAACCCGACATGAACCCGCACTGATTATCGGAAACAGATTTCGCCTTCCTCACCCTAACATCCACCACCCTCTCCCAGACTTTTATGGTATGGCTAAGTAACATGATACCCCTATAATTGTTACAACACTGGATATCACCTTTGTTCTTGTACAATGGTACCACTGTACTTAACCTCCACTCAGCTGGTATCTTCTTCGTCCTAAAAAATACACTGAATAACCCAGTCAGCCATTCCAATCCCGCTCTACACACACACTTCCAAAACTCCACCAGAATTTCACCTGGCCCGGTCACTCTACCCCTACTCATCCTACGCATAGCCCCCACAACCGCTTCCACCTTAATGCGCCTGCAATACCTAAAATCTCAAAGACTCACCGAATGCCCCAAGTCCCCTAGCACTATATCCCAGTCTCCCTCCTCGTTTGGAAGACCGTAGAAGTACATCTACCATCTCTGCTTAATCTGGGACTCCCCCGTCAATACTCTACAATCCTCGTCTTTGATACACCTCACTTTGTCGACATCTTGGGACTTCCTCCCCCTCACTTTAGCTAGCCGAAACAGCTTCTTGTCCCCGCCTTTCTCCCCCAATTCCTCGTATAGACGGCTAAACATTGTATTTTTAGCCTCCGTAACCATTTAGATTTCGTCTTTATTTCTAAAAGGGCTGATGGATCAAGCTATTTGGGCTGGGTTAATCCGAATTTGGGCTCAAAATTTGAGATTTCAACTCTTAAAGTCCATCAATTAGGAAACTTAATCCTTTTTTCCTTTAAAATAATTTTTAAAAAAATTCTATTAAATATAAAATCAATTCCAATTGATTAAGGTAAAGTATAGGAAACTATTTTTGTGTTTTCTAATTTATATAATAAAGTAAAAAGTAGAGAAAATAGGCTAAAGTCATGGTAAAATTAAAATACTACAAACATAAATATACAAATCGACCTTAAGCTAAAGATGAAAATAGTTTTGTGTGTTTAGATTGTAATTTGAAGTAAATATTAACTAAAACTCCATAAAAATTAAAGTTAAGTTAAATAAATACTTTAAACACTAAAAATGGCTCAAAAACGTGATGGGTCAAAAATTACGTTCTTACAGTAAAGCAAATGAAAATAATTTTTTTTTCTAGAAGCTCTTATATACGATTACTCCTAGCTGCTCCCATATTTTTAAGGAGATTGTGAAATTATGTAGGGGAGAGAGAAAATCAAGGTTGTCGGCACATGGTAAATCACAATCAAAGAGAAGTAATGATATGATAGATTCGTAGAAAATAGCGAAGTGCATGACTTCTCTATCTCTTTCCATAGTTAAGAGGGAGGGAGTGAACTCTCGACATGCAAGCATATCTCGTTGAATTAGTCCTTTTCGCAACATTGCGTATAATGGGAATTAAACCCCATATGTCGCTGATAGGAGTATATATGGGTCGGGTTGGTTCGAATTAATTACCAAAACAAAATAAATGGTGTCAGGTTTTCAAATTAGTAAAGCAAATCAAACCAACAAAGTCTGATTTTAAATCTCGAGTTTTTCGGGGTTTTTTTCTGGTAGTCTTCATAGTATAAAATATGTAACTTGTGCTCCATATATTTCTTTAGTCTTAATAAAATACAACTATATAATATATTCTCAAGAAAATAACACAATAATATGAGATGAGTCATAGCATTTTACAAAAATATTAGTAACAAACATAATAAAATTGCATAAAATAAATATTGCTAATTAATAAGCTAGCCATAATAAAAATGAACATAATCTAAAATACTATATATGCCATGCTAAAATAAGTACATCTAATAAGTACTATTATTTACATTATTAGGTTCTAAAGAAAAAGATAAACTAATTTATGCATTTTTATTATAAACCAATGCAAAACTAAAATTGATATCAGTATTATTATCATTTCTAATGTTGAATTGAATTTATTTTGTTAGCATTAGTATTTGTTTGAACTTATTTGAGTTACTACATTTATGGGCTATAAAACTTATTGGACCATTCAAGAATGTTAAGTCCAAGCTTGAAATACTACATTACAAGATAAAACTGTGGAAAAGTTTAACAAGTATTGATAAATCATATTACAATAAATATTCATATGTACAAAATATTCTTAAAAATTATATAAATGTAATTTCGGGTTGGTTTGGTTTCGACTTGTCTTTTTTTAAATAAAAGTAAATCAAGTCAATTATGTTTGGATTCTTTTCCCCAATACCAAACCATATCAATTTTTTTTTTATTTGACTCGGGTTATCGATTCAGGATGGTCGAGTGGTCTAAGGCGCCATACTCAAGTTTTGGTCTTCGAGAGAGGGCATGGGTTCAAATCCCACTTCGGCAGACGCATTCCAACTTTTCCAAACCCTACGGTGTAGGATAAATACTGGGTATATTATTGTTGTTGTTGTTGTACTCACGTTATCGATTTGGTGCGATTTATCGATTTTCTTGCAATGCTTGTGCATGAGCATCTTTCATCTCTCTTTTTTCTCTAATCTTTTATTTTTCTCTGTCGATCCTTTTTCACTATAACCCTGATATGCTGAGCCATATCATTTTCACCCACATTAAAGCTAATTAATTAATTTGTCGCGTTCATGTTAATAGATAAGTAAACATGCACTCTGACGATTTATATTCTCATCCTTATTTCTCTTTTATCACAATTCACAATTTATAATTTACGATGGGAACACATACATTGTTTCTATTGGATGCTGCAAAACTTAATCATAGGCAAAGGAGAAAAAATGAAATATATTTGAATTACCAAAACTAATTTGAGAGTCCCAAATTTTAAGTTAAATCTAGTATATTGTAGAATTTTTAAAATTAAGATTTTTGACATTTATGTGAAATTAAACATCTTAGATTAGTTTCCTTCAAATTAAATATAAAAGTACATTTTGTTTTAATACATTTTATAAATAAAATAAGTACTTGATGCTCAATTAAATTAGGAGTTTAATCAAAGCCTAAATTCCTTATGCCGAGTTGGATGAAACAACCTCTTACCTTAATAAGAAAAGGGTAAGGTTTATGTACACTTTCCCCTTCTAAGACTCCACTTTATGAAATTATATTAAGTTTATTATTGTTATTTTTGCTATATTCCTCAGTTTCACGGATTCTTCCGTGTATGAAATTATGCTTCTATTTTTGTTCTTTCTCTCCCTGTTTATACTTTCCTTTCCGTATACATCATATTTGTTGCAATGTTTTGTTAAACTAAAAAACACAAACTTTATTCATTTAGATGATAATATATATATATATATATATATATATATATATATATATATATATATATATATATATATATATATATATATATATATATATATATATCTGGTAAAAAAAAAAGGAAAAAAATGATATTCTATTTTCTCAATTTAATAAAAGAAAGCCTTGGGTCTAATAACACGATTTCTTGTGATATTAGAATTGAATATACCTCTTATTAATTCCCCTTGTGATAAGGGGTAGGAGTTGTTATAGCTTTAAGTCTAAATATACTAGGTGGAGATTGCTCGTGCCAGCACGGACCCAATATTGTAGAAGTTTGAATTACATGAACTTGCAGATAAGAATTCATGCATGTAAGTTAATATCATTTTATAAAGTCTGAAAGATAGTGAACTAATATAGAATAATCTAATTAGTAACATAAATTGTGTCTTAGGTAAGTCGAAGACCTCTCTCCTCTACCATAAGCTCCATAAAACAATACCAAATGGTATGATTATGTCACGACCCCAAATCCAGTCGTGATAGCGCCCAGCACATTGCTAGGCCAGCCTGACCAATCAATAACAACGACGGAGCTGGAAGCTCGCTTTATCCCATTTAAGCATATCAAAACATGAAGCAACAATGATACATATATCGAAAACGGGAACCAAGTCCCAAAATATACTAACTCCCATAGACCGAAGGGTCAAGAGTCAAGAGCCTCTAATGAATATAGTGTAATAATGGTTTACAAGATATCAAGTGCGGAAAGAAATAGCAATACAAAATCAAATGACAGTAAGAAGGAATATCGGGTCCTGCGGACTCTGCAGCTACCTCGAATATCCTATAGATGTCACCTCGAACAGCTACCGGATCACTGCTGAGAGGTACCTGGATCTGTACACAAGGTGCAGGGAGTAAAATGAGTACTACCGGACTCGGTGGTAATAAACAAGGGTAAGACAGCGCGAGATAAGAAATTCGCAATAAAGCACTATGTAAAGCTCTAATCAAGTACCCTGTCACAGAATCAATATCATCTGTACATGTACCAACAAGTACCAGCAAAACAGTATAACAACTATCGGATGTAGCTAAATGCAATGCAATGCATGATATGACCGCTACGACGCGTAGCCGATCCGATTGGGTACCCGTGCTCACCTGTGGGGTTCGAGACTCGGAGGGGCTCCTACGGCCCAAGCACAATATTAGTGCGGCGTGCGGACCGATCCAACATATATACGCGCTGCGGCGCGCAACCCGATCCACTACCGGTCGGCTAATATGCAAATACGGCCTCGCGAGCTCAAAAGTAGTTTTGAAAACTTTTTTTTATCATTTTTCGGTTGGAAAACGGTAATATCAAGTTCCGAGTTTGGAAATAGCATGATAACGAAATAGCTACGGATCGGTAGTAAACTAGCATGTCAATATCACCGGACAATGATAACAATAATCGGCTCACGGCCCACAAGTATACTCAACCGCCCAAGAAGGGGGTTCAACGGCTCGAGAGTGGCCAATATCACAATATATAGTATGCAACCATCCGAGAAGGAGGTTCGACGGCTCAAAAATAGCCAATTATCATAACATAGTGCCAACAAGTCCTGACTAAGCCATAGTCCCCAATCACAATCGACACACGCACTCGCAACAGAGTACGTGTCTCGCTGCTATACAGCGTTACAAAGTGATATACCGGGGTTTCGAACCCGCTGGTCATCACCCACATCTATTACTCACCTCAATACAGCGCGACGACTACTCCGCCATGACCATGCCACGAGAATCAAGTTACGCACGCATAGAATCTGATCAAATACAGTAAATACACATCAAATTAGACCAATGAAACGATACCCAGTCAAAACAACTAAATTTACACCAAAAATGGCAAAGTTGCCAAAACCCGACTTTCGGTACGCTTCTCTAAAAATCACGAAAGTCACATATTCAGAATCCTCATCTCGATACGAGTCTAGGCATATAAAATTTACCAAAATCGGACTCCATTTGCCCAATCAAATCAGTATTTTTCTTCAATTTTAGGGCTAGGGCTCAAACGCACCTTTAATCTTTTATTTACAGAGAATTAACCAAGGATTTCATGTTAAAATGATATAATTAAGCCACAAAACTTACCTCCAAAGAAACCCCGATGATTTCTCAGCAATCTCCTGTCAATACCTTCTCTTGGAACTCAAAAATGGAGGTTTTGGGTATGGGGTTCGCGAATACACTATTCTGTTATATTAATTCACTGACTGCCAGGCGATCCTCTGCGATCGCAGCCACAGGCTCGCGATCGCGACAACTTTACCAGGCTCCAAATTTACTCTACACGATCGCGACAAAACCCACGCGATCGCATTGTTTCAGATATATAACCCTACGCGATCGCAGGCATCCTCACGCGATCGCACTGCTTCAATTTCCAGACTTACGCGATCACTGACTTCATTTCGCGATCGCAGAGCTCAAGGTTTTCCTCCTACGCGATCGCATTCTTGGCATCGCGATCGTGATGCATTACAGCCTCACCTTACGCGATCGCATGGCTATCTCCGCGATCGCGGAGAGCAAAATAGTTCTGCAATTGTTGCAGCAGAAACAGCAGTGCCTTTGGCACAAATTGGTCTGTTTGGACCCCCGAATTCATCCCGAGGCCCCCGAGACCCCAACAAAAACCACTAACATAATCCAAAACAGGATACAAACTTGTTCCAATCATAAAAACACCATCCTAAACATCAAAATCGCCAATTACACACGGATTCAAGCCTAAGTTTCTTCAAAACTTCCGAAACTAACATTCGATCAAAAACCCGACCATACGACGTCCGAATGACCTGACATTTTGCGTACATATCTAAAATCACATAACAAAGCTATAGGAATTGCCGGAATTCGATTCCGACCCCGGATCAAAATCTCACCTACCGTTCGGATTTCGCCAAAATTCAACCTTAGCCAATTCAAGCCTATTTCTACACCGGACCTCCAAATTCAATTCCGATTGCTCCCCTAAGTCACAAATCACCTCCCGGAACTAACCGAATCATCAGAATCCGATTCCGAGCCCTCTAACCAAATAGTCAACTCCAGGTTGACTTTCCATATTCATGTTTCCCTCAAAAAGGCTATATGCCTCATTTTCAATCCAAATCACTCCTAACTCACCCGATAGACTCTAACACTGATATAAAAGTATAAAACATGAAATTACAACATAACGGGTTGGTAATTCCCGTGACGATGGGCCGGGTCGTCACATTCTCCCCCTCTTAAGCGAACGCTCGTCCTCGAGCGGGTCAAGAAACATACCTGAAGTCTCAAATAAGTGAGGATATCTGCTCCGCATCTCCCGCTCGATCTCCCAAGTGGCCTCCTCCACGGGTCGACCTCTCCACTGAACCTTAACTGATGCAATCTCCTTAGACCTCAATTTTCTAACCTGACGACCCAAAATAGCAATAGGCTCCACATCATAGGATAGATCCTCATCAAGCTGAATGGCACTGAAGTCTAATACATGAGACGGATCCCCGATGTACTTCCGGAGCATAGACACATGGAATACTGGATGAACGCTGGATAAGCTGGGCGGCAAGGCCAACTCGTATGCCACCTCTCCAACCCTCCTGAGTATCTCAAAAGGACCAATGTACCTGGGACTCAACTTCTCTTTCTTCCCGAACCTCATGACACCCTTCATGGGTGAAACCATCAACAATACTTTGTCACCAACCATGAAAGAGAACTCTCGAACTCTATGGTCTGCATAACTCTTCTGGCGAGACTGTGCTGTACGAAGCCTCTCCTGGATCAACTTCGCTCTATCCAGAGCATCCTGGACTAACTCAGTCCCTATCAATCTATCCTCACCAGGCTCAAACCATCCCACGGGGGATCTACACCGTCTGCCATACAATGCCTCATACGGGGCCATCTGAATACTCGACTGATAACTTTTGTTGTAGGCGAACTTAGCAAGTGGCAAGAACTCATCCCACGAACCACCAAAGTCAATCACACATGCTCGCAACATATCCTCCAAGATCTGAATAGTGCGCTCAGACTGTCCGTCTGTCTGGGGTGAAATGTTGTACTCAACTCAACCCGCGTACCCATCTCTCGCTGAAATGCTCTCCAAAACTGAGTACCCCTGTCGGATATGATAGACACTAGGACTCCATGCAATCGGACAATCTCCCGAATGAAATCGCTGCCAACCGCTCCGATGAGTAGGTAGTACACACAGGAATGAAGTGAGCTGACTTGGTCAGCCTATCCACAATCACCCAAACAGAATCAAACTTCCTCGCTGTCCAAGGGAGTCGAGTAACAAAGTCCATAGTGATCCTCTCCCATTTCCACTCAGGAATAACAATGCGCTGAAATACACCACCGGGCCTCTGATGCTCGTACTTAACCTGCTGACGGTTGAGGCACCGTGCTACATGTCTGACAATGTCCATTTTCATCTTTCTCCACCAATAGTGTTGTTTCAAATCTTGATACATCTTCGCGGCTCCTGGATGGATAGAATACCGCGAGCTATGGGCCTCCTCCAAAATCAACTCACGAAGGCCATCAACATTGGGCACACATATCCGACCCTGCATCCTCAATACGCCGTCACTATCAATGGTGACATCTCTGGCATCATCATGCTGAACTCTATCCCTAAGGACAGCCAAATGTGGGTCATCATACTGGCGCTCACGAATACGATCATATAGAGATGACCGAGATACAACACAAGCCAATACCTGCTGGGCTCCGAAATATCTAACCTCACTAGCCGATTGGCTAGCACCTGAAAATCATAAGAAAATGGCCTCTCCTCGGCTGGAATATATGCCAAGCTCTCCATACTGACCGCCTTCCGGCTCAAAGCATCGGCCACCACATTGGCCTTCCCCGGATGATATAATATAGTGATGACATAATCCTTAAGCAACTCAAGCCATCTCCGTTGTCTCAAATTAAGGTCTTTTTGTTTGAACAAGTGCTGGAGACTACGATGGTTGATATACACCTCACAAGACACGCTGTACAAATAGTGCCTCCAAATTTTCAAGGCATGAATAATGGCAGCTAGCTCCAAATGATGAACATGATAGTTCTTCTCATGTGGCTTTAACTGCCGAGAAGCATAAGCAATCACCTTACCTTCCCGCATCAACACACAACCTATCCCCACTCTCGAGGCATCACAATAAACAGTATATGAACCTGAAGTTGATGGCAATACTAACACTGGAGCTGTGGTCAAAGCTGTCTTGAGCTTCCGAAAGCTCTCCTCGCACTCATCCGACCACACGAATGGTGCACCCTTCTGAGTCAATTTAGTCAATGAAGAAGCAATGGATGAAAATCCCTGAACAAGCCGGCGATAATATCTCGCCAACCCAAGAAAGCTCCTGATCTCTGTAGCTGAGGACGGTCTAGGCCAACTCTACACCGCCTCTATCTTTTTCGGATCAACCTGAATACCATCACGAGACACCACATGTCCCAAAAATGCTACGGACTCGAGCCAAAACTCGCACTTGGAGAATTTAGCATATTCTTCTCCTCCATCAATCTCTGCAACACAATCCTTAAATGCTGAGCATGCTCCTCCTGACTACGGGAGTAGACTAGAATGTCATCAATGAACACAATCACAAATGAATCCAAATAGGGCATGAACACACTGTTCATCAGATGCATAAATGCTGCTGGGGCGTTGGTCAGCCCAAAAGACATCACAAGGAACTCATAATGACCATATCGGGTCCTGAATGCGGTCTTCATAATATCCGAGTCCCTGATCTTCAGCTGATGATAGCCTGAACGAAGATCAATCTTATAAAACACCCTCGCACCCTATAACTGATCAAACAAATCATCAATGCGCGGTAGAGGGTACTTGTTCTTCACCGTTACTTTTTTCAATTGCCTATAATCAATACACATTCGCATGGAACCATCTTTCTTTTTAAGCAAATAATACCGGCGCACCCCACGGGGACACACTAGGACGGATGAAACCCTTATCCAGAAGTTCTTGAAGCTGTTCTTTCAATTCTTTCAACTCGGCCGGTGCCATCCGATAAGGAGGAATGGATATGGGCTGAGTGCCCGGCACCAAGTCAATGCCAAAATCAATATCCCTGTCTGGCGGCATGCCCGGCATGTCTGAGGGGAATACATCTGAAAAGTCCCTCACCACAGGTACAATATCAATGCTAGGATACTCAGCTCCCACATCTCTCACAAAGGCTAAGTATGATAAAAACCATTTTTCAACCATCTTCTGAGCTTTTAAGAACGAAATGACACGGCTAGGGACGAAATCGGTCGAACCCCGCCACTCGATCTGAGAAATACCAGGAATGGCCAACGTAACTATCTTAGCATGACAGTCCAATATAGCGTGGTACGGAGACAACCAGTCCATACCCAATATAACATCAAAGTCCACCATCCCCAACAATAACAAATCTGCCTAGGTCTCCAGACCCCTAATAGATATAACATAGGATCTATAGACATGATCCACAACAATCGCATCACCCACGGGGGTGGATACATGAACAGGTAAATCAAGACTACCCCGAGTCGCACCCAAATGATGTGAAAAATAAGAGGACACGTATGAATATGTGGACCCTGGATCAAATAGAACAGAGGCATCTCTGTGACAGGCATAAATGATACATGTAATCACCGCATTGGAGGCAACTATATCACGCCTGTCAGGGAGTGCATAGAATCGTGCCTGGCCTCCACCAGATCTCTCATCGCCTCTAGGGCGACCACGAGAAGACCGACCTCCACCTCTACTAGCTTGGGATGGTGCTGAAGAGGAGGGCTGATCCCTCTCCTGAGTCTCGTCCCTACGGAGTCGAGGGCACCTGTCTCCTTATGTGGCCAAACTCACCACACTCATAACATGCACTCGGTGCTGGAGAAGTAGGTGCTGGAACCCTCGCCGCGAGAAGAACCACGGGGCTGAAGAAGTAGGTGATGCGACGGGGCCGGGAGGGCACTAAGTGATGACCGACCCTCTGCTGAAACCCCCGTCGACCACGACCATGCAGAACCTCCGCTCTGCTCTGGGCGGCTCGAATGAGAAGGTCCAGACGAGCGACCTCTACTATCGTCGGGAATGTCCTCCGGATGGAGCACCGCCGAAACTACCGAACCACGAGGCCTCGGCCTCCCGCTCCTCCTCTCTCGGCGACGATTCGCCTCGATGGAGCGTGCCATATCGACAACATGCTCAAAGGATGATGACAGAACTTCTTTGGTCGTAAGAATGCGGATAGAGTAGTTGAGGCCATCAATGAACCTCCTGATCCTCTCCCTATCGGTGGGGATCATCCATGTGGCATGCCTAGCCAGCCGTGTGAATCTAAGCTCATACTAGGTCACGGACAAGTCGCCCCGAACCAACCACTCGAGCCGGCGACGTAGATCCTCGCGACGAGACCGAGGTACATATTTCTCAGAAAGAGAGTAGAGAACCGTTGCCATGTGAGAGGTGCTGCTCATGTGAGAGGCTACGCCTCTCAAACTCTTCCTACCGATCAAATGCGGGACCAAGTAAACTGAAAGGTAGTAAATAAAACTCCGCCGGACTCAAGAATACCAGCCAGATCGGAAGAGCGTCCGACACACATCAAAGAAACCCCGGGCATCCTCGCCCTCGACGCCACTGAAATGGGGTGGGCGAAGTCTACGAGACCTCTCGAGACGACGCCGCTCGTCGTCGGGCATACTTCGAACCATATCTTTCGGAGCCCGGAGCCGGAGCCGGTGCGGTGGAGGAATAACCGGTGCAACCACCGAGCGGGGACCGCCTGCGGCATCTGAAGTCCCTAAACAACCTACTCGAGTGTGCGAGCCGCAGGGGTCGCCGACCACCCCCGATTGAGATGTCGCTGCGATGGCGGTGGCTGAAACTACCCGAGCCAAACCGGAACACACGGGTAATATCCGAGCGCAGTCTCGCGAAGACCGGGAATAGCAATAGATACGGTCTGGCCCTGAACTAGGGCTGTTGAAACATCAACCACTCGGGGCCGCTCACGAGCCGGTACAACGGGCGGGTCGGTCGGCACTACATCAGGCCGCCTACCTCTACCTACAGCACGACCGCGCCCGCGGCCTCTAGGCCGGTGGCAATGGAGGTCGTCCACCTCGTCCCGATGCTCGCGTTCTCGCCATCCGCGAGAGAATAGAATATAGAAGTTCGGTTCTCGGAACAACAAGATCGCACGATAGAGTTCAAGAAAGTGAAGTGTTTCTAAGGTTCGCGACCTCCCGAGGATAAGTACGGGCGTCCGTACCGATCCACGAGACTTACCAACCGGCTCAAGACTCGCGAGGCCTAGTTAACCTAGGCTCGATACCAACTTGTCACGACCCCAAATCCGGTCGTGACGGTGCCCGACATATTGCTAGGCCGGCCGACCAATCAATAACAACGACGGAGCGGAAGCTCGCTTTATCCCGTTTAAGCATATTAAAACATGAAGCAACGAGTGATACATATATCGAAAACGGGAACCAAGTCCCAAAATATACCAACTCCCATAAACCGAAGGGTCAAGAGTCAAGAGCCTCTAATGAACATAGTGTTATAATGGTTTATAAGATACCAAGTGCGGAAAGAAATAGCAATACAGAATCAAAAGACAGTAAGAAGGAATATCGGGTCCTGCGGACTCTGCAGCTACCTCGAATATCCTATAAATGTCGCCTCCAACAGCTACCGGATCACTTCTGAGAGGTACCTGGATCTGCACACAAGGTGCAGGGAGTAAAATGAGTACTGCAGTCTCAGTGGTAATAAACAAGGGTAAGACAACGCAGATAAGAAATCCGCAATAAAGCACTATATAAAGTTGTAATCAAGTACCCTGTCACAGAATCAATATCAACTGTACATGTACCAACAAGTACCAGCAAAACAGTATAACAGCTATCAGATGTAGCTAAATGCAATACAATGCATGATATGACCGCTACGGCGCGTAGCCCGATCCGATTTGGGCACCCGTGCTCACTGTGGGGGTTCAGACTCCGGAGGGGCTTCTATAGCCCAAGCACAATATTACTGCGGTGTGCAGTCCGATCCAACATATATACCGCTGCGACGCACAGCACGATCCACTACCAGTCAGCTAATATGCAAATACAGCCTCGCAGGCTCAAAAGTAGTTTTGAAAACTTTTTTTTATCATTTTTCAGTTGGAAAACAGTAATATCAAGTTCCAGGAGTTTGGAAATAGCATGATAACGAAATAGCTACGGATTGGTAGTAAACAAGCATGTCAATATCACCAGATAATGATAACGATCCTCGCGGGATCCAATAACTGGCTCACGACCCACAAGTATACTCAACCGCCCAAGAAGGGGGTCCAATGGCTCAGAAGTGGCCAATATCACAATATATAGTATGCAACCATCCGAGAAGGAGGTTCGACGGCTCAAGAATAGTCAATTATCATAACATAGTGCCAACAAATCGGACTAAGCAATAATCCCCAATCACAATCGACCCCGCACTCGCAAGAGAGTACGTGTCTCGCCGCTATACGACGTCACAAAGTGGTATACCGGGGTTTCGAACCCGCTGGTCATCACCCGCATCTATTACTCACCTCGATACGGTCGACGACCACTCCGCGATGCCCTTGCCATGAGAATCAAGCTCCGCACGCATAAAATCCGATCAAATACAGTAGAAATACAACAAATTAGGCCAATGGGACGACACCCAATCAATACAACTCAATTTACATCAAAATTCCCAAAGTTGTCAAAACCCGACTTTCGGCACGATTCTCGAAAAATTACAAAAGTCACATATTCGGAATCCTCATCTTGATACGAGTCTAGGCATATAAAATTTACCAAAATCGGACTCCATTTTCTCACTCAAATCGGTGTTTTTCTTTAATTTAGGCCTAGGGCTCAAACCCACCTTTAATCTTTCATTTACAGGGAATTAACCAAGGATTTCATGTTAAAATGATGTAATTAAGCCACAAAACTCACCTCCGACGAAACCCCGATGATTTCTCAACAATCTCCCGTTAATACCTTCTCTTGGAACTCAAAAATGGAGGTTTTGGGTATGGGGTTCGCGAATACACTGTTCTGTTATATTAATTCACTGACTGCCAGGCGACCCTCTGCGATCGCAGCAACAGGCTCGCGATCGCGATGAACAACTTTACCAGGCCCCAAATTTACTTTACGTGATCGCGACAAAACCCACGCGATCGCATTATTTCAGATATATAACCCTACGCGATCGCAGGCATCCTCACGCGATCGCACTGCTTCAATTTCCAGACTTACGCGATCGCAGACTTCACTTCGCGATCGCAGAGCTCAAGGTTTTCCTCCTACGCGATCCCATTTGGCATCGCGATCGCGATGCATTACAGCCTTACCTTACGTGATCGCATGGCTATCTCCGCGATCGCGGAGAGCAAAATAGTTATGCAATTATTGCAGCAGAAAACAGCAGTGCCTTTGGCACAAATTGGTCCGTTTGGACCCCCGAATTCATCCCGAGGCCCCCGGGACCCCAACGAAAACCACTAACATACTCCAAAACACGATACGAACTTGTTCCAATCATAAAAACATCATCCTAAACATCAAAATCACCAATTACACACGGATTCAAGCCTAAGTTTCTTCAAAACTTCCGAAACTAACACTCGATCAAAAACCCGGCCAAACGACGTCCGAATGACCTGAAAATTTGCGAACATATCCAAAATCACATGACGAAGCTACAGGAATTGTCAGAATTCCATTTTGACCCCCGGATCAAAATCTCACCTACGGTTCGGATTTCGCCAAAATTCAACCTTAGCCAATTCAAGCCTATTTCTACACCGGACCTCCAAATTCAATTCCGATTGCTCCCCTAAGTCACAAATCACCTTCCGGAACTAACCGAATCATCAGAATTCGATTTCGAGCCCTCTAACTAAATAGTCAACTCCAGGTTGACTTTCCATATTCATGTTTCCCTCAAAAAGGCTATATGCCTCATTTTCAATCCAAATCACTCCTAACGCACCTGATAGACTCTAACACTGATATAAAAGCATAAAACATGAAATTACAACATAACGGGGTGGTAATTCCCGTGACGACGGGCCGGGTCGTCACAGACTATCCAAGTCTTTTTTTCAATTCTTATACTGTTTTTTTCCTATTTCGAAATTACAATAAAGAATTGGACACTCCCATACTCCGGAGGTTTGTAGCGTCGAACATTGATTTGATAATTCACAACATGAGAACAACTCTTGTCCGGCTTCTATTCTTGCATTCAAGGCACTTATGTGCAACAATATGAAAGTTAAAACCAAAGCAGCATCTTGCTTTTCTTCCGTAAGCCATATAGTTCTATTAGCACTGAGATCTGAAAAAATCTACCACCATTGGATGAGATATCATGAAATTTATATTCAGCAGCTTACTTTATTGCTCATATAAAAGCTAAATACTTCCAAGCAGCAACACTTACATAGAGCTGAAATATGGAAATGTCCCGAGGGACTTGCATTATTCGTCTGTTTGGATAAGCTAGGTATCCATTCATATATCATATATTCGATATTACTTTAGACAACTTAGCAATGAAACAACACCAAGATCCACCAAAAACCTACAGTACTATAATTTCTTAGGTATATTAGTGTGAGTACTCAACATTTTGCGAGGTTTTTTGAGACTTTAGTATCTTTCAATCTTTGTTACGTGAATACATCTCTCAGTTTAGTGTTTCCAATGCAAATATATTGCAATCTTTCATTATTTTCTCAATCATATTGTAGTAATAGCTCTTCACATTAAAGAAATTAATCCGCTTAGTTATATCTAAAATGATCTTGAACCAGATACTCATTGTGAAGTGACTATTTATATATCCTCACAATTCAAAATTATCAAAGTCATATAGAAATCTTCACAGATAGGAACATATAAATGCATCAATCAAATATAAAAAAAAAAACTAAAAGAAAGTGAATTTGAAATTCAAGCAAAGAAAAATAAATTTACATGATATTATCTGCAGATGATAAAAATCACTGTGCAGTCAAATTTTAATTGTATTGAGTATGACCATTAGAAATTAGTTACATATCTTGATAACTTTAGAGAAACAGGAACAGAGATAACACATATAACAACAGGGGATTCTTATTTTATAAGAATAAATAAAAGCAAGAGAAATTTCTTACTCACATCTTTTAACTCAATGAATGTAATTTTATGTCATCAGCTGTTTAATACAATCACTTCCTAGTGATCATGCATGTTACATTTAATCAAAATATCCATGTTCAAACTGAACGGAAGAGAGATACCTAGCAGCCACATATCAACATCACTATTTATAGGGCTCAATTATTTTTTGAACTTTACTATAGTTTTCCAACAAACATGGATTATTCATCTTAGAGGACTTTTTCTTTACGTCCATGTCATAAAACTATGGTTAGAACTTAAATTTATATTTGGCTCAAATAGAATTGAATGAAACTAAGAAATTATTCGCAACTAAAAATTCAACAACATGTCATAATCCATCAAATAATAGAAGTATATTTGTGCATCAGTTTACATAATAATAGCTTAGACTTAGAGAAGTGAAAAATTACATGCTTCTCAACGTTGACAGGCTAACTGTTACAAAAATCCTCTAGCATTCTTTCTTAATGCTAAAAGTATCAACCTTTCTTTCTTTCATGTAGCAAGCTGTTAGCCGCTTGTTTCTCAAGTCAATTACAACCTTCAACTAAAAGTAATAGATACCAAAAAGGAGTAGCATTTTAGCAATCAAACTATTTTCAATAGACTTTTTTTCTTGAGGACAATTGCAAATCAATTCCTGCATGAGAACCATATGCACCAATTTTTGAAAACTTAATATATCTTACTTTAAGATTCAAACACTCAAGAATAAATCTGTTTACGTAACATGAGATAAATCTCTAGCAAACCAAAATGCATGTCTGCTAGATTGATTGACCTTCTTCCTTTCTATTGCAATCTTTAATTGACAACTCAAGATATCACCTAAAACATAAAGCAACATCCTAACTAAACTCTTTCTGTAAGAGAATACACATAGATGCCTATTCAGATGTATAACGACAAATAGAAAAACAAAAATTAAGAAAATGAGATGTGATCAAATAGGAGGTATAATAATCAAGAGGGAAAATTATAATTAGCGGATAAAGATGGAAGTAAAGAACTAACTGCCAAAACAAAACATATATTTAAATGGAACATTTGAGCTCCATGTATCCAAACAATAAAAAGTTTTAGTTAGAGGAGATAGATTCAATATCTCTAAGATAATCACTCAAATTCTTTTTGATTGAACCTAGTGAAAGATTCAACACCGATTAGTTTTTTCCTTTCTTTTGTTAAAATAAATTAGCATCAATCAAGATATAAATACTTGACAAATCCATGAATATACTGTAACTATTTCTAGTCTCTTAACTTGTTATGTCAAAATACATATCACTTGTTTCATGAGAGTTGCTTGATATTTGTTCTATAATTTCCACTTTTCATGCTTTTTCTTTCTCAATTCGGACATATCATTAAAAATATAATTGTTATCTACATGCATATTACTAATTATTACATATCTAAATGCATATAATATAATTGAGGACATATGTAAGGCATGTACTTATTGTCGGACAGTCAGAACAAATAAAAATTAATAGTGAATTAAAATGTGCCCTCATGCATCTTGGGAGCATAATATAAGATTTGACGACTTACATGAATAGCTTCTTTATTTAGTGTTCCACATCAACACCAAGTTTTTAAGGAACCAAATCCAAATGCACACGTTAATGTTTGCACTGTTGTTGTAGATTTTCCCTTCTGTTCATACTTTTTGTCTCCCAGTAAGTCTGCAAAATATCAATATTAATATCTCGATGTTAACCCCATTAATATTTTTCTTAGCCCCATTAAGTATAAACCTTTAATAAAATTAAGATAATCAACACAATTAACCAAATCAACCATTTATGCATAAAAGAAATCAAATCTAAATTGGTACGAAATCAGCGAACATTTAGGTTTAAGAAGTAAAAACAGCAAAAAATTAAATTGCAAAAAGCAAAAGCACGATGGAGAGTCCTCACATGCTCAGCTATGGATTACACTACCAGATCTCCCCTCGCATTTCTATGAATGGGATGTAATTTGTAGAATTATCGAGTCCATTGGTATCCCCCTCACCATGGATAAGGCTACTATAGCTAAATCCAGACCTACCACCGCCAAAATTCACATTGAGATGGATCTCTCCATACCTATATTAAGCAAAATTTGTGTTGAAATCAGAAATGCAGAAGGGGATATGGAGTTATTTAGTTAGAAAGTAGAATATGAATCAGTTCCATCATATTTCTCACATTGCAAAATAAAGGGCCACTATAATTCTTCTTGTGGAGTGCTACATTCTGAGCTGAGAAATGAAGGAAGGAAAAGTGAATCGTCTACAGACGACAGAGATCAAATTAACGACAACTACAACAACAAAGCTAAGGCAAAGAGAAACAACAATGAGGTCAACCAAGGAAAAACTTGAGTCACAACCTAACAAAACAGTGATCAAACAAGAGATGAATGTTGAATTTCAACAAGGAGAAGGACCCAAAGATGAGGGATGGCAAACTGTTCCAAAGAAAAAAGGAAAGGGGAATAACAACACCAACAAAAATATTGAAAAAAGTGTACAAGACCAAGCAAAAGGGTACATGACTAATACGGACAATGACAAAGGAGTAAATATGGCCCCCAAGCAAGCAATTCCTAGAAACTCTGTGGTTATTTCTCACAATTCCAATGGTGAAATAGAAAGTATGGATATAGTAGGATCAGCCAATGCCTAATGCCCTCAGCACCAGAACAATGATCCTACAAAGCACACCAGAAGGGACAAAGAAGCAGAGGCGAAGCAAAGAAAAAAAGCACTACACCCAAAGAATCAAAACCAACAACAACAACCCAAGACAGAACATAAACATTCAGTTCCCAAAGTTTGATGAAGATCACCCAGCGGTGGACCTCTCTTTATTACAAATTCAAGAAGATAATAATTCCAAAGTAACCAGGAAAGCAAGAAAATTTTCCTCCAAGGTCTTTATTCCTGAGAACATATCTTTTGAAAATGAAAACTCACTGGTTCAATAATCTTGCGCTCAAATCACTACTATGTTTGGTTTAAACCATATGCTAATAGATAAATCATGTGGAAATAGGGCCAAAGTAAAAGAGCATGAATCTGATGGTAATATAGAACCATCACCAAATAACAATGTATCAATACCTGTTACACAAGGAGACGGTGATGACTTTGAAGATACTTCCTACAAAGATTGTGCAATAGACGTAGTGATGGACAATTCCGCAACAGGCTATAACTCCTCTAAGTCTGATGATTTATTTGTTAGAAACACAGAAAAGTTCTTCCATGAGAAATCAGTGGAATATACTCATACACAAATACAACAAAATATTACTTACTTCAACAATCTATCCCAAGAGATGGATCTAAGCCCTATACTAGGAATCTTGTGCCTCCGCACTTGGAAGAACAAATTTCTTCTTCTTTGGAACAAAACCAATCCCATAATGTTTCTAATGATTAGCACACTCTCATGGAATATTAGAGGGATAGGATCTCAAGGTGCTGCTGAAAGACTTTGTTTCTCAAGAATGAAGACGAAATTCCATATATATTCCTTCAAGAACCTATGGTGGGAGCTAGGAAAATCGACAAATTCAAAAGGAATCTAGGTTATCATTGTCACACCTTCTTTTTACGTCAATTCTCATATATGCTTTCGCATAATGCCCTATTTTGGTTTTACTACACTCCGAGAAAGGGATATAATAACCAAAGGGAATGAGTTTTTCCACTTAAAGGACAAACGGAACGGGATTTATTTATTAAATTCAGAGTCGCCACTTGAGAAAATAATGGTGTCCCAAGTCAATGGTTTAATCTTGAACCGAGGAAATTATGACTCTATTACAGTCTACGAATCAGAAATCCGGATAAGGAATTCTGTTAACCCGGGAGAAGGTGTTAGGCACTCCCGGATTCCGTGGTTCTAGCACGGTCGCTCCACTGTTATTTTTATTTTTATCTGATTTTCATATGTTTCGTTTTTCATGCTATATTAGTGTTGTGCTTTGTCATTTTTTTTATAAAGAATTGCGACGTCGCGAAAATGCATTTCGAGTCACATCGTACCAGTACGCCTGTGACTTTAGTATATTTTAACTCCGCCGAGATTTGGATTTGGGTCACATAAATGTGCACCCGTATTAGGAATGTATATTTATTACAAATCGTGCCTAAAGTATCTATGTCTTGTTAGTTTTGGAAAGACCGTGAAATTTGCTAAACAGTCCTTCCGAATCTAGAATTTTATATTGAAACTTATTTGAGGGCCCCACAATTAAGTATTTATGGTATAGTGAGGCTCATCTCCATTTTATAAAGGTCCAATCTTAAATAATTACATTTTCTATTTTTGATTTTTCATCATAATATAACTGTTGCATTATTATTCACAGCATTGTATAAGAATCCAAGCCATACTTATCACTAGGCCTTGACCTTAGACTGACTCGCCAGTCTGCAACCAAATATAACTGGGTCACTAAGGCCCAATATCCATTTCTTCCTCTGTTTATGGGCTTGATTGCCATTTTACACTGATCAGGTCCTGAGTTCATAACTGGGCACAAATCCTTCATATTTAAAGCCAAACAAGAAATAATTATCATTTTTAACAACACTTGATAAACGCAACAATCTCAAATATAATTCGTATTTAATCACTGTTGACATTGTGTTTACTAACTGATCCAGAACGATGATTTCGCTAATCAGTTTGCAGAGTCTAATACTTAAATCACTATCACAATACTAATCATTTCTATCGTTTTACTCAGTTAGAGAAGACATTATTCTGGTTTAACTAAGAGAATCCAAATTACTATCAGATTGCAGAATTGCAACAAATTTAAAACCAGATCAACTTGAATAACAGTATACAATTTGGGATTCAAAGCTATTTATGCTTTTAGCATTTGACTAATTTAGATTCAGAAGTGGATTTATAGAACGTCTAGGCGTTTGTACTTCACGTTCAGTTTATAGTAGTTTGAGATTCAAGTGATTTAACTATGATTCTATCAGTTTAAACCTTAGATTTAAGTGATCGTTTTACCCAGTCTATTTGGCCTACCGTTTATGTCGTCATAGTTATTACTAAGTCTAATCTAATACTTATTATAACCAGTCCTAATAGAATTACATAAATCTAACAACTACAGCCACATAATGAAATTAAAAGTATACAAATGATTTAGTCAAAGTAAAATTATCATTTCATTCCATCAACAACCATTCATACACAACTCCAGGTCATAGTAGTGTACCTGATTCAAATACTAATTGATGAGCTCTAGCCTTGGAGAAGAAGGAAATTCAACAACAACAACAATGATTTAGCAACAACGAACAGGAAGCAATCAACACAGCAAATCTCAAAATCGAGTAGGTAAACCAGCAAATAACTCGAGCAAATTGTAAACCCCAGCAAAGTTGAAGTAAACAAGCAGAGAAACAACCAACAGATATTCCCAGAAATAATACTCGAACTATCAGCTAAGTTGAAGACCATTAGGATTTTAGTATAGAAGTTTTAGAGCTCTAGTAATTCTGAATTTCTCCTAATCTCAGACTCTCTCAAATTTCCCAGAATCTGAACCCTAAAGTCTAAACTGAACCCCCTAACTTAGGCCTAAAATAGCCTATTTATAGAATGAATTGGGAGGAAAATTTGAATTAATTATTCATATTTTCCACCCCAACACTTTTTCAACTATTTCAGTTAAGTATAGGGTATTTTTATTGAAAATGCACTTGATCCCCTGCTAGAAGGTTCCAGGTTATTCTTTATTATTCTATTGGGCGGAATTGATATAGTTGCCCTCACTTGCTAAGATTTCTTTTAACTATGCCTAATTTACCCTTTATTATTCATATATTTTAAGTAAAACCAGGACTTATTGTCATTTATGCCCCCATTACCTCTATATTATCCTTAGAAATACCAATTTCTATTCCCTTTTACCCTTTATGCTTTAACAGTATTTACCCGACCTACTGTCACGACCCGGATTTTCCCCCGTCATCGGGATCGTGATGGCGCCTACTCGTGGTAGCTAGGCAAGCCAATTCATTCAACATTATCCTGTTCATATCATTATTTTTATACTGATACTTAATAGCAAGAGAAATAATTATTCAATTTAATAAACGCGAAAGACTTTCAAAATAAGGATAAATAATACTAAGGTAAAACACTGATGAAATCCTCTACCCAAGACATGGAGTCACCAACTCACGAACTACTACTGAATACTACACATAATGGTCTGAAAGAAAATGATAAATATCTGTCTATCTCGGAACAATGAGACCACATCAAATAGTATCAGTAAATAGAAGAGACGCCGGGCCTGCGGACGCCTGTAAGCTACCTCAGTCTCGAAATGCTCAACTCCCACGAATACTCTACTGTTGCTGCTGCTGTTCCTGCTCGAAATCTGGACCTGTGCAAAAACGCACAGAAGTGCAGTATCAGCACAATCCGACCCCATGTGCTCGTAAGTGCGTGGCCTATCCCGGCGAAGTAGTGACAAGCCTAGGACCATACACTCACATAGACCTGTGCAGTTCTATATATGTACACCGCAAGATAACAAGAAATACCAAGTAACAAATTCAACAAGAAGTATCATAATAGGGTAAAAACAGAACAGTCAGCAACATCAATTAAATCAGTAATGAAAATCAGAGTATAATGGAAACAGTTAATATTAAAACAAGGAATATCAAATAGTTGCACGGCATCACCCTTCGTGCATTTACTCTCATTTTCACATCCATGGCACGACATGATCCTTCGTGCATGGTTCAAATAATAATGGCACGGAATGTTCGTGCATAATCAATATCACAAGGCACGGCATGATCCTTCGTGCATAATCAATAACAAGGCACGACATTACCCTTCGTGCATAATCAATAATATAAGGCACGTCATGATCCTTCGTGTATAATCAATAAAACAAGGCACGACATGATCCTTCGTGCATAATCAATAAAACAAGGCACGACATGTCCCTTCGTGTAAAAATCAGTAAACAAGCATGGCATCACCCTTCGTGCATTATCACTCTTCCTCACCCAAATAACAATCACAGTTAAGAGCAAAGAATGAAAACAATAATCATGAACCATCCCGGCAAGGGACATATTAATCATCACAACAAGGTCCCGGCAAGGGAAATAATAATCAACTTTACAATAAAGTCCCGGCAAGGGAAAACAGTGATCAATTTCACAACCCGGCAAGGGTTCAAGATTTCATCTTAAAAACATCCCACAATAGATATCGACAAATGACTCACGGTCATGCTAGACGCCAATGTATGGATGCTCGTCACAACAGCCCATACACCGCACTCGATCACATAGCAATTAGCACATAAATCATATTCCCTCAAGCTAGGATAGATCAAACACTTACCTCTAAGCCTTGAAGTCCAATTATCCTTCAAGTATAGCTTTACCTCGAATTTCATCTTTCAACTTGCTCGAATCTAATCACAATTGGTTTAATTACATTAATATATACTATATAAATTAGTTTGGATGCTTAAAAATGGTTTTCTCAAAGTTTAACCCAAAATTTTCCAAAATGCCCCTGGTCCCACGTGGTCGGAACTCGGGGTTCGGACCAAAATCGGGTTACCCATTCCCTCACGAGTTCAAATATATGTTTTGTTTCAAAATCGGACCTCAAATCGAGGTGTAATTCTCCAATTCATGAAAAACCTAGGTTCTACCCAAAAACATGAATTTCCACCATGAAAACCTTTGATTTCTCTTGAAAAACATGTTTAATGATGTTAGGAATTGAAAGAATTAAGTAAAAAGTGACTTACAAGTGTTTTGGAGTGATTTTACTCTTGGAGAATCGTGTGTGGTGTGTTGGGTTTTGAAAGAATGAAGAAAAGAGGTGTAAAATTCGGTTAAGTATCAGACTGCACAGCTGCGGTTATCGCAATTGCGAACGTTTGTTCGCAATTGTGAACATAGCAGGTTTTGGTTTGTTGCTCTTGCATTTGCGAGAAAACGTTCGCATTTGCGAACTTGGCCCAGGGTCTGTCAGCCTCGCATTGAGAGACATTGTTCGCATTTGCGAACTTGAAGTGTTTCCTGAGTTCCTCGCATTTGCGAGCCTGGGCATTATCCTGCCATCTTTGCATTTGCAAAGATTGGTTCACATTTGCGAACCAAGGCCACGTCTGAAACTTCTCGCAATTGCTAGAAATTCTTCGCAATTGCGAAGATACCAGCTGGGTGAAAATACCAGCTGTGTTATTTTCTAAAATCTGCTCCAACGGCCTATCAAATCTTTATCCGATCCCTCGGGCTCCAAGCCAAACATGCACACAACTTCAAAAATATATTACAAACTTGCTCGTGCGATCAAATCGCCGTTTTCATCAAATCAAGCCTCAAGTTCATGATTATCTTTCTTTTAACTTCATAACTTTCAAATTTGGAACTCAAGGTTCAAAACACATCAAACGACATCCAAATATCACCAAACTTTGCAGAAAGCACTTATATAATATTTAAGACTTGTACTGGGCGTCGGAACCAAAATACGAGCCCGATACCATGGTCGTTTAATCCATTTTCATTTAATAATTTCAGCAAAAACACTTAAACAGAAAAATTCATATCGTGGGCTCTAGGCCTTAGAATTTGACTCCGGACACATGCCCAAGTCCCATATTTTCCTATGGACCTTTCGGGACCGTCCGATCTCGGGTCTAGGTCCGTTTACCAAAAATGTTGACTGTAGTCAACTATATCAATATTAATATCAATTTTCTTCAAATTTTCATAGAATTCACATATTCTAGCACAAAATCTTTCCGGCTACATGCTCGGACTATGCATGTAAATTGTGGCAACATAAAATGAGGTTTTCAAGGCCTCGGAAGTACGGAACATGCGAGGAAAACAGGTGATGACCCTTTGGGTCGTCACACCTACCCTTGGGTCTGTTAAGACCTGGGGTAATCATATAGATCGTATTGCAATAATAGCCTATTTTATGTAATCTTGTACATATAGCCCTAATTATAACTAATTTTTTAAATTAATCAGAATTTAGAGAGACAAATTGATAATGGTTGAATCCTAATTAATAAAAGCCCTAGTCGAGACAGGATCTATTTATTAAGAGCATCAAACAACTAACAACAAGAGATTTAACAGATAGCTACAATCAGAACCAAAGAGCACTTAATCGATTTCAAAACATGTACAGAGATATCTTTTAAACATGCAAATAGATCAGGTTTTAATCAAATGATTACACAAAAGAGGAAAGCACAGAAAACAAAAATGGTTCAGGGTACTTAGCTTTTGGGGATTTCTTCTTATTTCCTTTCTTTTTCTTTCCTTTCTTTCTTCTTTTCTTTAATTCTTCTTTTCTTTCTTTGTTTTCCAATAGTTCAGAGACTTTGAGTCTCTTTTGTCAATCGATCTTTTAGCCAGACTCTTGGAAGTCTGATTTAGATGTGAGAGAGGGGTATTTGGAGACCAGGGCTATGGCTTTGAAAAGTTTGGATTTGGATGTGTGCCAGAGTAGGGTTCCGGCGAGACATTTTTTGAATATTCGACAAGTTTGGCTGATATTCGAAAGATGTGACTTAGGTGAGGTGAAAAAGGATTTTAAGGCGGTCTTGGGGTGTTAAGATGGGAGACTGACTCATAGTTTGGATGGTCGCCGGCTAGGGTTCCGGCACCAGAGTTTCAAGAATTGGGAGAAGGTGGGGTATTTGGGTAAGGCTAGTGGGATGGGTGTTAGAGGAGGAAGAAAGGAGTAGTTGGGTGGTGGCCTGAGCCGGAGAAGATGAATAGAGGCAGACCACCGGTAGGGTTCTGGTGGTCTGTGAGAGGATGAGGAGGAATATAAAGGAGGCTAGGGTTTATGTCTTTAGGGAGAAGAGTGTAATGATATGAAATGAACGGGGGATGGGAAGATATATACTAAACCTAGGTCATTAGTTATCAGCCGTTGGATTAGCTGAGATGAACGACCAGGATTACTTTGGCCTTTAAACGACGATGTTTGATTTAAGTGTAACCTTACTCCTGTCCGATAGATTAGATTCTTAGACGACTATGATTTATTTATTTAAGCGACGTCGTTTTGTTTAAGTTTATATTGATCTCATCCGTTAGATTAAACAAATGGACGACTGTGATTATTTCCTTTATACGTCATCATTTAATTTGTTTGGCAACCGCCTTATTTGGTCCGTTGATTGATTATATCAACGGCCCTGATTTGTTGTTAGATACGACGTCGTTTTATTTGTTGCAAGGCTGGCCGGTTTAATTATGTATTGGGCCAGGTCTATTGGGTATTGATTTGGGCTAGCCATTTCGTGTATTTGGCCCAAAATACATTGTATTTTGTATTCTTTATATTTATCCTATTTTTGTATTTTTCAAATTGTATTTATTTATTTAATTTCTGTATTTTCCTTGTATTTAGACTTGTTTTCCTTTGTATTTTTATAGTGATGTATTTTTCTTTTATTTTGTAATTTTGTATTTTTCTTTGATTTTCAAATTTCATAGTAATTACCTTACATGTTTTGATATTTTCTAATTAATTTCAATTTGTATATCGTTTCGAATTTCTTTCATTTTATTTTCGACAATTAAACACAAACACTAATACTTTTTACACAATAATCAAACCAATTGTACTCGAAAATCATTTTTGTGTTTATATTTTGGAATTAATTGCTTGGGGCAAATATCACGTGCTCACAGCTGCCCCACTTTGCTCGGGAACATGAAGAGTTTCAGTGCAAAGATAAGTGAGCAGTAATGAGGGATTTTTTGCCTACTCGCATATTCCGTATGAAGCATTTTTGAAAGTTTTGACCGCATCCGGCTTCAAGGATTGCCTACTTATCTTGGGCTATACAGGAATCAGGTCAGTGTAATTCGAAAATATCTGGTAGTTGAAACTACCATAAAGTTGTGGCTCTGTTACTGTTACTTTCATTATTTCCTACTAATCTCCTTATTACACCATGGTAAAAGAAAATAAGCTAAACTAATTTCTATGTTTTACAAAGTCCTATCTATAACTTCCGCTTGCTTCTTGTTCTTTTCATTTGCATCATCCATTCTTCGAGGAACCTTCTTGCTTGCCACTTGCTTCAAAAATATTACTTTATTCTGCTTGTGCAACTTCAAAATGTATTGTTCTTTAGGTGGGCGCCTGCTTACTACACAAACAAAAAAAAACTTTCTGCCCTTGTATGAGGCTTGCAATCTATCATGCTATAAATGGTTAGATAAAAGAAAAATTCCATTTTGCGAAAAATATTCCCTTGTTATACAGGTGGGCGCCTGAGTGCGAAAACTAAAAGTGCAAAAAAGTATTCCCTAGATATCCAGGTTAAAAGTACAGAAAAGTATTCCCTTGTTATCCTGGTGGGCGTCTCAATGCAAAAATTAAAAGTGCAGAAAAGTATTCCCTTGTTATCCAGGTGGGCGCCTGAGTACAAAAATTAAAAATGCAGAAAAGTATTCCCTTGTTATCCAGGTAGGCGCCTGAGTATAAAAATTAAAAGTGTAGAAAAATATTCCCTTGTTATCCAGGTGGGCGCCTGAGTGCAAAAATTAAAAGTGCGAAAAAGTATTCCCTTGTTATCCAGGTGGGCGCCTGAGTGCAAAAATTAAAAGTGCAAAAAAATATTCCCTTGTTATCCAGGTGGGCGCCTGAGTGCAAAAATTAAAAGTGCAGAAAAGTATTCCCTTGTTATCCAGGTGGGTGCCTGAGTGCAAAAATTAAAAGTGCAGAAAATTATTCCCTTGTTATCTTGGTGGGCGCCTGAGTGCAAAAAATTAAAAGTGCAGAAACGTATTTCCTTGTTATCCAGGTGGGCGCCTGAGTGCAAAAATTAAAAGTGCAGAAAAGTATTCCCTTGTTATCCAGGTGGGCGCGTGAGTGCAAAAATTAAAAGTGCAGAAAAGTAGCCCCTTGTTATCCAGGTGGGCGCCTGAGTG
Organism: Nicotiana noctiflora; assembly: GCA_032618575.1. Classification (NCBI taxonomy): domain Eukaryota; kingdom Viridiplantae; phylum Streptophyta; class Magnoliopsida; order Solanales; family Solanaceae; genus Nicotiana; species Nicotiana noctiflora. The sequence goes on from JASVEL010004024.1 coordinate 188,217, forward strand.
CAAAAATTAAAAGTACAGAAAAGTATTCCCTTGTTATCCAGGTTGGCGCCTGAGTGCAAAACTTAAAAGTGCGGAAAAATATTCCCTTGTTATCCAGGTGGGCGCCTGAGTGCAAAAAATTAAAAGTGCAGAAAAGTATTCCCTTGTTATCCAGGTGGGCGCCTGAGTGCAAAAATTAAAAGTGCAGAAAAGTATTCCCTTGTTTTCCAGGTGGGTGCCTGAGTGCAAAAATTAAAAGTGCAGAAAAGTATTCCCTTGTTATCCTGGTGGGCGCCTGAGTGCAAAAATTAAAAGTGAAGAAAAGTATTCCCTTTTTATCCAGGTGGGTGCCTGAGTGCAATAATTAAAAGTGCAGAAAATCTGCCCCGGTTTGATAGATGGGTGTAACATTTTCAACTTTTAAAATAAAAGGTAATACCTATCTCATTATACAGGTAGGTTCCTGATTACTGATCCTTCCATCGTGGATTCCTTCCTCCATTGTTATTTCATTTGGATTGTTTTGCACATTGGTCACATTCACTTTAAAGTGATTAGTAAGAATTTGAATCTTTTGTCCCTGTTTTAATCAGTGAACAACTTGTTAGTTATAAAATGATGGTTAGTAACTGACATTCTTGTTGGCCTTGCTTCCACTATTTGCCTCTTCTTGCTTTGTACTGCTTTGCTGTAATTTCTTGATTGTTTTCCCAATTCTTCCATTGTAATCCCATTTTGTTTCTCCTTCTCTTTTATTCCATTTGGCTATATGACTGCCATATGTTATTCTATTTTCCTGTCCTTTGAAGGACCCAGTATCATTGTGCCATTTAACATGAGAAGCTGGTACTTAGCTTTCTACTTGAAATGTTTTGTAAACGGGTTTTAAGCAAATGAAATGCAATGATCCTGAATTTTGAGGATAGGGATATTTTCAAAGTAAAAAGACAAAACTTATCTGGGTAGGAAGGCCAATTCCTTTGACCATGCCATGCATTTGGAACATTGATCCAGTCTGTCCAACTGAATCCTTGTTGACTTTAATTTCTCCTTTCATCAACCCAATTCTTTCTTGACTTGCCACTTTCATTTCACCAAATCATTCCTCACTTTCGCCTTATGGTGCCCATTAGGGTTTTCACCAACAAGACTCTCTCATTTTATTTTTTCTCAAACTTGCGTCGCCTTATGGTGCCCGTGAGGGTTTTCACCAACAAGACTCTCTCATTTTATGTCTCTCAACTCACATGCCAGTGAGGGTTTTCACCAATAAGACTCTCTCATTTTTATTTTTTATATTTTCCATCTTCAAACTCCCGGGTATAGTTCAAGATATGTTTTCCTTTATTCTCATTGCATTGTCATTTCCTTGAAACTAATCAGAAGGTCTTTCCTTTGGACCGTAATGTGGCTTTTGGATGGGTTTAGAAAGAAGGGTATAAAGGCTCAAATTTACAGCTTGGTTTCAACAATTACACCTCTCGGAATCATATAAACATAACTTCTGCCCCCGTTTTAATTTTTGGGGAAACTTTGGATTTTTTTTCTGTTGTGACTGAACCTCATTGAGGCTGCCTACGTACCCTTTCAAGATCAAGTAAAACGTAGTTCAGATCATAAGATCACTTCATTGTTGCGATTTGACTTTTCTTGATTTTCTTCTTTTGTATATATTTCTTTTTTCTCTTTTATTTTCACATATCTTTTCTTTTTAAAATTTTTTTCTTTTTTTCTCTTTTTTTTATTTTCTCCTTTCCATTTCATCATTCATTTTTGACTTCATCATTGATTCCGGGAGAGGGGTATGAAAGAATAATATAATGAGGCTCAAAGGGATAGCAATGGGTAAAGTGTTTGGATAGAGAAATAAAATGCCTTCATCATTTCAATTTCAGAAAATATGACAAATACAATTGTATACATGAAAGGAATCATACGTAATATCTCTTGACTGCATCAGAGTTAATGGTAGTCTTTACACATTTCCCTTCTACATCTGTCAGATATAAAGCTCTGTTGGACAATACCCGGATAAATGGCCCCTACCAATTAGGCGCAAACTTTCCTTTTGCCTCTGCCCAATGTCGTAAAATACGTCTCAACACCAATTGTCCAACCTCAAATTTTCGTGGACGTACTTACTTGTTATATGCTCTGGCCATCCTCCGTTGATACAGATGTCCGTGACATACTACTTCCAATCTTTTCTTATCAATCAAGCTTAATTGCTCTAACTGTGCCTTTACCCATTTATCATCATCAATTTCAGCCTCATCTATAATTCGAAGGGAGGGTATTTCAATTTCTGCAGGTATCACTGCATCTGTTCCATACACAAACGAGTAAGGGGTTGCACCAATTGAGGTATGCACAGTAGTGCGATAAGCCATTAGAGCAAAGGGTTATTTTTTATGCTATTGCCTTGATTCCTCTACCATTTTTCGAAGGATTTTCTTAATATTCTTATTTGCAGCTTCAACTGCTCCATTTGCTTTAGGCCGATAAGGTGTAGAATTGCGATGCAAAATTTTAAATTTCTGACATGTCTCTGCCATGAGATGACTATTAAGATTGGCTCCATTATCTATAATAATCACTTTGGGAATTCTGAAGCGAAAAATGATGTTTGTATGTACGAAATCCAACACTGCCTTCTTTGTTACTGCTTTGAATGTCTTCGCCTCCACCCATTTAGTAAAATAATCAATGGCTACCAGAATAAACTTGTGCCCATTAGATATTGTGGGTTCTATCGGTCTGATGACATCCATGCCCCAGGCGACAAAAGGCCATGGTGCTGACATTGTATGCAATTCATATGGCGAGGAATGAATCAAGTCCCCGTGTATCTGGCATTGATGGCATTTCCGTACATATCTGATACAATCTCGCTCCATAGTGAGCCAATAATATCCAGCTCTTAGTATTTTTTTTGCCAAAACATATCCACTCATGTGAGGTCCACAAGTTCCTGCACGTATCTCAGTCATAATTATAGCAGCTTGATGTGCATCTATACATCTTAATAAACCCAAATCTGGGGTTCTCTTGTATACAATCCCTCCGTTGAAGAAAAATCCACTCGCCAGTCGTCTTATGGCCCTTTTCTTATCTCCCGTAGCTTGCATCGGGTACACCACCATTCTCAAATATTCTTTGATATCATGGAACCATGGTTCACCATCAAGTTCCTCTTCTACTTAAAACAACAAGCATTCTAATCATGCACTTGTATTTGCAATGGATCTACATAAGCTTTATCGGGATGGTGCAACATGGACGACAATGTGGCCAGAGCATCTGCAAATTCATTGTGCATTCTTGGGATATGCTTGAACTCTATGGATTGAAACCTTTGACATAGTTCGTGTACACACTGTCCGTACGATATAAGCTTCAAATCCCTTGTCTCCCGTTCACCCTGAATTTGATGTATCAAGAGATCCGAGTCACCCATGACCAAAATCTCTTGAACACCCATGTCTATTGCCATTCTTAATCCCAATATACATGCTTCATATTCGTCCATATTATTAGTACAAAAACAATGGAGCTGAGCGGTAATAGGATAATGCTGACCTGTTTCTGAAATGAGCACTGCTCCAATTCCAATTCCTTTTCTATTGACAGCCCCATCAAAATATAATTTCCAACCCAGCTTTTTGACTTGTTCCAATTCTTCAATATTCATCGTCTCCTCATCAGGAAAGTATGTCTTTAGTGGTTCACTCATCATCGATTGGATTTTCTTCTAAATGATCAGCAACTGCTTGTGCTTTCATTACAGTGCGAGTTACATAAACGATATCAAACTCTGTAAGCAGAATTTGCCATTTAGCGAGCCTTCCTATGGGCATAGGCTTCTGGAAGATGTACTTTAGTGGATCCAAATAAGATATGAGATAAGTGGTGTAAGCCGACAGGTAATGTTTCAACTTCGGTGCAACCAATGTTACAGCACAACATGTCCTTCCAACTGAGTATATTTTACCTCGTAAGATGTAATTTTCTTACTGGGGTAGTATATTGCTTGCTCCTTCTTCCCCGTTTTATCGTGCTGCCCCAGTACACAACCAAAGGAATTATCCAATATGGTCAAATAAAGGATCAAGGGCCTTCCAGGTTCTAGAGGAACCAACACAGGCGGATTGGCCAGATATTCCATGATTTTATCAAATGCATCTTGACACTCCTCAGTCCAATTCACTGCAGCATCTCTCTTCAATAATTTGAAAATAGGCTCACAAGTTAACGTCAATTGGGCAATAAATCTGCTAATATAATTCAACCTGCCTAACAAACTCATCACATCTTTCTTGTTCTTTGGCGGAGGTAAATTCAGAATTGCCTTTATCTTTGACGGGTCCAATTCGATACCGCGCCGGCATACCACAAACCCTAATAACTTTCCTGATGGTACTCCAAAAGCACATTTTGCTGGATTGAGCTTGAGATTGTATCTCTGAAGCCTCTGGAAGAACTTCCTCAAGTCTTTGACATGACCGCATTGCTTTTTGGATTTAATAATGACATCATCCACATACACTTCAATATCTTGATGTATCATGTCATGAAACATAGTGTTCATTGCTCTCATATATGTAGCTCCAACATTTTTCAACCCAAATGGCATTACTCTGTAGCAATATGTCCCCCAAGGTGTGATAAAGGCTGTCTTTTCTGCATCTTCTTCGTCCATCAAGATCTGATGTTAACCCGCATAAAATTCCACAAAAGAACCAATCTCATGTTTGGAATAATTATCAATTAATATGTAGATATTTGGCAATGGAAAATCATCCTTTGGACTTGCTTTATTAAGGTCCGATAATCAACGCACACTCAGGTTTTTCCATCTTTCTTTGGAACAGGTACAACATTAGCTAACAAGGTGGGGTACTTGGTGACATGTATGACCTTTGCCTCAAATTTCTTGTTGACTTCTTCTTTTATTTTCACACTGACATCTGTTTTGAACTTTCTCAACTTTTGCTTAACGGGATGCATTTCGGATAAGTGAGCAACTTATGTACTACCAAATCAGTACTGAGCCCTGGCATATTATAAGACCAGGCAAATATGTCTTTGTACTCATATAATAGCTTGATCAAGTCCTCTTTGAGTGAGGCTTCCAAGTGAACACTAATCTTTGTTTCTCGAATATTCTCCTCATCCCCCAAATTAACAGACTCCGTCTCATTTAAGTTTGGTTTGGGTTTCTCTTTGTAGTGGCTCTAACCCTTATTAATTTCCTCCAAAACCTCCCCATCCTCATATTCCACTTCATTATCATGTTCAATTTCTTGTATAACTATCTGATTATCAAGACTGGACCGATAATCCTTCATGCATGACACATCATTGAAATCAGCAAAAACTGGACTGTACAAGAAAAGAAAATAAAATAAAATAAAATAAGGCTACAAAAATAGAGGTGAAAGAAATTGCATTTCATTAAACTTTGAAAAGGTAACAAGGTTTGGATACATCTGACTAGACGGAGCATAGGATTACAATTTTTGAAACAAGACAGATTTAGGAACGGAACAATAAAGCTAACTACCACAACTCCCTTCTGATTGGAAGAGGAGTAGCTTCCCAGTTATTTATCCAGATCTGGGTTCCAACAAACTGAAAGTCCATCTTGCTTGTACCCTCGGTTGCCTCTATCATGTTCACACCTTCGAACAACCTCTCAAATCTTTCTAACAGCTCTTTATCTGGCCTTATCTCTGCATGGCTAGGCATGACCGTCGCCGGACGTCTTTGTATGCCAGGCTTGACGAAGGAATAGGAAAGTTTTGGGATAAGTTTGGGGAGGGTCCATCCTTTCTTTTTCAATCTTTTGGCTCTTAGTATGTCGGTGATGGTTGGCTTGAAACCCAAGCCGAAAGTATTAATGCTACCTGGAAGATATACTGGTTGTATTATTCCTTGTAGAGCAACTCCTAAACCTTTTCCCGGAGAGAACCCATTCTTTAACATTTCCTTACCAACCATGACTGTCGTAGGGGCTACTTTGGGTACTGGGATGCTTTCACCTTTAGATATCTTATTCACAGACACAGTGTCCATCACTTGGTACACTCAAGGACCTTTTTCACTCTTGACTTCTTCGAACGACATGATGGTATTGCAATTATTATCTTCACCATGCACTACTATCTCTTGCTAATCGTATTCAAACTTCACCATTTGATGGAGTGAAGAAGGCACCTCTTTTGCAGCATGGATCCATGGACGTCCTAACAGGAGATTATAGGACATGGCAATGTCCAACACTTGAAAATCCATGGTGAATTCCATCGGTCCGATGGTGAGTTCTAATATGATATCTTTGACATTATTCTTCTCGGCTCCGTCAAATACTCTCACACATATGATATTTCTACGAATTCTTTCGTGGTCAATCTTCAGTGTACTCAGAGTAGATAAAGGACAAATATTGGTACATGACCCATTATCGACCAGGACATGGGTCACCACTGATTCCTCACACTTCACTATAAGATATAACGCCATGTTGTGCTCTGTCCCTTCCAACGGCAGTTCATCATCTAAGAATGTTATTTTGTTTGCCTCAAAGATTTTGTTTGTGATCTTTTCCAAATGACACATTGTGATCTTTTCTGGTACACGAGCTTCATTTAGGATCTTCATTAATGCCTTTCGGTGTTCATCAAAATGAACCAACAGAGATAGCAAAGATATTTGAGCTGGTGTCTTCCTCAGCTGCTCAACTATGGAATAATCTTGAGCTTTCATTTCTTTAGGAATTCCTCGGCTTCTTCTTCAGTGACTAATTTCTTTACGTGGGCCAGATTTTCTTTCACAACTTTCGCCTTCCTCAATTCATCGGGAGCAAAACATCTCACTGACCGGGTCAAACCATGGGTTTCGCAGATCTCCCCCTTGATTTCTTTTCCTTTATACATGACAGTTACCTTGTCATAATTCCAAGGTATGGTTTTGATGTTCATTATCGGCATCTGAACGACTGGCTTGATAACAACTGGTTCTATATGTGCCCCTTTCACAGTCAATATGGGCTTCACCCTAACTACCGTCACTTTTATAGGTTCAGGTTCAACTACCACTGCTGGCTGACTTACAGGTGTCCCGACTGATATTTTCTCACTCCCGACTTTCTCCTCTGTCTTGTTGTTTTTTTTTATCATTATTACAGCCTGAGAGGGCTTTTTGCAACTTTATCTTTGTACTAGCTCTATCATGTGTGTCTCATGGTGCACATGCAAAGGATTTTGTGTTATATTAGGAACCTCGGGGGCCTGTACCTCAATTCTTCTGGAGTCAATGAGTTCCTATATTGCAGAATTTAGGTGCCAACATTTCTCCATGTCATGTCTCGGGGCCCCTGAACAATATTCGCAATGGATAGATTGATCCAAATTTCTCGGTGGAGAGTTGGGCATTTTAGGCTCTATGGGGTTCAACATCCCAAGTTGTCTTAATCAGTGGAAGAGGCTGGTATATGACTCGCCCAGAGGAGTAAATGTTTTCTTTCTTTGTGCCCTATCATTCTTGACTTCAGGGTCGGGACGGAAACTGGTTCTATTGGGATTTTTGTAGGTTTTTGGTGGCGGGTATGTATTTTGGGTGTGGTAGATATTTTGAGGTGCTGGGGTTCGCCATGAAGGAGAAGGTGGTGGGTAAGATTGGGCGTGATGGAAAGAAAACTAAGGACCAGTCGGAGGGTAATAATGTTGATGTGGGCTATATAGTGTTGGTGGGTAAGGTTGATATGGGCGAGGCTGATGGTGATATGGGTTGGGGCTCCGGGACCAAGACCTTCCCTCTATAACTGTCACTTCTTCTTTCTTTTTCTTCCCAATTGCTCCTCCTGTCCCTGTTTTAATTGCTTGATTTGTAGCCTTGATGGCTGAATAACTCATGATTTTATTTGTTTTCAATCCTTCTTCAACAAAGCTTCCCATCGTTACCACCTCATTGAAGGTCTTTTCGATCGTAGATACCAGATGCCCGTAGTATGTCAGCTCCAAAGCTTGTAAGAAACAATCTACCATTTCTCCATCTTTCATTGGTGGATCCACACGAGCCGCCTTCTCTCTCCACCTGGAACCATACTCCCGAAAACTTTCTCCGGGCTTCTTGTCCATTTTGGTCAATGACAACCTATCCGGGATGATTTCCAGATTATATTGAAAATGGTTCGCAAATGATTGAGCCAAATCATCCCAAACGAACCATTTGGTATGATCTTGATGGGTGTACCATTCAAGTGCTGAGCCGCTGAGACTTTGGCTGAAATAAGCCATGAGTAGTTCATTTTTTTCCCCGGCTCCACGCATTTTTCTGCAATATCCTCTCAGATGGGCTACTGGATCCCCATGGCCATCATACATGTCAAAGTTTTGCAATTTAAACCATGTTGGCAGTTGTACTTTAGGGAACAAACACAAGTCCTTGTACGGCACGCTTACTTGACCTCCTAAACCCTGCATATTACAAAATGACTACTCAAGACTCTTCATTTTCCTGGCCATCTCCTCCTGCTCAAGATTTCTAATGGGTTTCTCCTCTTCCGTCATATCGATAAGAAGGGTATGAGAATCATGTTGTCTGAAGGTGGGTTCTGGAGGATAGTAATGGTTATCCTGGATATGAAACATTGGCTCACTAGAGGATTTGTGCAAGGTGGCTGGTGGTGGTGCCACATATACTGGAGCAGTCTGTGGTGGCGGTGGTGGAGCTTGTTTAGGAATTGAGGGTGGTGCTTGTGATGTAGTGGCATAGTAGGGTGGGTATGTAGGGTATGTAGAAGATGAGTTCATTGTGGGTGGATCTTGGTTTGGGACTGGTGGCGGGATATATATGGGATTGGCTGGGTAGGAGGGTAAGGGTTGTCCCCTCGACCAAGCCTGATACATTTCAAACATCTGCTGTTTAAGCTTATACATTTATTCCTTCATGCTATTCACATCTGCTACTTCCTCCTCTTGCACTGGGTCCATGATTGTCGGCTCAATTTCTTGAGTAATCGCTTTTGTCATGCTTTTGGAACGAGTGTTGTAGCTGTGATGTGCCAGAATGCCAGTTGCTAACTGCTTTAGCTTATACTCATCAACGACAAAACTTGTTAGTAGTTAGGTCATAATAGATGAACATCACATGTTTCAAAAACATAACTTTTCCCTGGCAATATGCGTCATCCCGGCATTGTTGTCTTCCTTCTTTTTTTTACCCGCCAATTTTCTTTCCTTTTTTTTCTTTGCGGCTTTTTCTTTCCTTTCCTTTGTTTCCACCCATGTTCTCTTTTTTATTTTTCATTTTCATTGTTTCCTCTCTCTTTTGTTTTTCGATCCTATATGTTTGCCTATCGTACAAGCATTTGCAATGTAAGGAAAATAACGACAACTTTTGGATTTTCAATTTCATTGATACTCAATCATTGATTACAAAAGATGATACTGTACTACAACCTTCTAAATGTAGAAATAAAAAATATAGAAAAATGCATGTCCTAAGAATACATTAAAGCTTCTAGTGCCCGCGAGAAATCGTTCGGTCTTACTGCAGGCCTATATGCTAATCCCCTTTGGAGTTTATCCAAATCTATCATTACTTGTTTTACAAAGATCATTTCTGCTGTGGCAAATGTGGATTAGGTCATATCCTTACACAACTGGCATTTTCGTGTAATATAGTGAGCAATGCTGTCAATTCTTTCCCTGATAATTCCTTTCTCTTGAAGTAACCTCCCTATCTATTTGGCACGAGCTGCTGGCTTTTCTTTTGAAGCTACTGTAGTTCCATTTCTAACCGAGCCATGGCCATGTAGCAGTGCTCTCTTTCTATGTCAAATTCTTTTTCTTGTTTGCTACTTTTGACCTCGGCCGTGACAATCCTTTTCCTTAGCCGAGCAACTTCGACACTATGTTCATCTTTTAGCTGTTGGATCATCCGAGCCCTTTCTTCGGCATTCATGGCCAATTGTTTCCAAACCCCAATTAATTCCTTCTCGGCTTTATCTAAATCAAAATTGTAGTCGTTCACCTTTCGCCGCAAATTATCAATTAGTTTTCATCCCGGGCATGTCGAACTGGGTTTCGGTTGCGGCTCTCATTTTCAAAATATGAGCTTTCAATGTTTTATTTTATTTAATTAGTTGTTTCTTTTCACCCTCATCGGCCGCTGCTTGTAAGCTGCTTTCGAATTTGAGGTCCTAAACTTTCTTTTCTAACATACTGATTTTGGCTCGGTATTCATTCTCCTTGGCCAACCAATCCCGTAGCTCCTTTGATAGCTCGGCAAATTCTTGAATGTGACGTCTCTTCGTCGGTCTTTCATGCTCAAAATCTCTTCGGTACCATGCAGAATAACCAGGTGACACTTCACCTCTAGCCCGATCCCTTACACAAGTGTCCACTCTCAAACATTGGCACTCATTCCATATTTGTCAGAATTTTACCTTAGGAAATTGCCCATCGGGACTAATCTCTATCGCTTGAAGGTTGAGATCCCCATTTTTTGGCACGATTTGATATCTTCCGAGTTGCCGTAATACTCGATACTTACACGATACGGTGCATAAGGTTGGATACTTTTGAGTCCCATTAAAAGAAAGTATGATCCTTCTGCTGGCATGTATATGACTTTATTGATGGGCAATCATCCGAATGCCCATTCTATCTGACTAGCAGTAAGTGATTGGAAGTATGTGATCCAACATTTAGACCCCTCTGGCAACTTAGCCTCTTTTGTCCTCTTATAGAATTCTTCGATACAAGTCTTAATGATCCATAACTGAAAAACAGAGGGTGGTGACATAAATGCTCGATCATCCACATCTGTAGTAGCAAATTACACCCCTTGAAGAAATCTTCTCCAGCTTTGCAGCCTGTGAGAGAACGAAAGATATCAGCCACTATCATTGGCACCAAAATACTGTTGCCCTGTGTAAGGAGAGTACTGACAATCCCGGAAACTCTGATGTCGATGTTCCCATCTTTCCTTGGAAATATTATTAATCCCAGAAAGGCTACCATGAAGGCAAAACGCCTATGTTCATCCCATTTAGCCCGGTTTGCTTTGCTGCAGAGTTTGTTTGTTGGAACATTAAATCCTCCAACATGGCCATATCTGCAGTGTATAAAGTTCATGGTGCAAAACCCGTGGACCAAATCTTCATTATGAACATTTCTGGCTATTTTCAAAGAGTCGAGCAATCTATGTACATAATGGCTCTTAGAGCGACCAGATATTTATTTTTCAAAGGGACCTCATCCTTTCCGATGTAGTTAGCAATCTCTTCTAGTGTTGGAGTGAGCTCAAAGCCCGAAAAATGGAGCACATTATGTGTGGGATCCCAGCAAGCGACTAGTGCTCGAATAATGTTTCCTCGAGGTATGATATCAAGCAGCCCGGTAAGATCTTCCAAATATTTTTTGACCTCATCCTGTCCATCTTGGCCCAAGTAGTTCCACAATAACCGTAACACCAAAGGGATCTTATTCATTAGTGAAAAAGGTTCGTTTTGCATTGCGCTTATCCTGCACATTTATTAAAGGTGATTTAAACTCATATTATTTGACTCAAAAATAAAATATTTTTCAAAGAAAATTTTTCATTAGTTTTTCAAAAGAATCCCTATTTGCGAATACAGCCTTTCAATACTTCATCCAAAGATTTAAGAATATATTTATTATTTAAGGGAAATGACTTCAAAAGTGGCCATTTTTGCACAAAAAGCCTTCCGGCGTCCTTTCGGAACATTCGACTATTTTCAAAAAATAGCATCATTTTGATTTATTAACAATTTTTGGTTATTTTTGAAAAGTGGTGGTTGGACCCCTCATGGGTTTCCTACGTATCTCGCCTAGTAGTGAGAATCAAACCAACGTAGTTCGGTCAAATTATTTTTAGACCAACTATATTGACAAAATTGAATTATCCTAACTATTTTCGTATTTTTCTCAAAATTTTTGCGGCGTTTCGTTAGTATTTGGACATTATTTTCCTTTAAAATCGACAATTACTATTTTTATCTTTTCTTCCCCTCAATATTCTTTAGCCGGTAAGCATAATGGCCCAAGACAAATAAATGCAACATATAATCATGCTGGTCTTTTAATATTCAGGTCACCTGCCCTAGACGGAACCAACCCCTGTGTTGAGTCCCCTAAGTAAGATATGATACAAATACGCCCTAATTCTAGGCTCAATATCCTAATTTTTCAGTGGTACTAGACTGTGTACCCGAGCGGACAATTTGGATCGAGGAGGGGGCTACGTACCGGGGACCCGCGGGATCGTCCGGCTTTGTAACTTTTTAGGCATCTGTTTCTTATTTTGGTATTAACACTAACAGAAAGGGGAGTCTCAACCAGTAAGCACATCCCCGGAGGTAAGAAGTGAAGGGTTTTCGACACAATCTTTTTATACAATTCATGTAATATCAAAGCGGTAAACATATATCACGTTGATCAAAGCATATGATGAAATCAGATATGAACAAAAACAACAAGTTAACTGAGCTCGAATTCTTAAACCCTGAACTGAAGTTCTGGGTTTCTTATCCCTAGTAGAGTCGCTAGAGCTGTCACACCTCCTTTTTACGTCAATTCTCATATATGCTTTCGCACAATGCCCTATTTGTTTTACTACACCCCGAGAAAAGGATATAATAACCAAAGGGAAGGAGTTTTTCCACTTAAAGGACAGTCGGAACGTGATTTATTTATTCAATTCAGAGTCTCCACTTGGGAAAATAATGGTGTCTCAAGTCACCGATTTAATTCCGAACCGAGGAAATTATGACTCTGTTACAGTCTGCGAATCAGAAATCCAGATAAGCAATTCTGTTAACCCGGGAGAAGGTGTTCGACACTCTCGTATTCCGTGGTTCTAGCACGGTCGCTCAACTGTTGTCTTTGTTTTTATCTGATTTTCATATGTTTCATTTTTCATGCTTTATTAGTGTTCCGCTTGGTTATTTTTTTTTATAAAGAATTGTGATGTCGTGAAAACGTATTTTGAGTCACACCGTACCAGTACGCCTGTGACTTTAGTATATTTCAACTCCGCCGAGATTTGGATTTGGGTCACATAAATGTACACTCGTATTAGGAATGTATATTTATTACAAATCATGCTTAAAGTATCTACGTCTTGTTAATTTTGGAATGACCGTAAAATTCGCTAAACGGTCCTTCCGAATCTAGAATTTTATATTGAAACTTATTTGAGGGCCCCATAATTAAGTATTAGTGGTTTAGTGAGGCTCATATCCATTTTATCAAGGTCCAATCTTAAATAGCTACATTTTTTATTTTTGGTTTTTCATCCTAATATAACTGTTGCATTATTATTCACAACATTATATAAGAATCTCGGCCATACTTATCAGTAGGCCTGGACCTTAGACTGACTCACCAGTCTGCAGCCAAATATAACTGGGTCACTAAGGCCCAGTATCCATTTCTTCCTCTATTTATGGGCTTGATTGCCATTTACATTGATGAGGGCCTGAGTTCATAACTAGGCCCAGATCCTTCATATTCAGAGCCAAACAGGAAATAATTATCATATTTAATAACAACACTTGATAAACGCATCAATCTCAAATATAATTCGTATTTTATCTCTGTTGACTTTGTGTTTACTAACCGATCCAGAATGATGATTTCCCTAATCAATTTGAAGAGTCTAATACTTAAATCACTATCACAATACTAATCGTTTCTATCGTTTTACTTAGTTAGAGAAGACATTATTCTGGTTTAACTAAGAGAATCCAAATTACTATCAGATTGTAGAATTGCAACAAATTTAAAACCAGATCAACTTGAATAACAGTATACAATTTGGGATTCAAAGCTATTTATGCTTTTAGAATTTGACTAATTCAGATTCAGAACTGGATTTATAGAACGTCTAGGCGTTTGTACTTCAAGTTCATTTTATAGTAGTTTGAGATTCAAGTGATTTAACTATGATTTTATCAGTTTAAACCTTAGATTTAAGTGATCGTTTTACCCAATCTATTTAGCCTACCGTTTCTGTCGCCATAGTTATTACTAAGTCTAATCTAATACTTATTACAAACAATCCTAATAGAATTACATAAATCTAACAACTACAGCCACATAACGAAATTACAAGTATACAAATGATTTAGTCGAAGTAAAATTATCATTTCATTCCTTCAACAACAATTCATATACAGCTCCAGGTCATAGTAGTGTACCTGATTCAAATACAAATTGACGAGATCTACGCATGAAGAAGAAGGAAAATCAGCAACAGCAACTGTAACGACCCGGCCTATCGTTACGGGAATTACCACCCCGTCATGTTGCAATTACATGTTTTATGCTTTTATATCAGTGTTAGAGCCTATCGGGTGAGTTAGGAGTGAATTGAATTGAAAATGAAGCAAATAACATATTTGAAGGAAGTTTGAATATGGAAAGTCAACCTAGAGTTGACTATCGAGTTAGAGTGCTCGGAATCAAATTCTGATGATTCGACTAGTTTCGGGAGATCATTTATGACTTAGGAGAGCAATCGGAATTGAATTTGGAGGCCCGATATAGTTTTAGGCTTGAATTTGCTAAGGTTGAATTTTGGCGAAATCCGAACGGTAGGTGAGATTTTGATCCGGGGGTCGGAAGGGAATTCCGACAGTTTCAGTAGCTTCGTTAGGTGATTTTGGATATGCCTGCAAATTTTCAGGTCATTCGGACATCGTTTGGTCGGGTTTTTGATTGAATGAGCAATTCCGAAATTTTGAAGAAACTTAGGCTTGAATCCGTGTGTAATTGGTGATTTTGATGTTTAGGATGGTGTTTTTATGATTGGAACAAGTTCGTATCGTGTTTTGGAGTATGTTGGTGGTTTTCGCTGGGGTCCCGGGAGCCTCGGGATGAATTCGGGGGTCCAAACGGACCAATTTGTGCCAAAGGCACTGCTGTTTCTGCTGCAATTAGTGCAGAAGATTTTTGTGCTTCGCGATCGCGAAGCTAGGTCTGCGATCGCGTAGGGTTAAGCTGGGAAGTTCTGCGATCGCAAGGTTGAGACTGCGATCGCGTAGGGTATCGAGATGAGGCCTGGGAGATTGCTCTTCGCGATCGCAGGAGTAGTGATGCGATCGCGTGAGGTTGAGTGTTTGTGCATCGCGATCGCGGGTCGGTCGACGCGATCGCGTAAGGTCGTGTTCTTGAGCAGTGCGATCGCGACCCCTTTGATGCGATCGCGTAGGGTCACTGAGTTGAGCACTGCGATCGCGTCCAGGCTCACGCGATCGCGTAGAGGAAAGTTGGCAGCCGGGTTTTTGTGCATCGCAATCGCACGCCCAGTGCTGCGATCGCGTAGAGTAAATGGCCCAGGCAGTGAGTTTAAGTCCATAAACATTTCATTACGGGTTCATACACCCCAAAGCACCATTTTTGAGCCCTAGAGAGAAGAAATCACGGGAAAACGCTGGGAAATAATCGGGTATTCATCGGAGGTAAGTTTCTTGACTCAAAAACATCACTTTATGGTAGAATTAACATCAATCTTCATGAATTTGGGTAGAAATTGTGAAGGATTGTGGCCTAGATATAGAAAACGATAATTTGGGTTTTGAAAGGCCAATCGAACTCCGATTTTGGTAAATTTTATATGTATGGACTCGTGGCGAGACGAGGGTTCTGGAAATATGAGTTTCGAAATTTTTTGAGATGTGGGCCCGGGGCTCGGGTTTTGCAAATTTCGTGATTTTTGATATTTTTCGAGTTCTTTCGATTGGGTTATGTTCCATTAGCCTATTTTGATATATTTGTACTGATTTGTGCTAGTTTTGACGTGCGTGGATGCCGGTTCGAGGAGCTAAGGAGTCGGGGGCATGAGCTTTCGTCGGTTCGAGGTGGGTAATTCTTGTAAATGATGTCCTGAGGGTTAGTAAACCCCGGACTTGCACATCTTAGTGCTGTGTTGAGGTGACTTTGTAAGGCCCCGTAAAATGTTTGGTGCATAAAACCTAGTAGTTGTGGTGTCTTGGTCCGAATAATGTGTTAGGAATGCGTAGAATTCTTCGCGGCGAGCTTGCTCGCCGCGGTTCGGACCCTTGGTAGTGATTTAAGTTTCAAAAATGTAGAGAATTAATTTTTCCGAAAAGTGTTCAATTTGCGGTCAAGAATGCGATCGCAAACCTGACATGCGGACCGCATTCTTGCCGCAAAACGTTCCAGTGAGTTGCCCAAAATCGTGTCAGAAGTGCGGTCGATATGCGATCGCATGTCAAATCTGCGGTGCACTTTTGCGACCGCAGAATCAACATGGTGGATTAACTCAGCTTATAGAAATACCAAGGTGGAAATGGGAGATGATCAATATGGATTTCGTGGTGGGGTTACCTCGCACTCGGCGTAAGTTCGATTCAGTATGGGTGATAGTAGATCGACTCACCAAATCAACTCACTTCCTGCCTGTCAAGTCCACTGATACTGCAGAGCAATATGCAAGATTGTACCTCAAGGAGATAGTAAGGCTTCATGGCACTCCACTTTCTATCATCTCAGATCGCGGGGCTCAGTTCACGGCTAACTTTGGGAAGAAGTTTCAGCAAGGTTTGGGAACTCGAGTGAATCTCAGCACAGCTTTCCATCCACAGACCGATGGTCAGGCCGAGCGGACCATTCAGACGCTTGAAGATATGTTACGGGCTTGTGTCTTAGATTTTAAAGGTAATTGGGATGAACACTTGCCACTGATAGAATTTGCTTACAATAATAGCTATCATGCTAGCATTCAAATGGCCCCGTTTGAGGCATTGTACGGGAGAAGATGTAGATCGCCAATCGGATGGTTTGAGGTAGGTGAAGCGGAATTGCTAGGGCCAGATATGGTGTACGAAGCTATGGAAAAGGTCAAAGTTATTCAGGAGAGAATGAAAACAGCACAGAGTCGTCAAAAGTCCTATGCAGACGTTCGTCGAAGGGATTTGGAGTTTCAAGTCGATGATTGGGTGTTCTTGAGGGTATCTCCTATGAAGGGGAGTCATGCGATTCGGAAAGAAAGGGAAATTGAGTCCTAGGTATGTCGGGCCATATCGGATCGTTCAAAGGATTGGTCAAGTTGCTTATAGGCTAGAGTTGCCTCCCGAGATGTCATCAGTGCATCCGGTATTCCATGTGTCCATGTTGAAGAAAGTGATTGGAGATCCATCCACCATCATGCCAGCCGAAGCTATAGAGGTTAATGAAGATTTGTCATATGAAGAAGTTCCAGTTGCCATTCTTGATAGGCAAGTCCGTAAGTTGAGAAATAAGGAAGTTGCCTCTCTTAAAGTATTGTGGCGAAGTCAACAAGTTGAGGAGGCCACATGGGAAGCGGAAAAAGAGATGAAGGAAAAGTACCCCCATTTGTTTGATCAAGCCTAGAAGAAATTAGGTGACCCTCCTACTCTTAGTAACTGTCATCTTGTCTAAGTTGTTTCCCTTTTAGTATTAGTAAAGTCTCCTTCATTTTGTAATGAGTTAAATGTGTTGTTACCTTGGGTCACTTGAACCGTTCTTGATAAATGAAAGCCTTATAAAGATTTACGTGTTTAATAAACTACTAATAGTAAGTGTAGAGTGGTAATGGTTTGTTAAGTGTACATGGTGTGTTAAAATGGTTAAATAAGGTAAGAATTCAATGGAGTGACTAGTTATGTGCAATTGTAACAATATGATAGAATATGTGCATTCGTTGAGGTAAGAAAGTGTATACCAGCTGTGAAAAGTGTTGAAGTTGTATGTTATTGTTTGGTAATGTGTTTCGGGGGCCCTCTGACAGGTGGATATGTCCATAATACAAAGGAAACTCCGGCGAAATTTTTCTAAAATATAAGAGTTAGTCAAAATTTTGATGGTTGCATATCATGTCTTTCAAAACCAACTCATTTATTTCAAAATCCTCATTCGAGGACGAATGATCTTAAGGGGGGGAGGATGTAAGGCCCCGTAAAATTTTTGGTGCATAAAACCTAGTAGCTGTGGTGTCTTGGTCCGAATAATGTGTTAGGAATGCGTAGAATTCTTCGCGGCGAGCTTGCGAGCCGCGGTTCGGACCCTTGGTAGTGATTTAAGTTTCAAAAATGTAGAGAATTAATTTTTCCGAAAAGTGTTCAATTTGCGGTCAAGAATGCGATCGCAAAACTGACATGCGGACCGCATTCTTGCCGCAAAACGTTCCAGTGAGTTGCCCAAAATCGTGTCAAAAGTGCGGTCGATATGCGATCGCATGTCAAATCCGCGGTGCACTTTTGCGACCGCAGAATCAACATGCGGTCCGCATAGTGACCGCATTCCTTAACAGAACCTGCATAACTTTGAGGCCATTTTTGCGGTCACTTTGCGGACCGCATGTGGGTTCTGCGGTCGCATAGTGACCGCATATTTGACCCCGGCCCAGATTTTTGTAACATTTTGACCCGATCTCTTCTTTAATATAACACCTTTCTTCTTCATTTTATCATATCATCTCACCAAAATTAGAGAGAGAAGAGAGGGTTTTTAGAGAGAGAAGTTCTTCATCTTCAAAGATTGTTCCAACTACTTAATTCCAAGGGATTCTAGGGCAAGGATTCAACTTCCCCAATATTTTCAAGGTAAAAACCCTAACTATTTTCTTTGATTTTCAGTTTTAATTGGGTAAAGAGAGGTTTGCATAAAATAGCTTTTGAAAATAGAATTTTTACACTCATGCATGATTATTGAACTTGATTTCTAGTAAAAAGAAGTGAGTAGAAGTAAGAGTCTTCAAGAACAATGTTGGCAAGAGTAGGATATCTTGGGTAAGCATAAAGTAGGAAGAAAGATCATCACCAGGTATGTATGGCTAATTTTGATTCTTGTAAAATCGCCCAAAATGTGTGCGAATTGTTTTGGCATGTGTCAAATTGAGAAATTTTACGTAATTGTTTGATTTCCTTGTTGAGCATTTGATTGATGTTGAACTACGTGTGGTGTGGTATGAAATATGAATGGAAAGATAAAAAGGTAATCGAGATTGGTAAAGAATTGGGAACAACCATTGTGATGGCATAATTGGCCTATTGTGGAAGGAATTTGAAACACCTTAATTGTGGTAAATTGTTGAACATGATTATGTGGGCATATTCGATTTTGGAATACTTGTAACTTGGTTTTGATATTGGCTTGAGAAGAAATTGAGAACATGAACCAATGTGTAAGTTGCTTATTTGAACTTGTTGAAATTGTGTGTAGTACCTTATCCGCTGTTTGAAATTGTTGTGTTTTCAACTGTAAGGCGGGGTCGTGTTGCGCGCCGCAACGTGGTGAAATAAGGTGTGGGTTGGGGTGATAAGGGTGGTCAGGGGCAATAAGGATGGAAAGCGATCGAAATCGCTATTATAAATTGATACATAAATCAATAATGTAAAATTGTGAAAGGAGACAGCAGGAGAGTTTGCAACCCTGTGGGGCACTGATTGCCCCTTTGTTTGACTACTTGTGCTTTACGTGATTGATTGGTTATTGTTAAATTGGTTGATCGTAGAAAGTGCTTTGTGTGAGAATTATTTGAAATGAGGAAAATGTGGAAACATGGTTGGTTGGCTTAATTAATTGTTGATGTAATTAAATGGCTTGAGTTTACTTGGGACAAAGTTTGTCCATACATACCAGTACAATTCAAGTGTACTGACGTCCCTTTTGCCGGGGGCGCTACATTCGTGTCATGATTGTAGGTGGATCAGTAGCAGGCACTTCAGCTCATCGGCCGTAGTATCTTTCATCCTCCACTGCCCGTTTTTGGTGAGCCCCTTTCTTCCTCGGGGCCTTGTGTGGTTCATGCCACTCGGTTTGGATTTCATTTTGGTTTTGTAAGGTATAGCCGAAGCCTTGTTACCGGCAAGTATTGTATTTCCCTTTTGGATCCTAGAGGCTCTGTAGACATGTAAACTGTGGGACTCCAGTCTTATGTATATATATTGTGTTATGTCGGGCGTTGTAAAAATTGAAATCTTGTTAATGAATCACTCGTATCATTTTATTTGTTTAATGTGAAATCAATTATGATTAGTAATATATTTGGTTAATGAGAAATAGTCAACATAGGGGTAACGCGTGGGAATGAAAGGCACCCAGGTCCGCTTGACTGGGGCAACCCGGTCAGGCGCCGGTCATGTTCCTCGATTAGTGCTGTGTTGAGGTGACTTGCACGCCGGATAACGGGCGTGGGGTAGAGCACCATTAGGGATTGTGACTTGGTCCGTCCCGCGTAATAAATAATAACACCTAATTGTTAAAATGAATTGGACTAATTATCACGTTTGGGCTTCGTGCCAATTATTTGAATCCTTCAGGGATAGGCATCACTGTTTTGATAACACTGTGCATATTTTATTCTAAATTTAAGGTTTTAAACGGTATATTGCTATTCAGCTTCTTATAAGGTTATAAAAAAACTTGAACAGGGTCTTAATAATATTTTAGCTGTGAGCTAATATGATATTGTTGCCCGTAGGGCTTTCTTGATTATTTGTTAGACTGATTGGGGCCGAGGGCCATATGTTAGGGCATGACATTCATGTGAGCATATGCATACACATGCATGGATCGGATTGCACGCCGCAGTGGTATATGGATCGGGCTGCGCGCCGCAGCAGGTGTGATATTAATATTGTGCTTGGGCTGTAGGAGCCCCTCCGGAGTCTGAACCCCCACAGTGAGCACGGGTACCCAAATTGGATCGGGCTACACGCCGTAGCGGTCATACGCATTGCATGGCATACATACATTGGTTTACGTGTACTACGTGGCATAACATTTTAGCACTCATACTTTACTGGCACATGTGCATTTGTTGCTTTATTGACCAGATCTCTTGGTATAAATTGTTAAGGAGTGCTAAGTCCGAGAGGCTGATTTGAGTGCTGACTTGCACTGCTTGAGATTCTCCCCGGTATTGGTATGTTATAATGAAAGAAAGTAGCTAAAAATTGAGATTTCTAAATAATCTACTCACATATGCTGAAAAGGAATAAAATGATAGTGTTTTGAAGTTTAATGATAGTTCCGTATTGTGTAGCAAGAGATAGTGCCTTGCGTGGTTTTCTTCCCTTCAGCATTATTTACTTTTATTACCGCCTGAGTTGGAAGTACTCACACCCGACTCCCTGCACCTTGTGTGCAGATCCAGGTACATTACAGCAGAGCCGATTCCATTGCGGCTCGGGAGTGCTTTTGGACAGTCGAGGTAGCTGCCAGCGTTCGCAGGACCTGATTCTCCAGTTTGTCTGTATTTTGTTCTGATCATCCCACACTTGTGCACAGTTATATTCACTATTTACACTTGGTATACTCTGTAGAGGCTCATGACTCTTGACCCTTCGGTCTATGGGAGTTGGCACGTGTTGGGACTTGGTTCCCTGTTTTTAATATATCTATCACTGTTAAATTATCCGTTATGCTTAAATTGGATAAAGTGAGCTTATGGCTCTGTGATTGTTGTTAATTGGTCAGGCTGGCCTAGCAGTGTGCTGGGCGCCATCACGACCGGATTTGGGGTCGTGACAAGTTGGTATCAAAGCCTAGGTTTACTAGGCCTCATGAGTCTTGAGCCGGTTAGTAGAGTCTTGTGGATCGGTACGGGGACGCTTGTACTTATCCTCGGGAGGCTGCGAACCTTTAGGAAACACTTCACATTTCTTGGAATTCTTATCGTGCGTACTTGATTCAGCTTGAGATATGCTTTTGAAATTCCTTCCGCACGTCCGTGTACGCATCGAGCGCTCAGTAATATAAGTGCCTTATATGTAGTGGAACGAGTTCAAACTCAGAAAGACTAAAATGATTATGTTATGTGTATCCCGGTGGAAGGTATTATGTTGAAATGCTAAATTGAGGCGAGATAGGTGGATTGGTTCTCATGTGTAATTGAAAGGTAGTTGATATGTGTTATGATTCGAGCAGGTACAATGCATGTTCATGTACCAAATATGATAATATGATTTGTGTAGTATTGAGACTAATGTTGTCGATATGCATTGTGATGTCTTGTCGAGTTGTGAATGTATTGCTAGGATAGTTTTTGTGATTCTCTGGCAGGTGGATAGGCCAATTTACAAAGGGAACTCTGCCGAAATTTTTGGAAAAATTGGGACGTAGAAAAGATTTTGTCACCTAAAGAGGGGGCGTAACTGTTATGTGTGAATGAATGCAAGAATTGCAAAAAAGTTAATATTTCTGATGATCCGAATCTCCGCCGAAGCTTGTAAATGACTTGAGTTTAATCTAACTAGAACTTTGTGGCATCATTTGAGTAAGAATGCTACGAGTAGCTAGAAGTGCCTTGATGTATGGCTCCGAGCTAAGTTGGGGAGGTTGTTATTGATTAACTGATTGCATTATTGTGTGCTATGTTGATTCTGTCTCTAAGTATGTTGGGAAAATTCTAATAAAAGTTATAGTGCTTCGTAGATGTGAAGAAATACTAGGATGTTGTGAACTTATGTTGGTAAAGAATATTCACCGTATAGAAAAGAAAGATAGCTGATTGTATTTGTAAGTAATCATGTTCTGCGGTGTCAGAGTTCTAACAAAACACGAGTGGTTCTACTTAATAGGACAGTTGAATTACAGCAGAATAAGGGTGAATGATGCCCGAGAATGGTTTTGCAGTGTTCAAGATTTTGCTTGTAACAGTCAGGTGCCTTAAGATTTGTGTATGTGGCTAAAGATGGCGGTTTCGTTAGAGAAGATCAAGGCTTGTGTTATATCATGTGAATGACGGGATTCTAGGTATCCGTATTGGGAAGTAATGATGACAATTTAAAAATCGCGGGAAGTTCATAAAAATAAAGTGTGGTAGAATGTGGTACTTCTGGGAAACATTGAGAGGGTATTCAGTGGCCTATGGGTCTTAGACCGTGTGGTCTTGTGTACGAGTCTTGTGAGGTAAAAAGGGGTTGAGGCATTGTCGTACTACAGTATAGACTGATATGAAATCAAAGATGAATCAGAAAGGAAACTGGGTAAATGGAACAACTTGTTAATAAACCGAAGCGGTATGATAAGGAATACGACTAATTATTGGTATGTGATTGAAGTAATGAGTCTTGCAGATATTATGCAACAAAGCCTTTGAGTGCTGACAATTGTGTAACTCGATATGGGTATAAGGACTCAGTCCTGGCAGTTAAACTTATGCAACGAATGGGAAGAAATAGTTTGTGATGTGTTTTATCATGGTTTGAAAATGAGTATACTCCTGTCGGTATGCGAAGCATGGAATGTGTAATGAGTTTTCTTCTATATGGGATCACGAAAGTCCTTGACTAGTGGAGTGCGCCGATGTTGAGGCGGAGGAAAGGGATATGAATTTCCATGTTGTCTTAGTGTAATATGGTATACACGATGTGTTATGGAAAGTTGATAATGGTATATTTTAGGTTTTGAGATCAGTTCATAATATATGGGAAGTCAATAAAATTATTGAGCAGCGCGGATAGCTGCAGGTGAATTAAGAATCGATCTTTCCGATGATTTAAGAAAATGGTACTGCTATTCTATTAACTTGGCAGGGAATATGATCCAAAAAGGACAAGGTAATGTAAACCTGATGATATCCAGTGGTATGGTGGTATTCTCTTGTTGGATCGACTATAATAATTGAGTCGTTGATGGCATAGTGAAATTTCTGAATGGCCGTCGTGGTATGAATGGACGCTTGATGTGCGTTATGTATTCGTACGGTGGAGTGTGGAACCAGGTATAGCGATCCATGTGTTACATATGTGTTGGAGACTAGAAGTTCTCGTAATCCGCATATGCAGTGGTTGTATATCGCGTGTATCGGCACCGTTTTGTGATTATTGGAAATCGGAAGCCCTAGAGGCTCTCTCTTAACTTGATAAGACGAATTCGAATTATGATACTTGATTGCTGACTGGTTGTCATGGGTCAGATTGTCTAGACTAATGTGATATGGACTATGTCGGAAAATGGCACAAATTGCGTAGCAGAGAGCATTAGAGTATGCTCCAACAGAGTAGTTGTACCCAGGACCAGCGGACGGCTGGTAGGCATAGCTTTGTCAGTTGGACCTTAGTGGCGGATGTTAGTGTAGAAGTATCTACCATTGATTAGTTCTGGTATTGAGGAACTTTGTCGGATGCGTTTCTTGTGGCCAAACTTGAGGCTATATATGTTTATTATGATAAGCAACTTGACTCGACGCGTATTTATTTAGCGAGGGTTACTTGGATCGGGTGGTACGCCGCCACAGGTATGGTATCTAGATCGGGTGGCACGCCGCCCCGGGTATGTCATTGGAGCGGGTTACACGCCGCAACAGTATATTGTGAAAATATAGTTAGTTATAAGCTACATGGTATACAATACTTCCTCGCTTATGAGGAAAAGACCGTTTTGAGTATCGCTTGGCGAGTGGCACATCGGTTGTGTCCTTTCAGGATTTAATAACATACGTTAATTGTTTCACCGTAGGTGAGGTTGATTGCTTGGGTTCAAGACCTAGATATGTGCGTGGCTAACCGTTTTTGAGTTTGGTAACTTGAGGTGCTTCATGAGTAATGGTGTTTGGATAGAATCACGAGTCTTGGCAAGGACACGTGATGTTATGACCTCTCGAGAAGGATTCAGGTACTCTATTTCTATAATGCGAGACGCGATCTCAGTTCTATGTTATGATGGCACAGAGGAATTGAATTGCAGCTCTTTGCCGGAGACAGTTGTCATGAATTGAGCTGTCATGATTCGAGTGTGTGCATACGTTTCTATTGGAGCCTATGTTGTGCTCGTCGTGGCTTAGGTCGGTGTTGAGGTGTTTATCACCAGTGCGGTGTGTTATAATCGAAATGACCGTTGGAGTCATTAATGAATACGAGCATATTAAGGTAAAAATCGAGGTTTGGCTCCGAAACCCATCGTGGTATGAGTTTTAAAAAGGGAAATAGATTCACGAATGGTTAACCCGAGAGATGGGTTCGGTATATCGCGTGCTTCAGCTGCCGTGGGCAGGATATGGAGGTGTTGGAATAAGACTCTATCTAATGAAAGAGGTTTTCAGCTAGTATTTGGTTATTGTGGCCAATTGTTGTGATTAGAGACTATCGTCTCGAGTGATGGGGTTGTCAATACATCATATGATCTCACCCGGAGTAGTGAAAATGGGTTATTGCAGTGGATTCGAGTGTATCCCGAGTATAGGCATGGGATTTGCATTTGGCATATGATTTCAGAAAGTGCAATGTGATTTATGGTCCAGATGGTCTGTGAAATTTTGACTATATGGTGTTTTCGGACTTATGTGAGATAGGATGACGTATGATCGCCCGAATATATGCTTGGTAAGGTCATTCAGCTATTGGGTTGTTTCTAGTACAACTCTCAGTACGCTCGAAGACGAGCGATTGTTTAAGTTGGGGAGAATGTAACGATCCGGCCTATCATTACGGGAATTACCACCCCGTCATGTTGCAATTACATGTTTTATGCTTTTACATCAGTGTTAGAGCCTATCGGGTGAGTTAGGAGTGAATTGAATTGAAAATGAAGCAAATAGCATGTTTGAAGGAAGTTTGAATACGGAAAGTCAACCTAGAGTTGACTATCAAGTTAGAGTGCTCGGAATAAGATTCTGATGATTCGACTAGTTTCGGGAGATCATTTATGACTTAGGAGAGCAATCGGAATTGAATTTGGAGGCCCGGTGTAGTTTTAGGCTTGAATGGGCTAAGGTTGAATTTTGGCGAAATCCGAACGGTAGGTGAGATTTTGATCCGGGGGTCGGAATGGAATTCCGACAGTTGCAGTAGCTTCGTTAGGTGATTTTGGATATGCCTGCAAATTTTCAGGTCATTCGGACATCGTTTGGTCGGGTTTTTGATTGAATGAGCAATTCAGAAATTTTGAAGAAACTTAGGCTCGAATCCGTGTGTAATTGGTGATTTTGATGTTTAGGATGGTGTTTTTATGATTGGAACAAGTTCGTATCGTGTTTTGGAGTATGTTGGTGGTTTTCGTTGGGGTCCCGGAGCCTCGGGATGAATTCGGGGGTCCAAACGGACCAATTTGTGCCAAAGGCACTGCTGTTTCTGCTGCAATTAGTGCAGAAGATTTTTGTGCTTCGCGATCGCGAAGCTAGGTCTGCGATCGCGTAGGGTTAAGCTGGGAAGTGCTGCGATCGCAAGGTTGAGACTGCGATCGCGTAGGGTATCGAGATGAGGCCGGGAGATTGCTCTTCGCGATCGCAGGAGTAGTGATGCGATCGCGTGAGGTTGAGTGTTTGTGCATCGCGATCGCGGGAAGAGA
The DNA here is from genome assembly GCA_032618575.1 of Nicotiana noctiflora. Lineage (NCBI taxonomy): Eukaryota > Viridiplantae > Streptophyta > Magnoliopsida > Solanales > Solanaceae > Nicotiana > Nicotiana noctiflora. Next base: position 214,502 of record JASVEL010004024.1, read on the forward strand.
GATGCGATCGCGTAAGGTCGACTGGTTGTGCATCGCGATCACAGGTGTATTGATGCGATCGCGTAGGGTCTCTAAGTGGGTCACTGCGATCGCATCCAGATTCACGCGATCGCGTAGAGGAAAGTTGGCAGCCAGGTTTTGTGCATCACGATCGCATGCCCAGTGCTGCGATCGCGTATAGTAAATGGCCCAGGCAGTGAGTTTAAGTCCAGAAACATTTCATTACGGGTTCATACACCCCAAAGCACCATTTTTAAGCCCTGGAGAGAAGAAATCACAGGAAAACGCTGGGAAATCATCGGGTATTCATCGGAGGTAAGTTTCTTGACTCAAAAACATCACTTTATGGTAGAATTAACATCAATCTTCATGAATTTGGGTAGAAATTGTGAAGGATTGTGGCCTAGATATAGAAAACGATAATTTGGGTTTTGAAAGGCCAATCGAACTCCGATTTTGGTAAATTTTATATGTATGGACTCGTGGCGAGACGAGGGTTCTGGAAATATGAGTTTCGAAATTTTTCGAGATGTGGGCCCGGGGCTAGGGTTTTGCAAATTTCTTGATTTTTGATATTTTTCGAGTTCTTTCGATTGGGTTATGTTCCATTAGCCTATTTTGATATATTTGTACTGATTTGTGCTAGTTTTGACGTGCGTGGATGCCGGTTCGAGGAGCTAAGGCGTCGCGGGCATGAGCTTTCGTCGGTTCGAGGTGGGTAATTCTTGTAAATGATGTCCTGAGGGTTAGTAAACCCCGGACTTGCACATCTTAGTGCTGTACTGTGTTGAGGTGACTTGCACGCCGGATAACGGGTGTGGGGTAGAGCACCATTGGGGATTGTGACTTGGTCCGTCCCGCGTAATAAATAATAACACCTAATTGTTAAAATGAATTGGACTAATTATCACGTTTGGGCTTCGTGCCAATTATTTGAATCCTTCGAGGATTGGTATCACTGTTTTGATAACACTGTGCATATTTTATTCTAAATTTAAGGTTTTAAATGGTATTTTTGCTATTCAGCATTTTTATAAGGTTATGAAAAACTTGAACAAGGTCTTAATAACATTTTTAGCTGTGAGCTAATATGATATTGTTGCCGTAGGGCTTTCTTGATTATTTGTTAGACTGATTGGGGCCGAGGGCCATATGTTAGGACATGACATTTTATGTGAGCATATGCATACACATGCATGGATCGGACTGCACGCCGCAGTGGTATATGGATCGGGCTGCGCGCCGCAGCAGGTGTGATATTATTATTGTGCTTGGGCTGTAGGAGCCCCTCCGGAGTCTGAACCCCCACAGTGAGCACGGGTACCCAAATTGGATCGGGCTACACGCCGTAGCAGTCATATGCATTGCATGGCATACATACATTGGTTTACGTGTACTACGTGGCATAACATTTTAGCACTCATACTTTACTGGCATGTTGCTTTATTGACCAGATCTCTTGGTATAATTGTTAAGGAGTGCTGAGCCCGAGAGGCTGATTTGAGTGCTGACTTGCACTGCTTGAGATTCTCCCAGGTATTGGTATGTTATAATGAAAGAAAGTAGCTAAAACTTTGGATTTCTAAATAATCTACTCACATATGCTGAAAAGGAATAAAATGATAGTGTTTTGAAGTTTAATGATAGTTCTGTATTGTGTAGCAAGAGATAGTGCCTTGCGTGGTTTTCTTCCCTTCAGCATTATTTACTTTTATTACCGCCGAGTTGGAAGTACTCACACCCGACTCCCTGCACCTTGTGTGCAGATCCAGGTACATTACAGCAGAGCTGATTCCATTGCAGCTCGGGAGTGCTTTTGGACAATCGAGGTAGCTGCCAGCGTTCGCAGGACCCGATTCTCCAGTTTGTCTATATTTTGTTCTGATCATCCCACACTTGTGCACGGTTATATTCACTATTTACACTTGGTATACTCTGTAGAGGCTCATGACTCTTGACCCTTCGGTCTATGGGAGTTGGCACGTGTTGGGACTTGGTTCCCTGTTTTTAATATATCTATCACTGTTAAATTATTCCGTTATGCTTAAATTGGATAAAGTGAGCTTATGGCTCCGTGATTGTTGTTAATTGGTCAGGCTGGCCTAGCAGTGTGCTGGGCGCCATCACGACCGGATTTGGGGTCGTGACAGCAACAATGATATAGCAACAGCGAACATGAAGTAATCAACACAACAAATCTCAAAATCCAACAGGTAAACCAGCAAATAACTCGAGCAAATTGTAAACCCCAGCAAAGTTGAAGTAAACAAGCAGAGAAACAACCAGCGGAGATTCCCAGAAATAATACTCGAACTATCAGCTAAGTAGAAGACCAGTAGGATTTTAGTATAGAAGTTTCAGAGCTCTAGTAATTCTGAATTTCTCCTAATCTCGAACTCTCTCAAATTTCCCAGAATCTGAACCCTAAAGTCTGAACCGAACCCCCTACATTAGGCCTAAAACAGCCTATTTATAGAATGAATTGGGATGGAAATTTAAATTAATTATTCATATTTCCCACCCCAACTCTTTTTCAATTATTTCAGTTAAGTATAGGGTATTTTTAATGAAAATGCACTTGAACCCCTGCTAGAAGGTTCCAGGTTATTCTTTATTATTCTATTGGGCGGAATTGACTTAGTTGCCCTCATTTGCTAAGATTTATTGCATATTTACCTTTTAACTATATCTAATTTACCCTTTATTATTTATATATTTTCAGTAAAACCAGGCCTTATTGTTATTTATGCCCCCATTACCTCTATATTATCCTCAGAAATACCAATTTCAATTCACTTTTACCCTTTATGCTTTAACGGTATTTACCCGGCCTACCCTTAGGTCTGTTAAGACCTAGGGTAATCAATAGTATTTAAAATATAACCCCTGAGACTTGCCTTTATATTTTAGCCAATTCTAGACTAAGTAAAACCCTTTCAGAGTTAACCACTTTACAAAAATAGCCATAAATGACTTTACAAGTCAGAAGTTACACTGTGTTGGAATAATAGCCACAATAATCATTTGCACATATAACCTAAATGTGACTAAGTTCTCGGAAGTTCAGAAGAACCCAAACATATAAATCGTATTGCAATAATAGCCAGTTTTATGTAATCTTGTACATATAGCCCTAATTACAATTAATTTTTTAAATTAATAAGAATTCAGAGAGACAAATTGATAATGGTTGAATCCTAATTAATCAAAGCCCTAGTCGAGGCAGGATCTATTGAACAAGAGCATCAAACAACTAACAACATGAGATTTAACAGATAGCTACAATTAGAACCAAAGAGCACTTAATCGATTTCAAAACATGTACAGAGATATCTTTTAAACATTCAAATAGATTCAGGTTTTAATCAAATAATAACACAAAAGAGTGAAGCATAGAAAACAAAAGTTGTTCAAGGTACTTAGCTTTGGGGATTTCTTCTTATTTCCTTTCTTTTTCTTTTCTTTCTTTCTTCTTTTCTTTTCTTTCTTATTTTCTTTCTTGGTTTTCCAGTAGTTCAGATACTTTGAGTCTCTTTTGTCAATCGATCTTCTAGGCAAACTCTTGGAAGTCTAATTTAGATGTGAGAGGGGGTATTTGGAGACTAGGGCTATAGCTTTGAATAGTTTGGATTTGGATGTCTGTCGAAGTAGGGTTCTGGCGAGACATTTTTTGAATATTCGACAAGTTTGGTTGATATTCGAAAGATGTGACTTGGGTGAGGTGAAAGAGGATTTTAAGGCAGTCTTTGGGATGTTTAGATCGGAGACTAGGGTTTCGGCGACCGGAGTTTCAAGAACTGGGAGAAGGTGGGGTATTTGGGTAAGGCTAGTGGGATGTGTGTTAGAGGAGGAAGAAAGGAGTAGCTGGGTGGTGGCCTGTGCCGGAGAAAATGAATAGAGGCAGACCACCGGTAGGGTTCCGGTGGTCTGTGAGAGGATGAGGAGGAATATAGAGGAGGCTAGGGTTTATGTCTTTGGGGAGAAGAGTGTAATGATATGAAATGAACGGGGGAGGGGAAGATATATACTAAACCTAGGTCATTAGTTATCAGTCGTTGGATTAGTTGAGATGAACGGTCGTGATTACTTTGGCCTTTAAATGGTGACGTTTGATTTAAGTGTAACCTTACTCATGTCTGTTAGATTAGATTCTTAGACGGCTGTGATTTATTTAATTAAGCGACATCGTTTGATTTAAGTTTGATATTGATCTCATCCGTTAGATTAAGCAAATGGACGACTGTGATTATTTCCTTTATGCGTCGTCATTTAATTTGTTTGGCAACCACCTTATTTGGTTAGTTGATTGATTATATCAACGGTCCTGATTTGTTGTTAGATACGACGTCATTTGATTTTTTGCAAGGCTTGCCGGTTTAATTATGTATTGGGCCAGGTCTATTGGGTATTGGTTTGGGCTAGCCATTTCGTGTATTTGGCCCAAAATACCTTGTATTTTGTATTCTTTATATATTAATCCTATTTTTGTATTTTTCAAATTGTATTTATTTATTTATTTTCTTTATTTTCCTTGTATTTAGACTTGTTTTCCTTGTATTTTTATACTGATGTATTTTTCTTTTATTTTGTAATTTTGTATTTTTCTTTGATTTTCAAATTTCCTAGTAATTACCTTATATTTTTTGATATTTTCTAATTAATTTCAATTTATATTTCATTTCAAATTTCTTTTATTTTATTTTCAACAATTAAACACACACTGATACTTTTTACACAATAATCAAACCAATTGCAATCAAAAATCATTTTTGTATTTTTATTTTGGAATTACTTGCTTGGGGCAAAAATCACGTGCTCACAATCATTCGTGATTCCACAACTGTTCAAACAAGATATGGATCTTATGGTCTGATGAATGCACGTTGGATATTGTGGAAGATAAGGAACAACATGTCCTTGTCCACATTACTCAATCCCAGAGTCAAGTCCTTTTTCTATATGTCTATTGTCTATGGTGATGAACAAGAGATGTACTCTCTAGGATGAACTCAGGAACATTTCCAATCGAGTTAATAGGCCTTGGGGAGTCGTAGGTAATTTCAATGTGATCACCAATGCTGAAGAAAAGATAGGAGGAAGGCCTTACAGACTTGAAGAAAGCTTTGACTTTATCTCCTGCCTAACAGACTGCAATCTCTAGGATGCAGGTTTCCTTGGCTCTAAGTTTATATGGTGTGATAATAGGGACTCTTCTAACACCATATGGAAAAGGCTTGATAGGCTAGCATATAACTCAGAACGGTTTGATAGCTTTGGAGGGACCTCTGTTACTCATTTGTCTAGATCTTGCTTAGACCATGCCCCTTTACTTATCACCTGCAAAGCTAACAATGCTGATTTCAAAAGAAACTTTAAATTTCTTAACATCTGGGCCGAGCATAAAGATTTTCTAGATGTGGTACGACATGCATGGGATATTAATGTATTAGGAAATCCCCTATATACTCTTCATCATAAAATCAAGAACACGTGTAACTCCCTTAGTTCATGGTCAAGAGAGGCATTTGGGGATATCTATGAGGAACCTAGGAAATTGGAAATCCTCATTAGAAGCCTTGAAGAAACTTCCTTGACCAAAACATTGCCCTATAAACAGAATGAATCTTTTTAAGATGAGAGCTTATTTTACTCGATATCTTAAACTTCAGGATAATATTCTAAGGCAGAAGCCCAGAGTCAAATGGTTGAAAGAGGGGGATGCCAATATTGCTTTTTTCCATGGTATCATTAAGAATTGAAGGAAAACACTAACTATCCAGAAGACTGAAGACATGGAAGGTAACTGGGTTGAAGGAACCAATGAAATTGCAAATGCAGCTCTCAATTACTTCGATCACTTTTCTAATAATGTCCTAAGTGTGGTAAGAATAGTTGTCACAAATGAAGATAATGGTAATCTTAAATTTCTAATATAGTGGAGGTGAAAGAGGTTGTGTTCTCTATTGACCCTGATAGCGCCCCTGATCCAGATGGCTTGACATGTAGATTTTATCAATCCTATTGGCCTATTATTCATGAAGATCTCTTGGAAGCTGTGGTTTCCTTCTTTCAGGGAGCTACATTGCCTAAATTTTTTACACATACTTGAATCATTATGATTCCTAAAGTGGAGTCCCCTCAAAGCTTCTATAACATCAGGCCAATCAGCTTGTGCAATGTTTCTAGCAAAATTATTGCTAAAATTCTATATGTTAGATTAAGCAATATTTTGCCCAAAATCATCACTCAAAACCAAAGCAGTTTTGTTAAAGGAAGAGACATAACTGAAAATATTCCACTAGCACAGGAGCTTATCAATGATATTGGCAATCCAAGGAAAGGAGCTAATGTGGTTATCAAACTGGATATGGATAAAGCCTACGACAGAGTCCTTGGCCTTTATTATGTTTCATGCTGAGGAATTTGGGATTTACAGAAGTATGCATTAATCTAATCTACAAATTCATTTCTAACAACTAGTATTCCATCATTGTGAATGGTGGTAAACATGGCTTCTTCAAATCAAAAAGAGGCCTCAGATAGAGAGACCCTCTATCCCCTTCTCTATTTATACTTCATGCAGAATTACTTTCCCAAATGCTTAATAATCTATAGAATTGCAGTAGATACAAAGGCTATTTTATGAATGACCAAGGACCTAAAATCAATCGCTGGGCACAACACAAAGTAGCATCAATAGGGTCAGAAGAATCCTTGAAAAGAGGTATGATCACTTTCCTATGAAATACTTGGGGTGCCCCCTGCATTTAGGAAGAAAGAAATTATCCTTCTATTCTGACATAGTGACCAAGGTGGTCAACAGAATTAGATGATGGCATCTAAAATTTCTATCATTTGGAAGAAGAGCCATTCTTATAAGACATGTTCTTCTAGCTCTCAATATCCATATTTTAGCTGCAGTACACCCTCCTAAAGGCACTGTTGACATGATTGAGAAATACATCACTAGTTTCTTCTGGTCTGGTACTAATAGGGGGGAAAACATCATCGCGTGTCTTAGTATAACCTCTGGTTTCCCTTTGAGGAAGGAGGTGTTAACTTGAGGAGACTTGAGGATATATCTTTGGCATTTCATGCCAAACGATGGTGGAAGTTTAGAACCAGTAATACCATATGGTCCAATTTCATGAAGTTTAAACAATGGTGAATTAGGCAAAAGGAAACTCATATAGCTGAAAAGCTATGTGTGACGTAAAAGAGAGAGTGGACTCTTAACATTTTATGGTATGTTGGCAGGGGAAACATCAGTTTCTGGTTTGATACTTGGTCCAATATTGGTCCTCTATAGAAAAAATGTTGATGGAGGTCTGATCCATCAAAATTTAATACTTAATGAAGTTCTCATCGGTGGTCAATAGGACTGGTCCTGCCATCAGGTTCAACTCCCAGAACCTATTAAAAGGTAGATTATTCATCTACAAATTATGCTTACCCCAGAGAATGAGGATATCCCATATTGGATATGTTCAAACACTGGTAATTTCTCTGTAATCACTGCTTGGAACCTTCTGAGGCAAAAGAGGAGTACTAACCAATATGATTTGAAGATTTGGCATAATGACATCCCATTCAATATGTCATTCTTAACCTGGAGGGCAGTCCATAACATATTGCCTACTGATGACAAGATTAGTAAGTTTGGTATCAATGTTCCTTCTATATGCTCATGTTGTTTAAACGCAGAAACAACTAATAATGTTGAGACTGTTGAGCATCTTTTTTGCGAAGGCAACTATGCTCAACAAATCTGGAAGCACTTTGTTGGGTCTCTTGGAGTTATTGTCTTGAATGTAAACAAGAAGACTCTTATTATCAACTGCTGGAATCTGAGAACTGGGAACTCTGTTATTTCCTATGTTCTTAAAATTCTTCCTCCTTTCATTTGTGGGAGCTATGGAGATCTCGATGCAGTGCCAAATGGTATAGAAAGACCCTCCACAGCTAGATCCATTTCTCTCATTTCTTGTAACATTGGCAACAATATTAAGAGTAACTTTGGGAATGTCAAAATTGGGGATGAATGGTCTGATATTTGCAATTTGAGCAACATCCCTCTCAATGAGGTCTCTACCATTGCTGTCAAATGGATTAGACCCCCCCCCCCCCCCCTCGTACTATTCGTTAAACTTAATAGTGATGGATCATGTGTGAATGGAGAATGTGGAGCTGGCTGTGTAATTAGAGATTGCATGGGAAATTTCATGATGGTATTCTCCAAACCGTTGGGGCAAGGTACAAGCAACTGTGCAGAAGCTTGTGCACTACTATTTGGCATCAATTGGTGTATTCAAAAAGGCCACAACCTTATCATTGGAGAAACAGATTCACTACTCATACAAAAGTGCGTCACTGGTACTTGGTCTTCTCCATGGAGGATTGCAAACAATGCGAGATAACTAAAGACTGTGGTGCATAATAATGTGATAATCATCAGACATTGTTTCAGGGAAGCAAACAGAGTGGCAGATAAAATGGCTTCCTTGAGCCACACTAATTTTGATACCCTACCTCGTCAGGTTAAAGGGCTGCTTAAAATCGACAGAAGGAACCTTCCTAAATTTATTAAAAAAATGAAAAAATAAAAATTTGAAATTACAAAAAAAAAAACAAATTTAAGGTAAAAAAATATTTCAGTGGGTGGTGGTGGAGGGGTAGTAGGGTGGATGGAAAATTGAAATTAAAAAAAAAAAAAATTTGGAGAGTGGGTGTGGTGGATTGGTGAGGGTGATAGTGGTTGAGAAGGAACTTTGGAAAATGTTTTCCCTTCTTTTGATAAGGAAAACATTTTCCTCCAATTGGAGGAAAATGAATTGATAAGGAAAATATTTTCCAAAACATTTAAATCAACCTAACATGAGAAAATTGGAAAACATTTTCTAGAAAATGTTTTACTTCATACCAAACACACCCGTAGAAGTGCAAAGATAAGTGATAAATAAAGAAATTGCCTCTACTTTCCAACTAAGTACAAAATTTGGAAGAGCGTATATAGGAATTGAAAATAATAATAATAATAATAAAGTGAGTACATAGTTACATATATTATAATAATAATAATAATAATAATAAAGTGAGTACATAGTTACATATATTATTTAACAGGAGTTGACTCTAAGATATTAGAAGATCCAACCAAAACGTCAAAAATTTGGCAGAATCCAATACTTTAAGGTAGAACCTTATATATGTACTAGTCTCTTGACAAGTGCGTTGCACATGTAGTCCTGCTTGACATTTTAAAATTTGCTATCTAAAAAGAATATATTTTTCTGAACATTTAAGAGTTATAAAATATAATTAAAGTACAAACAAATGATTATATTTCTTATCTCTAACATATCTGATGAATGGTGTGAGAATTATATATTGCTTTTTGTTTATAGACATTTTTAAAATGTCATCTATATATATATATGAATTTTTTTTACTATCCTCGAATCCGCAACGTCCGTCTTGACAGGGTGGTACTTCGACCAATTGATCAACTATAATCCCGCATAGACTATAATTTTTAGTGTAAATAATTTGACATTTGAAACCCATTAATCCGACGAATAAGTCTTAGCATTGGATATATTATTAAGATAGATTCAAGAATTATAATTATGAACTAAAAGTTAGAGTAAACTGCATATTCAAAATCTCTCTTGAGGCATTATCATGCGTAGGGGAGTTTTCAAAATTTTTTCTTATTGAAAGGTAGTTGTATCAACGTAGTTATGACACAAAATAGTTGGACACTAACAAATGCACAACCCTTCAAATACATTTATTCTTTACCTATTCACCTTTTCCAATTTCCTCCCCTATCCCAAACCTCAACAGTTTCATTTCATACCATCATGTATGTTATTTCTTCGTTTCTTTCATTCATATAACGGAAGAATTAAAGGAAAAAAAAATTATCGACTTTTTCTAACCCATATGGTATACTCCTATATAACTATATTAATGGGGTTTATTACATTCTCCTCTTTGTACCAGCTTCAGTTAATTTCTATTTTTAAAATGTAAACGTATAATATGAGTGTGAAATAGAAGATAAAAGTGCATGTTAAAAGAAATCATTTAAAAAGTAATTTTTGTTAGACCTATTTACTCAAAGCTGATTAAAATTTCCCAATTTACCTGTTGAGTATTATTATATAAACATAAAATTGTTGCACGGTTTCGTGTAGTAAATCTCGCAACCTAAAGGCTAGAACTTTGGAGGAAAGAAAATCAACACAACAGAGTAATACTTCCTCCGTTTCAATTTATGTGAACTTATTTCTTTTTTAGTCCGTGCCAAAAAGAATAAACATTTTCCTTATTTGGAAACAATTTACCTTTATGCAATGATTTATAACCACACAAAATAAATGTGCCTCATTTTACACTACAAGATCAAAATTCTTCTCTCTTTTCTTAAACTCCGTGCCCAGTCAAATGGGTTCACATAAATTGAAACCGAGAGAGTACCTTTTTGCATGCGTTAAGATATAGAAATCTTTCCACATAGTAACCCAATGTTGCGACCTTGATTTCGTCTAGGTTCTAGATTGGAATTACTACAAATTTATTTTTGTTGGTGTCGTTTTCTTTTTAATAGTCTTACATGAGAAACACTGAATTTATTTTTGAGGGAAAAATTCACTCATCCAGTTCCTGAAATGAATAGAAAGCATTTTTATATTATTTATTTTGAAACTGTATATAGAACAAGGAGAAGATGAAAGAAATATCATCAACTTCATAATCTATCATCCAATACGTTTCTAACTTATGAAATTCCTTTATTTAATGCATCATTAATAATATATAAATAAAGATTTCAGTTAGGGCAACTAATGAATAAGTTTGTCCGTGCCTGACTTCCTATTTAATTTATTCATTCATTTATCATGTATGAAAGGTAAATTTACTATTTGACATAAAAATACTACTCCTTTTCAATATATGTGAACCCATTTGACTGGGCACGGAGTTTAAGAAAAAGGAGAAGACTTTTGATCTTGTGGTGTAAAATGAGGCACCTTTATTTTGTGTGGTTATAAATCATTGCATAAAGATAAATTATTTCCAAATAAGGAAAGATGTCATTCTTTTTTGCACGGACTAAAAAGGAAATATATTCACATAAATTGAAATGGAGGGAGTATATAAATAATGTTTAGATAGGGGTAAAATAGTCCGTCAGATTTTGATGAATATTTTGGTAATTCGACTTTACAATTAGGGCCTTCCCACTTTTACCATAGTATGATATGGAAAAAACGAAGTCTAAATAGAATTAGATAGACATTTAACAACTCATTTTATGGATTCAGAACCCGAGACGTCTAAATCAAAGATGGTCCTGTTTAAATCTTTCTGTTAAGAGGGATATGGGTAGTTTTAATAAAAGATTCGGAAAAGATCTAAATATGCCCTTGAATTATTTGAAATAGGACAAATATGTCCGTGGTTAATAATTTGGCCCAAATATGCCCAAACCGTCTAATAGTTGTGTAAAGTTGCCAATTTTTTAACAGAAACTGTATTTTTTCTTTTTAAATTAATTAAAATCAAAATATTTTTTTCCAGTTTTTAGAAAATATCGCTCTAAAAAAACTGAAAAGTAATTTCTAAAACAATTTATTTTGTAAAAATTATAAAAAAAATTGAAAAGCAATTTTTTGTAAAAACTGAAAAAAATAAATATATTCTTTTTATCAGTTTTTAGTTTTAAAAAATTTAGTTTTTTCAAGTTTTTACAGCTTTAGAAAATTGCTTTTCAGTTTTTACCGCTTTAGAAATTTCTTTTTAGATTCTATTTCTGTTTTATACAAAAATATTATTTTAGAAAATATTTTTCAGTTCTTTTGTAACAACTAGAAAAAAATATTTTCATTTTTTACTTCAGTTTTAGTAAAAAAAAAGCCTTTTAGAAAAATTGCTAAATATGTGTGTGTGTGTGCATCCTTCTATTTTTTCTGGTCAATTTAATTCATCACTTCTCTCTTATCGAGGATTCTTCTCTACAACGCAACATTCTAAGAGTTAACAAGTAACCCTTATCTCTCTCCGTCTGACTGACGACAACGGTCGTCCACTACCCCCCCCCCCCCCCCCCCCCCTAATGATCAGCTCCCCTCCCCTTCCTCCGCCCTGCGAGCGACCCTCTACCCTCCGGCGGTGACCCTCAACTCCGGTGACTCCCTGGTAAGTTCTCCCTCGCCCCTTCTCTCTCTCTCTCTCTCTTCTCTCTTCTTCCCTACCCAGTCCTCTACCCGCTACTCCCTCTCTTCCATTCTCCCTCTCCCACTCTCTAATTCCGGCGATTGCCGGAGACTTCACCACCAACCGGTAAGCTCTCTGTCTCTCTCTCCTCTTCTCTCTCTCTTCTCCTCTCTCTCTCGTTCCCCTACCGCAGCTCCCTCCTCTGTCCCGCCACCCCAACTCTCTCTCTTCTCATCTCTCTTCTAATCCCCCCTCCCATTCCACCTTCCTTTCAGGCAGCACCCCCTCCCCCCTCCCCTCTCCGTATTTTTTGTGGGGTTGTTTGTTTTGTATGGGATTTTCAGGTACTAATCGCGACGGATGAACCAAACTTGCGGCGATTGGAATGGAAGACCGCAACGACACCGGCCGGAACGTGCAAGAGTTGGCACCAGTTTACCGCGGGCGAATCAAAGCCTGGTTCCAGGTTTTTTTTTATCGGGAGTTGGTTCCTTCTGATCTCTTATTTACTCTATGCACCTTCTTACGTATTCCAACTAAACTTCGTGTGTGCATCACTATTTTCCGTAGTCGGTTGGAGGGATAGTGTCACGACCCGGATTTTCCCGCGTCATCGGGATTGTGATGGCGCCTACTCGTGGTAGCTAGGCAAGCCAATTCATTAACATTATCCTATTCATATCGTCATTTTTATACTCATACTTAATAACAGGAGAAATAATTACTCAACTCAATAAATGCGGAAGTCTTTCGAATAAAAGATGTATAATAGTATAAAGTAAAACTCTGATAAAATCCTCTACCCAAGATGTGGAGTCACCAACTCACGAACTACTAAAGAATACTACACAAAATGGTCTGAAAGAAAATAATAAATATCTGTCTATCTCGGAACAATGAGACCACAGCAATAAACATAACTAAATAGAAGAGACGCCGGGCCTGCGGACGCCTGCAAGCTACCTCGGTCTCGAAATGCTCAAAAATCCCACAAGTACTCTACTGCTGCTGCTGCTCGTGCTCGTAACCCGTATTTGTGCAAAAATGCACAGAAGTGCAGTATCAGCACAATCCGACCCCATGTGCTGGTAAGATTCCTGGCCTATCCCGGTGAAGTAGTGACAAGCCTAGGACCAGACACTCACAAAAACCTGTGCAGTTCTATATATGTACATACTACAAAACAACAGGATGATCAAGTAACAAAATTTAACACAGAAGTATCATACTGGGGAAAACATAATCTTTCACGCCCCAAATCGGGGAACATGACCGGCGCCTGACCGGGTTGCCCCAGTCAAGCGGACCTAGGTGCCTTTCATTCCCACGCGTTACCCCTGTGTTGATTGTTTCTCATTAACCAAATATCTTACTAACCATGAATGATTTCACATTAAACAAATAAAACCATACGAGTGATTCATTAGCAAGTTTGCAGTTTTTTTTTACAACGCCCGACATAACATAATGTATACATAATACTGGAGTCCCACAGTTTACATGTCTACAGAGCCTCTAGGATACAAAAAGGGGAATACAATACTTGCCGGTAACAAGGCTCTGGCTATACCTTACAAAACCAAAATGAAATCTAAACAAAAGTGGCATGAACCACACGGGGCCCAAGGAAGAAAGGGGCTCACCAAAACGGGCAGTAGAAGGAGAAGGATACTACTGCCGATGAGCTGAAGTGCCTGCTACTGATCCACCTACAATCGTAACACGAATGTAGCGTCCCCGGCAAAAGGGACGTCAGTACACTTGAATTGTACTGGCATGTATGGACAAACTTTGTCCCAAGTAAACTCAAGCCATTGAATTACATCAACAATTAATTAAGCCAACCAACCATGTTTCCACATTTTCCTCATTTCAAATAATTCTCAACACAAAGCACTTTCTACGATCAACCAATTTAACAATAACCAATCAATCACGTAAAGCACAAGTAGTCAAACAAAGGGGCGATCAGTGCCCCACAGGTTGCAAACTCTCCTGCTGTCTCCTTTCACAATTTCACATTATTGATTTTTGTATCAATTTTCAATAGCGATTTTGATCGCTTTCCATCCTTATTGCCCTTGACCACCCTTATTACCTCGGCTACCTTGGAATAAGATGGTTGGAACAATCTTTGAAGATGAAAGATTTCTCTCTCTAAAAACCCTCCCTTCTCTCTCTAATTTTGGTAAGATGATATGATAAAATGAAGAAGAAAGGTGTTATATTAAAGAAGAGATCGGGTCAAAATGTTACAAAAATATGGGCCGGGGCAAATCTGCGGTGCACTTTGCGACCGCAGAATCAACATGCGGTCCGCAGAGTGACCGCAGAATGGCCTCAAAATTACACAAGTTCTGTTACAGAATGCGACCAATATGCGGTCCGCATTCTTGATATGCGATCGCAAAGTGCATCGCAGATTCACTATGCGATCGCATATCGACCGCATTTTCAACACGATTTTTGGGAGACTTTCTGGAAAGTTTTGCGGCAAGAATGCGGTCCGCATAACAGGTTTGCGGTCGCATTCTTGACCGCAAATTTGACACTTTTCGGAAAAATTAATTCTCTACATTTTTGAAACTTAAATCACTACCAAGGGTCCGAACCGCGGCGAGCAAGCTCGCCGCGAAGAATTCTACGCATTCCTAACACATTAGCTACTAGGTTTTATGCACAAATATTTTACGGGGCCTTACATCCTCCCCCCCTTAAGATCATTCGTCCTCGAATGAGGATTTTGAAATAAATGAGTTGGTTTTGAAAGACATGATATGCAACCATCAAAATTTTGACTAACTCTTATATTTTAGAAAAATTTCACCAGAGTTTCCTTTGTATTATGGACATATCCACCTGTCAGAGGGCCCCCAAAACACATTACCGAACAACAATATACAACTACAACACTTTCCACAACTCATATATACTTTCTTGCCTCAACGAATACACGTATTCTATCACATTGTTACAATTGCACAAAAATTAGTCACTTCAATGAATTCTTACCTTATTAAACCAATTTAACACGCGAATATTTATAAGGATTTCATTTATCAAGAACGGTTCAAGTGACCCAAGGTAACAACACATTTAACTCATTACAAAATGAAGGGGACTTTACTAATACTAAGAGGGAAACAACTTAGACAAGATGACAGTTACTAGGAGTAGGAGGGTCACCTAATTTCTTCTAGGCTTGATCAAACAAATGGGGGTACTTTTCCTTCATCTCTTTTTCCGCTTCCCATGTGGCCTCCTCAACTTGTTGACTTCGCCACAATACTTTAACAGAGGCAACTTCCTTATTTCTCAACTTACGGACTTGCCTATCAAGAATGGCGACTGGAACTTCTTCATATGACAAATCTTCATTAACCTCTATAGCCTCGACTGGCATGATGGTGGATGGATCTCCAATCACTTTCTTCAACATGGACACATGGAATACCGGATGCACTGATGACATCTCGGGAGGCAACTCTAGCCTATAAGCAACTTGACCAATCCTTTGAACGATCCGATATGGCCCGACATACCTAGGACTCAATTTCCCTTTCTTTCCGAATCGCATGACTCCCTTCATAGGAGATACCCTCAAGAACACCCAATCATCGACTTGAAACTCCAAATCCCTTCGACGAATGTCTGCATAGGACTTTTGACGACTTCTGTGCTGTTTTCATTCTCTCCTGAATAACCTTGACCTTTTCCATAGCTTCGTACACCATATCCGGCCCTAGCAATTCCGCTTCACCTACCTCAAACCACCCGATTGGCGATCTACATCTTCTCCCGTACAATGCCTCAAATGGGGCCATCTGAATGCTAGCATGATAGCTATTATTGTAAGCAAATTCTATCAGTGGCAAGTGCTCATCCCAATTACCTTTAAAATCTAAGACACAAGCCCGCAACATATCTTCGAGCGTCTGAATGGTCCGCTCGGCCTGACCGTCGGTCTGTGGATGGAAAGCTGTGCTGAGATTCACCTGAGTTCCCAAACCTTGCTGAAACTTCTTCCAAAAGTTAGCTGTGAACTGAGATCCGCGATCCGAGATAATAGAAAGTGGAGTGCCATGAAGCCTTACTATCTCCTTGATGTACAATCTTGCATATTGCTCCGCAGTATCAGTGGACTTGACAGGCAGGAAGTGAGCTGATTTGGTGAGTCGATCTACTATCACCCATATTGAATCGAACATACGCTGAGTGCGAGGTAACCCTACCACGAAATCCATATTGATCATCTCCCATTTCCACCTTGGTATTTCTATAAGTTGAGTTAATCCTCCAGGCCGTTGATGCTCGGCCTTCACTTGTTGACAGTTCGGACATTTAGCTACAAAGCTTGCCACGTCCCTTTTCATATCGTTCCACCAATAAATCTCCTTGAGATCGTGATACATTTTCGTTGAACCTGGGTGTATCGAATACCTGGAAATGTGAGCCTCTGCCATTACCCTTTCTCGAAGCTCGTCCACATTCGGAACACATAGTCTATCTTGACACCGCAATACACCATCTTTGCTGCTGAGTACAAATGCTGAGGTCTTGTTATTCATGACTGCTTCCTTTACCCGAACCAATGTTGGATCCATGAACTGTTTTTCCTTGATTTCCGCGACCAATGATGATTCTGCTCCATTATGCACCAAAATATCCCCCTCGTCTGACGCCGAGATACGAACCCCCAAACTGGCTAATTGGTAAACCTCTCGAGCCAGGGGTCTCTGATCCATACCCAAATGAGCCAAACTACCCATGGATTTTCGACTAAGAGCGTCGGCTACCACATTTGCCTTCCCTGGATGGTACAATATGTCCATATCATAGTCCTTGAGTAGTTCTAACCACCGCCGCTGTCTCATATTCAGCTCTTTCTGCTTGAACAAATACTGGAGGCTCTTGTGGTCTGAAAACACATCTACATGTACCCCATAAAGATAGTTCCGCCATATTTTCAAAGCAAACACAACAGCTGCAAGCTCCAAATCATGTGTCGGATAATTCTTCTCGTGATTCTTGAGTTGCCTGGAAGCGTAAGATATGACTTTCCCGTGTTGCATCAATACACATCCCAAACCAACCCTGGAGGCATCACAATAAACCACAAATCCCTCTGTGCCTTCTGGCAAGGCCAATACTGGTGCCGAGGTCAATCTTGACTTCAATTCCTGGAAACTTTTCTCACATGCTTCGGACCACTGGAACTTAACTGCCTTCTGCGTCGGTTTTGTCAATGGGGAAGCGAGGGTTGAGAATCCCTCTACAAACCTCCGATAGTACCCTGCCAAACCCAAGAAGCTACGTATCTCTGTCGGGGTCGTGGGTCTAGGCCAATCTTTCACTGCCGCAATCTTTTGAGGATCCACCTGAATTCCCTCACTGGAAATAACATGCCCTAGAAAGGCTACGGACTCCAACCAAAACTCACATTTTGAGAACTTGGCATACAATTGATGCTGAAGAAGGGTCTGCAACGCTGCTCTGAGGTGAACGGCATGATCTTCTCTGCTCCGAGAGTAGATGAGGATGTCGTCAATGAATACAATCACAAAGGAATCTAGGAATGGCTTGAAAACCCGATTCATAAGGTCCATGAAAGTTGCTGGGGCATTGGTTAGCCCAAAAGACATGACCAAAAACTCGAAGTGACCATAACGAGTTTTGAAGGCGGTCTTAGGAATATCCTGCTCCCTAATTTTCAACTGGTGGTACCCGGACCGTAAATCAATCTTTGAGAAGAACTTCGCTCCCTGCAATTGGTCAAACAGATCATCCACTCGAGGCAAAGGATATTTATTCTTGATGGTGACTTTGTTGAGCTGCCGATAATCAATACACACTCGAAGTGACCCATCCTTCTTTCTGACAAAGAGAACCGGAGCACCCCACGGCGACACACTCGGTCGTATGAACCCTTTCTCTAATAAATCCCTCGACTGCTCCTTTAACTCCCTTAACTCTGCTGGCGCCATTCTGTATGGTGGAATGGATATTGGCTGAGTATCCGGCATTACATCGATCCCGAAATCAATCTCCCTATCCGGCGGGATGCCTGGAAGCTCATCTGGAAACACTTCAGGAAATTCATTCACAATTGGCACGGACTCGAGGGTAGGCACATCTGAGGTGGTGTCCGTTACCCGAACCAGGTGATAAATACACCCTTTCTTAATCATCTTCGAAGCACTAAGGTAGGAAATAAACCTACCCCTTGGCACTACACCATTTCCTCTCCATTCAATAACTGGCTCGTTAGGGAACTCGAGCCTCATAACTCTCGTTCGACGGTCAAGTTTGGCAAAGCACGAATAGAGCCAATCCATCCCCATAATTACATCAAAATCTACCATCCCAAGCTCAATAAGATCGGTTGTGGTATCACGACCACCCACCGTAACAACACAATTCCTATAGACTCGTGAGGCTGTAATAGAATCACCGATTGGAGTCGACACAAAGAACGGCTCATGAAGTTGTTCGGGTACTATCCCAAAACTTGAAGCAATGAATGGAGTAACATAAGACAAGGAGGACCCTGGATCAATAAGGGCATAGCAATCAATAGTCTGAACAGACATGATACCTGTAACAACATCTGGAGAAGCCTCGGTATTTTGGCGGCCACTCAATGCATAGAATCGGCTAGGTCCACCCCTACCCCGAGCTCCACCCCTAGCTGCACCACGCCCTGCTGATGCTGGAGTACGCGCTGATGATGTAGCAGCTAAAGAACCGGATGACTGAGCAGATCCCCTACCTATACCCTGACGGGGTGCACGGCAGTCTCGTTGAATGTGACCTCTCACCCCGCACCCGAAGCACACTGGAAGGTCAAGGTAGCAAGTCTCTGTATGAAATCTCCCACACTTGGGGCATGTAGGTCTCCCCTGCTGCTGGGACCTCACCCCAGGACGACCAGACTGACGAGACCTCCTGCTGTCTGAACCAGGTCTCGAGTAACTGCCCTGCTGATGACTGTGCACGGATGGCGGTGCACTCGCGGAGGACTGAGCATATGACTGGGATGGCCCTGATGACCCTCTCCCTTGAAGTGATCTCCCTAAATGACCCATTGACCGGGCCCTGCTGCTACTCTCTCTTTCTGCACGAATCTTCAATTTCCTGGCCTCCGTGGCCTAAGCAAACCCCACGATCCTCCCATAGTTCATATCTGAGTGCAAAGCTGCTGTGGCGGCCTCATTCACTACCAAAGGGCTAAGGCCCTGAACAAACCGTCGAACCGGGCATCCATGGTCGACACTAAATGAGGAGCGTACTTGGACAACCTTACGAACTCCACGTGATACTCCCAAACACTCATACTGCCCTGTTTGAGAACCTCGAACTCAGTGGCATGGGCTGCCATTGCCTCAGCAGGTAAGAAGTGGTCCATAAATGCATCCACGAACTCATCCCATCCGGCCGGAGGGCTCCCTTCCTCACGGGAATCCTCCCACATTTCGAACCATGAACGTGCCGCTCCCTTCAGCCTGTAAGAGGCCAACTCTACCCCCTCTATATCTGTAGCCTTCATCACTCCGAGGGTCTTGTATATCTCATCAAGGAATTCCTGTGGGTCAGCCTCTGGATCGGTACCTGAAAATTCTGGAGGGGCCAATCGCAAGAACTGGTGGACTCTGGAGCCAAAGGAATCTCCCTGTCCGCTGGAGGATGCAGGGGCATCATGGGATCTCTGGGCCTGGGCGGCCACTAACTGTGTTAACATATGAATGGCACCCCTAAGATCCTCATTAGATATACCAGAACCCGAAGCGGGAATTGTATCTGAGTCAGAACACTGGCAGGAGGAATGGTGGCATCCTCTGCCGCAGCTGGAATAGGGACACTTGGGTTTTGAACAGATGGGCCAGGCAAATTCGGGACCGGTGGGTCATTCTCTCCCACGGCATCGGGTACATGATTAACAGCCGCACTTGGGCCGGCATTGGCCCTAAGGCCGAGTCTAGCCTTCTTCTTAGGTGCCATATTCTAAAAATTTGGGAACAAGGCGCGAATTAGACACAAATATTTCCACATGGCACTTTACCGCACGATATAGATTAACAAAGAAATAGGTAAATTCCTAAATGCCCGTGTAGCCCCCTACTAATATGATGTGGTCGACAACACACCTATAAGAAGGGCACTACTAGACACGGCTCCGAGACATCCTAGGACACTTTAAAAACCATAGGCTGTGATACCAAGTTTGTCACGCCCCAAATCGAGGGACATGACCGGCGCCTGACCGGGTTGCCCCAGTCAAGCGGACCTGGGTGCCTTTCATTCCCACGCGTTACCCCTGTGTTGATTGTTTCTCATTAACCAAATATCTTACTAACCATGAATGATTTCACATTAAACAAATAAAACCATACGAGTGATTCATTAGCAAGTTTGCAGTTTTTTTTTACAACGCCCGACATAACATAATGTATACATAATACTGGAGTCCCACAGTTTACATGTCTACAGAGCCTCTAGGATACAAAAAAAGGGATACAATACTTGCCGGTAACAAGGCTCCGGCTATACCTTACAAAACCAAAATGAAATCTAAACAAAAGTGGCATGAACCACACGGGGCCCCGAGGAAGAAAGGGGCTCACCAAAACGGGCAGTGGAAGGTGAAGGATACTACTGCCGATGAGCTGAAGTGCCTGCTACTGATCCACCTACAATCATAATACGAATGTAGCGTCCCCGGCAAAAGGGACGTCAGTACACTTGAATTGTACTGGCATGTATGGACAAACTTTGTCCCAAGTAAACTCAAGCCATTGAATTACATCAACAATTAATTAAGCCAACCAACCATGTTTCCACATTTTCCTCATTTCAAATAATTCTCAACACAAAGCACTTTCTACGATCAACCAATTTAACAATAACCAATCAATCACGTAAAGCACAAGTAGTCAAACAAAGGGGCAATCGGTGCCCCACAGGTTGCAAACTCTCCTGTTGTTTCCTTTCACAATTTCACATTATTGATTTTTGTATCAATTTTCAATAGCGATTTCGATCGCTTTCCATCCTTATTGCCCCTGACCACCCTTATTACCTCGGCCACCCTTATCACCCCAACCCACACCTTATTTCCTCACGTTGCGGTGCGCAACACGACCCTGCCTTACAGTTTAAAACACAACAATTTCAAACACAGATAAGGTACTACATACAATTTCAACAAGTTCAAATAAGCAACTTGCACATTGTTTCATGTTCTCAATTATTTTTCAAATCAATATCACAACCATGTTACAATATTTCCACAATTCAAGTGTTTCATCTCTTTCCACAATAAACCAATTCTCAAGTGTTTCGTTTGTTTTCCACAAGGTGCCATATAGGCCATCATAAGCATTATTCACAATTCTTTACCCAATTCAACTCTCATTTAACTTTCGGTTCATATTCCATACCACATCACTCATATTTCAACAACAACTTTGAATATCCAAACAACAACATCGAGAATTTCACACAATTTGTCAAATTAACATTAACCAAGCAATTTTCACACATATAGGCGATTTCACAAGAATCAAATTAGCCAAACATACCTGGTGATGATTTTTCTTCCTACTTTATGCTTACCCAAGATATACTACTCTTGCCAACCTTGTTCTTGAAGACTCTTACTTCTACTCACTTCTTTTTACTAGAAATCAAGTTCAATAATCATGCATGAGTATAAAAATTCTATTTTCTAAAGCTATTATATGCAAACCTCTCTTTACCCAATTTAAAACTGAAAATCAAAGAAAATAGTTAGGGTTTTTACCTTGAAAATATTGGGGAAGTTGAATCCTTGCCCTAGGATCCCTTGGAATAAGATGGTTGGAACAATCTTTGAAGATGAAAGATTTCTCACTCTAAAAACCCTCCCTTCTCTCTCTAATTTTGGTAAGATGATATGATAAAATGAAGAAGAAAGGTGTTATATTAAAGAAGAGATCGGGTAAAAATGTTACAAAAATTTGGGCCGGGGTCAATTCTGCGGTGCACTTTGCGACCGCAGAATCAACATGCGGTCCGCATAGTGACCGCAGAATGGCCTCAAAATTTCACAAGTTCTGTTACAGAATGCGACCAATATGCGGTCCGCATTCTTGATCTGCGGTCGCAAAGTGCACCGCAGATTCATTATGCGATCGCATATCGACCGCATTACTGACACGATTTTTGGGAGACTTTCTGGAAAGTTTTGCGGCAAGAATGCGGTCCGCATATCAGGTTTGCGGTCGCATTCTTGACCGCAAATTTGACACTTTTCGGAAAAATTAATTCTCTACATTTTTGAAACTTAAATCACTACCAAGGGTCCGAACCGCGGCGAGCTCGAAGAATTCTACGCATTCCTAACACAATATTCGGACCATGACACCATAGCTACTAGGTTTTATGCACAAATATTTTACGGGGCCTTACATAATCAACAACATATATTAGAACAGTAAAGAAAGTCAGAGTACATTGAAAACAGTTATTATATCGAAACAAGGAAATTTCAAATAGTTGCACGGTATCACCCTTCGTGCTTTTACTCTCATCCTCGCATCCATGGCACGACATGATCCTTCGTGCATGATTCAAATAATAAAGGCACGAAATGTTCCTTCGTGCATAATCAATATCACAAGGCACGACATGATCCTTCGTGCATAATCAATAAAACAAGGCACGACATTATCTTTCGTGCATAATCAATAAACAAGGCATGACATGATCCTTCGTACATAATCAATAAAACAAGGCACGACATTGCCCTTCGTGCATAATCAATAAACAAAGCACGGCATGATCTTTCGTGCATGATCAGTAAACAAGGCATGCCATGATCCTTCGTGCATAATCAATAAAACAAGGCACGGCATTACCCTTCGTGCATAATCAATAAACAAGGCACGGCATGATCATTCATGCATAATCAATAAAACAAGCCACGGCATTACCCTTCGTGCATAATCAATAAACAAGGCACGACATCACCCTTCGTGCATTACCACTCTTCCTCACCCAAATAACAATCACAGTTAAGGGCAAAAGAATGAAAACAATTAATAAGAACCGTCCCGGCAAGAGATACAATAATCATCACAGTAAAGTCCCGGCAAGGGAAACAATAATTAACTTCACAATAAATTCTTGGCAGGGGAAAACAATGATCAACATCACAACCCGGTAAGGGTTCAAGATTATATCTTAAAAACATCTCACAATGTATGTCAACAAGCGACTCACGATCATGCTAGACGTCAGTGTATGGATGCTCGTCACCACAGCCCATACACCGCACTCGATCACATAACAATTAGCAGATTAATCCTATTTCCTCAAGCTAGGATAGATCAAACACTTACCTCTAAGCCTTGAAGTCCAATTATCCTTCAATTATAGCTTTACCTCGAATTTCAGCTTTCAACTTGCTCGAATCTAATCACAATTGGTTCAATTACATTAATAAATACTATATAAATTGATTTGGATGCTTAAAAATGGGTTTCTCAAAGTTTATCCCAAAATTTCCCAAAATGCCCCTGGTCCCACATGGTCGGAACTAGGGGTTCGGACCAAAATCCGGTTACCCATTCCCCACGAGTTCAAATATATGATTTGTTACAAAATCAGACCTCAAATCGAGGTCCAATATCCCAATTCCTGAAAAACCTAGGTTCTACCAAAAAACAAGGATTTCTACCATGAAAACATTTGATTTATTTTGAAAGCATGTTTAATGATGTTAGGAATTGAAATAATTAAGTAAAAAGTGATTTACAAGTGTTTTGGAGTGATTTTGCTCTTGGAGAATCGTGTGTGGTATGTTGGGGTTTGAAAGAATGAAGAAAAGAGGTGTAAAATTCGTTTAAGTATCAGATAGCACAGCTGCAGTTATGGGAATTGCAAACGTTTGTTCGCAATTGCGAACATCGCAGGTTTTGGTCTGTTGCTCTCGCATTTGCGAGAAAAAGTTCACTTTTGCGAACTCTGGCCCAGTCCTGCCAACATTGCATTTGCGATAATATTTTCGCATTTGCGAACTTGAAGGGTTCCTGAGTTTCTCGCATTTGCGAGATTTTACCCGCATTTGCGAGCCCTGCCTTATTCTGCCATTTGCGAACTAAGGCTAAATCTGATCCCTTTCACAATTGCGAGCATTTCTTCGCAATTGCGAAGATATCAGCTGGGGGAAAAATACCAGCTGTGTTATTTTCCAAAATCTGCTCTAACGGCCTATCAAATCTTTACCCGATCCCTCGGGCTCCAAACCAAACATGAACACAACTTCAAAAACATATTACATACTTGCTCGTGCGATCAAATCGCCAATATAACATCGTTTTCATCAAATCAAGCCTCAAGTTCATGATTATCTTTCTTTAACTTCAAAAGGTTTCAAATTTGGAACTCAAGGTTCAAAACACATCAAACGACATCCAAATGTCACAAAACTTCGCAGAAAGCACTTATATAATATTTAAGACTTGTACCGGCTGTCGGAACCAAAATACAAGCCCGATACCATGGTCGTTTAATCCATTCTCATTTAATAATTTCAGCAAAAATAATTTAACAGAAAAATTCATATCTTGGGCTCTAGGCGTCAGAATTCGACTCCGGACACATGTCCGAGTCCTATATTTTCCTACGGACTTTCCGGGACCGTCCGATCTCGGGTCCGGGTCCGTTTACCAAAACTTTTGACCGAAGTCAACTATATCAGTATTAATATCAATTTTCTTCAAAAGTTTCATAGAATTCACATATTCTAGCACAAAATCTTTCTGGCTACATGCCCAGACTATGCATGTAAATCGAGGCAACATCAAATTGGGTTTTCAAGGCCTCAAAAGCGCAGAACAAGTGAGGAAAACAGGTGATGACCTTTTGGGTCGTCACATCCTCCACCTCTAAAACAACTATTCATCCTCGAACGGACAAGAGAAGGAAGTACCTGAGTCGGGGAACAAATGTGGGTAGCGGCTCCGCATATCGGACTCGGACTCCCAGGTCGATGCCTCAGGAGGCTGACCTCTCCACTGAATAGGCATATAAGGAAAACTCTTCGACCACAACTGTCGAACCGCCGGTCTAGAATGGCCACCGGCTCCTCCTCGTAAGATAGATCATTGTCCAACTGGACAGTACTAAAGTCTAACACATGTGTGGGATTGCCGTGGTGCCTCCGAAGCATAGATACATGAAAAACTGGATGCACGACTGATAAGCTAGGTGGCAGAACTAGTCTATAAGCCACCTCTCCCACTCGGTCCAGAATCTCAAATGGACCAATATACCTAGAGCTGAGCTTGCCCTTCTTTCCGAACCTCATCACGCCCTTCATAGGCGATACCCGGAGCAATACCCACTCACCAACCATGAAATCTACATCTCGAACCTTACGATCCGCATAAGTCTTCTGTCTGGACTGAGCTGAACGCAATCTCTCCTGGATAGTCTTGACCTTGTCCAAGGCCTCCTGAACTAAGTCTGTACCCAACAACCGAGCCTCTCCCGGCTCAAACCATCCGACTAGAGACCGACATCGCCTACCATAAAACGCCTCATACGGGGCCATTTGAATGCTAGACTGGTAGCTGTTATTGCAGGCGAACTCTGCTAATGGCAAAAACTGGTCCCACGAGCCTCTAAAATCAATAACACAGGCTAAGAGCATGTCCTCTAGGATCTGAATAGTCCTCTCGGACTGGCCGTCCGTTTGAGGATGAAAAGTGGTACTCAACTAGACTTGGGTGCCTAACTCCTGCTAGACCGCTCTCCGGAAACATGAGGTAAACTGTGTACACCGATCTGAGATAATAGACACCAGCACCCCATAAAGACGAACAATCTCCCTGATGTAAATCTCTGCTAAGTTCTCCGATGAGTAAGAGACAGATATTGGAATGAAGTGTGCTTAATCGGTCAGCCTATCAACAATGATACAAATAGCATCAATTATCCTCCGAGTCAAAGAAAGTCCAATAATGAAGTCCATTGTGATCCGCTCCCATTTCCACTCGAGAATTTCAATTCTCTAGACTACACCACCAGGCTTTTGGTGCTCATATTTCACCTGCTGACAATTTAGACACCGAGCGACATATGCAACGATGTCCTTCTTCATTATGCGCCACCAATAGTGCTGCTGTAAATCCTGATACATCTTCACGGCGCCCGGGTGAATAGAATATTGCGAACTGTGGGCCTCCGCTAAGATCAACTCTCGAATCCCCTCAACATTGGGCACAAAAACTCGCCCCTGCATTCTCAATACTCCGTCATTATCTAGAGTTACCTTCGTAGCACCTCCCCGCTGTACAGTATCTCTCAAGTCACGCAAATGAGGATCATCAAATTGCCTCTCACGGATACGCTCTAATAGAGATGAACGAGCGACCGTGCAGGCTAACACCCTGCTAGGCTTAGAAATGTCTAGTCTCACGAACTGGTTGGCTAAGGCCTGGACATCTAGAGCAAGTGGTCTCTAACTGACCGGAATGTACGCGAGACTACCCATGTTAGCAAACTTTCTACTCAATGCATCGGCCACCACATTGGCCTTACATGCGTGATATAGGATAGTAACATCATAGTCCTTCAGCAACTCTCACCATCTCCTCTGTCGCAAATTCAACTACTTTTTCTTGAATAAGTACTGTAGGTTTTTGTGATCCGTGTACACCTCGCACGCCACACCATATAGATAATTCCTCCAGATTTTTAAGGCATGAACCACTGCTGCCAGCTCAAGATCATGAACCGGATAATTCTTCTCATGGATTTTCAACTATCTCGAAGCATATGGAATAACTTTACCATCCTGCATCAATACCACTCCAAGCCCCATACGAGATGCATCACAGTAACTTGTATAAGGCCCTGCACTAGTAGGTAGTATCAATATTGGTGCTGTAGTTAAAGCCGTCTTGAGCTTCTGAAAGCTTGCCTCAAACTCATCTGACAACTTGAACTGAGCACCATTCTGTGTCAACCTGGTCATCGGTGCTGCAATAGAAGAGAACCCCTCTACAAATCGACGGTAGTAACCTGAAAACCCCAAGAAACTCCGGATCTCGGTCACTGAAGCTGGTCGAGGACAATTCTAGACTGCCTCAACCTTCTTTGGGTCCACCTGAATACCCTCCACTGATACGATATGACCCAAAAATGCCACCGAGCTCAACCAGAACTCACATTTCAAAAATTTGGCATATAGCTGATTATCCTTCAGAGTCTGAAGAACCACTCTGAGGTGCTGCTCGTGTTTTTCCTGGCTGCGGGAGTATACCAGGATGTCATCTATAAAGATTATCACGAACAGATCTAAATAAGGCCTGAACACCCGATTCATCAACTCCATGAATGATGTTGGGGCATTGGTCAACCCGAAAGACATGACCAAGAATTCATAGTGCCCGTATCTAGTACGAAAGGCTAACTTAGGAATGTCAGCCGCTTTGATCTTCAGCTGATGGTAGCCCGACCTCAAGTCTATTTTTTAGAACACCCTCGCTCCTTGGAGCTAGTTAAACAAATCATCAATCCTCGGTAATGGATACTTATTCTTTATCGTCACTTTGTTTAGTTGTCGATAATCAATACACATCCGCATCTAGCCATCCTTCTTCTTCACAAATAACACAGGTGCACCCCAAGGAGAAACATTGGGCCTGATAAAGCCCTTTTATAGAAGGTCTTGCAACTGATCTTTTAACTTATTTAACTCTGGTGGGGCCATACGATAGGGTGGAATAGAGATGGGTTGAGTGCCTAGTGCCAGATCAATACATAAATCAATATCCCTGTCGGGTGGCATGCCCAGCAGGTCTGAAAGGAAAACCTTAGGAAACTCCCGTACAATAGGAACTGAATCAATAGAAGGAATTTCTGCATTGGAATCATGAACATATGCCAAATAAGCTAAACACCCCTTCTCGACCATGCGTCGAGCCTTAACATAGGAAATAACAGTGCGAATGGAGTGGCCTGAGGTCCCTCTCAACTCTAGTCAGGGTGATTCTGGCAAGGCCAACGTCACTGTCTTGGTATGGCGGTCTAAGATAGCATGATACGCTGACAACCAGTCCATCCCCAATATGACAGCGAAATCCACCATGTCTAATAGCAATAAATCAACACGGGTCTCAAGACCCCCGAATATAACTACGCATGAACGATACACCCGGTCGACTACTATAGAGTCACCCACTGGTGTAGACATATAAATTGGGATATCTAGGGTATAGCTAGGCACGGCTAGATATGGTGCAAAGTAGGAAGACACATATGAATATGTAGACCCAGGGTCAAATAATACTGAAGCACCTCTGTCACAAACAAGAATGGTACCACTAATCACAGCATCTGATGCCTCTTCCTCTGGCCTAGATGGTAAAGCATAAAATCGAGGATCAGCACCTCATCTCTGAGCTACATCTCTGGGATGGTCATCCACTGGCTGACCTCTACCTTTGGCGGGATGGTCTCCACCTCTACGGTCTCAACCTCCACCTCTACAATCTCTACCCCCGCCTCTGGCTGGCTGGGCAGGCTCTGGGTCAGCTGGGGCCTGAATCATGGGACGAGGAACCCGCTGCTGAGTGTTCTCCGTCGCTCGAGGGCAAAACCTAACAAGATGACCTGGGTCACCACAACCGTAACAACATTCAGGCTGATGGGGCTGCTGGCCCTGACGACCTGAATGGCCCCCACGAACACTCTGAAGGGGCTGAGCACTGATGGGAGGCTAATCTAAATACTTCTCACGAAACCCACGATCACCTGGACCACCCTGCGAACCCTGGAGGGCTGACTGAAAAGGCTCGGAAGACTGGCCCCTATCAAAAAATTCCCTGCCTCTAGAAGAAGAACCACTAAATCTGCCGGAATGATGAGGCCTCTTGTCTGAAGGATAACCACCTCCCCGAGTAAGAACTATCTCAACTCTACAAGCTGCATTAGCTGACTCCTGAAAAGATATGTCACTCCTAACTCCCATGGCCATCTTACATCTAATCGGCTGATTTAGCCCATCTATAAACCTGCGGTCCCTCTCCCGATATGTGGGGAGTATCACAACCGCATGACGCGCTAGATCAACAAACCTCGTCTCATACTGGGTAACAGTCATAGTACCCTGTTGGAGGCGCTCAAACTACCTCTGAAGCGCCTCCCGCTGAGTAATAAGGAGAAACTTCTCCAGAAATAACTCTGTAAATTGGTCCCATGTTAAAGCCGGGGACCCTGCTGGTCGAGTCAAACAGTAATCTCTCCACCAAGTCTTGGCGGATCTCGAAAGCCTGATTGTGCAGAAGTCAACTCCATTGGATTCCACTATTCTTATAGTCTTGAGAATCTCGTGGCAACTGAATAAGAAGTCCTGAGGATCCTCTGATGTGGCACCGCTGAAAGTAGTGGTAAACAGCTTGGAGAACCGATCAAGTGTCCATAGAGAATCAGAAGTCATGGCCGCTCCATCTCTGGCCTGAGCTGTGGTACCTCACTGAGTGGCCACAGCTATCTGAGCCACCGATGCCTGCGGCTGGGGAACTACTGGCTCCGGAGTACGTGCAACAGGAGTTTGGACCCCTCCTACAGCCTGAGAAACGGCTGGTGCAGCTAGTAATAAGCCTGCTCTGGCAACACTGTCCATAAAACCCGCTATTCTAGCGAGAGCCTCCCGAAGATCCGAGGTAAACAAGACCTCTCATGGGACCTGAGCTGGGCCCACTGGAGCTGCTGGGACTGGAACCTCCTCACCAATCGCAACATGAGGCTCCCCCTCTGGAATCGCTGCCTGGGGCTGAGATCTGCCCCTACCACAGCTTCCGATACAGCCTCGACCCCTGCCCCTTACGGGAGCTGCCTGGAGCTCAGGCTGCTGATCAGCGGATAAAGAAACGTGTCCTCACTATCTGCGAAAGGACGGAGTAGAAATTCAATCAGAATTTGAGGAACAAATCACACGACAAGAAGGAACAAATGAGAGACTCTTTTCTAACTCAATAGACTCTGGAGGACAAGTACAGACGTCTCCGTACCTACCCCTCAAACTCTACGAAGCTTGTTCGTGAGTGGTGAGACCTATGTAACCTAGAGCTCTAATACCAACTTGTCACGACCCGAATTTTCCCCCGTCATCGGGATCGTGATGGCGCCTACTCGTGGTAGCTAGGCAAGCCAATTCATTCAACATTA
The DNA here is from genome assembly GCA_032618575.1 of Nicotiana noctiflora. NCBI lineage: Eukaryota > Viridiplantae > Streptophyta > Magnoliopsida > Solanales > Solanaceae > Nicotiana > Nicotiana noctiflora. The sequence continues at coordinate 244,940 of JASVEL010004024.1, forward strand.
TCCTATTCATATCATTATTTTTATACTCATACTTAATAACAAGAGAAATAATTACTCAAATTAATAAATGCGGAAGTCTTTCGAATAAAAGTTTTATAATACTATAAAGTAAAACACTGCTAAAATTCTCTACCCAAGATGTGGAGTAACCAACTCACGAACTACTAAAGAATACTAAACATAATGGTCTGAAAGAAAATAATAAACATATGTCTGTCTCAGAACAATAAGACCACAGCAATAAACATAACTAAATAGAAGAGACGTCGGGCCTATGGACGCCTGTAAGTTACTTCGGTCTCGAAATGCTCAAAAATCCCACAAGTACTCTACTGCTGCTGCTGCTCCTGCTCGTAACCTGGACCAGTGCAAAAATGCACAGAAGTGCAGTATCAGCACAATTCGACCCCATGTGCTAGTAAGTGCCTGGCCTATCCTGACGAAGTAGTGACAAGCCTAGGACAAGACACTCACAAAAACATGTGCAGTTCTATATATGTACATACTACAAAACAACAGGATGATCAAGTAACAAAATTTAACACAGAAGTATCATACAGGGGAAAACATAATCAGCAACATATATTAGAATAGTAAAGAAATTCAGAGTACAATGAAAATAGTTATTATATCAAAACAAGGAAATTTCAAATAGTTGCATGGCATCACCCTTCGTGCTTTTACTCTCATCCTCACTTCCATGGCACGGCATGATCCTTCGTGCATGGTTCAAATAATAAAGGCACGGAATGTTCCGTCGTGCATAATCAATATCACAAGGCACAGCATGATCCTTCGTTAATAATTAAAAAAACAAGGCACGACATTACCCTTCGTGCATAATTAATAAACAAGGCACGGCATGATCCTCCGTGCATAACCATTAAAACAAGGCACGGCATTACCCTTCGTGCATAATCAATAAACAATGCATGACATGATCCTTCATGCATAATCAATAAAACAAGGCACGGCATGATCCTTCGTGCATAATTAATAAAACAAGGCACGTCATTACCCTTCGTGCATAATCAATAAACAAGGCATGGCATGATCCTTCGTGCATAATCAATAAAACAAGGCACGGCATGATCCTTCGTGCATAATCAATAAAACAAGGCACGACATTACCCTTCGTGCATAATCAATAAACAAGGCACGACATGATCCTTCATGCATAATCAATAAAACAAGGCACGGCTTTACCCTTCGTGCATAATCAATAAACAAGGCACTGCATCACCCTTCGTGCATTATCACTCTTCCTCACCCAAATAATAATCACAGTTAAAGACAAAAGAATGAAAACAATTAATATGAACCGTCCCGGCAAGGGACACAATAATCATCACATTAAAGTCCCGGCAAGGGAAATAATAATTAACTTCACAATAAAGTCCCGGCAAGGGAAAACAATGATCAACTTCACAACCCGGTAAGGGTTCAAGATTATATCTTAAAAACATCTCACAATCTATGTCAACAAGCGACTCACGATCATGCTAGACGCTAGTGTATGGATGCTCGTCACCACAGCCTATACACCGCACTCGATCACATAGAAATTAGCACATTAATCCTATTCCCTCAAGCTACGATAGATCAACACTTACCTCTAAACCTTGAAGTCCAATTATCCTTCAATTATAGCTTTACCTCTAATTTCAGCTTTCAACTTGCTTGAATCTAATCACAATTGGTTCAATTACATTAATAAATACTATATAAATTGGTTTGGATGCTTAAAAATGGTTTTCTCAAAGTTTATCCCAAAATTTCACAAAACACCCCTGGTCCCACGTGGTCGGAACTCAGGGTTCGGACCAAAATCCGGTTACCCATTCCCCCAGGAGTTTAAATATATGATTTGTTTCAAAATCGGACCTCAAATCGAGGTCCAATTCCCCAATTCATGAAAAACCTAGGTTCTACCCAAAAACAAGGATTTCTACCATGAAAACCTTTGATTTCTCTTGGAAAACATGTTTAATGATGTTAAGAATTGAAAGCATTAAGTAAAAAGTGACTTACAAGTGTTTTGGAGTGATTTTGCTCTTGGAGAATCGTGTGTGGTGTGTTGGATTTTGAAAGAATGAAGAAAAGAGGTGTAAAATTCGTTTAAGTATCAGATTGCACAGCTGTGGTTATGGGAATTGCGAACGTTTGTTCGCAATTGCGAACATAGCAGGTTTTGGTCTGTTGCTCTCGCATTTGCGAGAAAAAGTTCGCTTTTGCGAACTCTGGCATTTGAAATAATATTTTCGCATTTGAGAATTGAAGGATTCCTGAGTTTCTCACATTAGCGAGATTTTTCCTGCATTTGCGAGCCCTGCTTATTCTGCCATCTTCGCATTTGCAAAGATTGGTTCGCATTTGCGAACCAAGGCTAATTTTGATTCCTTTCGCAATTGCGAGCATTTCTTCGCAATTGCGAAGATATCAGCTGGGGGGAAAATACCAGCTGTGTTATTTTTCAAAATTTGCTCTAACGGCCTATCAAATTTTTACCCGAGCCCTCAAGCTCCAAACCGAACATGCACACAACTTCAAAAACATATTACAAACTTGCTCGTGCGATCAAATCGCCAATATAACATTGTTTTCATGAAATCAAGCCTCAAGTTCATGACTATCTTTCTTTAAGTTCATAAGCTTTCAAATATGGAACTCAAGGTTCAAAACACAGCAAACGACATCCAAATGTCATCAAACTTTGTAGAAAGCACTTATATAATATTTAAGACTTGTACCGGGCATCGGAACCAAAATATGAGCCCGATACCATGGTCATTTAATCCATTCTCACTTAATAATTTCAGCAAAAATAATTTAACAGAAAAATTCATATCTTGGGCTCTAGGCCTCAGAATTCGACTCCGGACACATGCATGAGTCCCATATTTTCCTACGGTCCTTCCGGGACCGTTCGATCTCGGGTGCGGGTCCGTTTACCAAAAATGTTGACCGAAGTCAACTATATCAATATTTATATCAATTTTCTTCAATTGTTTCATAAAATTCACATATTCTAGCATAAAATCTTTCTGGCTACATGCCCGGACTATGCACGTAAATCGAGGCAATATCAAATGGGGTTTTCAAGGCCTCGGAAGTGCGGAACAAGTGAGGAAAATAGGTGATGACCTTTTGGGTCGTCACAGATAGTCGTTGCAGCAGGGGATGTCAGTGTAAGGTCATGTCTTCGGGAGGTGGGGGTAAACAGGGGTCAGGGAGCGGTTCTAGGGGTGGGGCGGGAGTCAGGGGTGGGAAAGAGATAGCGAACAATCATAGGTTAAGGATATGGTCATGGAACATAGGCACCCTGACAGGAAAGTCCATTGAGCTAGCGAAGATTCTTCAGAATAGGAGGGTCAGCATAGCTTGTGTGCGTGAGACTAGGTGGAAAGGGTCGAAGGCGAGGAATGTAGACAGGTTTAAGCTGTGGTACTCTAGTGTCATGAGGGGTAAGAATGGAGTTGGTATCTTGGTGGATAGGGATCTTAGGGATTCCGTGGTTAAGGTTAGATGAGTAAATGATAGGCTAATCCCTATTAGATTGGTTATTGGTGGTTGCATCCTCAATGTCATCAGTGCTTACCCGCCGCAAGCAGGATTAGATGAGGAGGTGAAAAGGACCTTTTTGGAAGGTTTGGACGAGTTGGTGAATAGTATCACCCAATCTAAGAAGTTAGTTATTAGAGGGGATTTTAATGGTCATATTGCGGATGACGCTGGTGGTTATGGTGAGGTTCATGGTGGCTATGGTCTTGGGGTTAGAAATGGAGGAGGCACTTTGCTGCTTGATTTCGCCAGGGCTTTTGAGTTTTTGATTGCAAACTTGTCATTTCTAAAGAGGGAGGAGCATTTGGCTTAGATTGATTACCTCTTCCTCAGAAGTAGCGATAGAGAGTTGTGCAAGGACTGCAAGGTTATCCCGGGAGAGTCCGTTTCGACTCTCCATAGACTTCTAGTAATGGATGTCAGTCTCTGGGTGAAAGGGAAGAGGAGGGGTGCTCGGGGCCAATCGCAGATTAGATGGGGAGCTTTGACTAAGGAAAAAGCCTAGGAGTTGGAAATGAGGTTAGTTGGTAGTGGATCCTGGAAAGGTTCTGGGGAAGCGGATGCAATGGGTCTGAGATAGCAAACCTGGTTAGGGAGGTTGCACGCGATGTGCTCAGGGTAGCCAAGGGCTATTCAGGTAGACATCAAGGTGACTGGTGGTGGAATGATATAGTCCAAGGAAAAGTGGAGTCCAAGAAGGCGGCATTCTCTAATTTGGTAGGGAGCACAAGCGAGCAGGAAAGGAGAGTGAACAAGGAGAGTTATAGGGTGGCGGGGAATGAAGCGAAGCTGGCGGTCACGAAAGCTAAAATGAGGTATTTGGTCGCATGTACGAGGAATTGGGGGAGAAAGGAGGGGACAAGAAGTTATTCAAGTTGGCTAAAGCGAGGGAGCGGAAGGCGCGGGATCTAGACCAAGTTAGGTGTATCAAGGACAAGGATGGTAGAGTTATGATGGGGGAGTCCCAAGTCAAGAAGAGGTAGCAGACGTACTTTCGAGACCTGCTTAATGAGGAGGGGGATCAAGACATACAACTAGTAGAGTTGGGGAATTCAGAATGTCATATAGATCTTGGGTACTACAGGCGCATTAGGGTGGAGGAGGTCTTCGGGGCTTTGCGTAAGATGAGTAGGGGTGAAGCGACCGGGCCAGATGAAATCCCGGTGGAGTTCTAGAAATGCATGGGTAGGACAAGAGCGGAGTGGCTGACCAAGTTGTTCAATGTGATCTTCAGGACTAAAAGAATGCCGGAGAAGTGGAGGTGGAGTACAGTGGTGACCTTGTATAAGAACAAAAGGGATATCCAGTGTTGTAACAACTATAGGGGTATCAAATTATTAAGCCAAACCATGAAAGTCTAGGATCAGGTGGTTGAGGCGATGGTGAGGGAGATGGCGTCTATATCCGTGAACCAGTTCAGTTTCATGCCAAGCTGCTCAACAACAGAAGCTATCACACCTTGTGAGGAGATTAGTAGAACAGTTCAGGGATAAATAGAAGGACCTGCACATAGTGTTTATCGACTTGGAGAAGGCGTACAACAAGGTTCCAATGGAGGTGTTATGGAGGTGCCTGGAGGCGAAGAGCGTGTCGAAAGCCTACATCAGAGTGGTCAGGGACATGTACAACGGAGCTAAGACTAGGGTTAGGATGGTGGGTGGTGACTCAGACCATTTCCCTATGGTTATGGGGCTTCACCAAGGATCTGCGCTTAGCCCTCTCTTATTTTCTTTGTTGATGGATGCTCTAACACGCCATATTCAAGAGGATGTTTCATGGTGTATGCTATTTGTTGATGACATAGTCTTGATAGACGAGACTAGGGTTGGTGTTAATAAGAGGTTGGAGGTCTGGAGACACACTATTGAGTCTAAGGGTTCTAACTAAACAGGTCTAAGACAGAATATCTGGAGTGCAAGTTAGTGCCGAGTCGAGAGAAGAAGAAGTAGGCAGGGACGTAAAGCTGGGATCTCAGTTCATCGCCAAGAGGGGACATTTCAAATATCTCGGGTCAGTTATTCAGGGGAACGGAGAGATCAATGGGGATGTTATTCACCGTATAGGGGCAGGGTGGTCGAAATGGAGGCTTGCATCTGGAGTCTTGTGTGACAAGAAAGTTCCACAGAAACACAAGAGGAAGTTTTATAGAGCTGTGGTTAGACCTGCCATGTTGTATGGGATGAAGTGCTGCCGGTGAAGAACTCTCATGTTCTGAGAATGAAGGTTGCAAAGATGAGGATGCTCAGGTGGATGTGCGGGCTCACTAGGTTAGATAAGATCAAGAATGAAGTTATTCGGGAGAAGGTGGGGTGGCCCCAGTAGATGAGAAGCTGTTGGAAGTGAGGCTCAGGTGGTTCGGGAATGTGCGGAGGAGAAGCTCTGATGTCCCGGTGAGGAGTTGTCTACGGCTAGCGGTTGTTGGCGCGAGTCGAGGCAGGGGGAGGCCAAAGAGGTATTGGAGAGAGGTGATTAGGCAGGATATGGATAGAATGAGGATTACCGAGGACATGGCCCTTAATAGGAAAGTTTGGAGGTCTAGTATTAGGCTGGTAGGATAAGGGCTTGTGAAATTTTTTCGCTCTTCTCGACTGGGGCTGGGAGGGGTTTGGTGGGCATTGCTATTGCATGCCATTTTATTTACGGTTTATGGTCATATAATTATTTATATGCCCCCTTTATTTTTGTTTTTTGTTTATCTTTTCGTTTACTTGCCATGTTATTTATGGTTTATGTTTACATAATTATTTATGTAATTTATACTGGAGTTACTAATGTTTTTTTTCTTTTTCTTTCCTTATCCTGAGCCGAGGGTCGATTGGAAACAGCGTCCTTGCCCTTTCGGGCGTGGGTAAGGTCTGCGTACTTATTACCCTCCCTAGACCCCACTCTGTGAGAATATACTGGGTAGTTGTTATTATTATTGTATATATAGACGTGTCATCTAATGGTTGTCGGTTTAACACGTTACCCGTGATTGTAACTCGTTCATGAGGTTTGTTGGACTCGGGCATTTAAAAGACACTTTTGTGAATGAATGAAGTGTCTAGCTGAAAATGGTCCCATTTAAGGTGTTCAATTGATCGTTAAAGACATGAGTCGTTTACGTATTTTGGCCTTAAAAAAAGAGTTACTAATTATAATTGTAATCACTTTAGCAAGTTTGTGTCAATTTATTAAAAAAAGATTCAACAACATACGAGGTCAATCAATTAAATACATTGCTTGCTCCCTACCTTTAAATTTGTGGGAAAGATGAACTTTTTGCTGTTAGAAAGAAATAAAAACATTTCTGTACTTGGCCTATTCTCTAGAGGGGTGTATATGGATTGGGTTAATAGGTTTTGATAAAAATTAAATCAAATCAATTATATTAGTTTGGATTGGTTCGATTTTGTCGATTTTTCATATTCTTCGGGTTTTTTAAATTTTTATGTTATATAAATATTATTTCAATCTTACTTTGTTAGATTTTTGTTAAATAAATATGTGTATAATAAAAATTAAAAAGATTGACAAATATATGATATCTAGAAATATTCTTATGAAACTATTTTCTTAGTAACACATGATAGTTTATTTTTTAGTCGTCTGACAATAATTTTTCATTGATGTATATTTTTAAGGTTAACTGAATTTAATAATTACACATAAAAATAAATATAAAAATATATAATGATATACTCTATTTATTTTGAAGTTACCGAAATACCATTTCAAACGAAAAAGATATAAGAATTTAATAGATCTTGACATATGAATATGGAAGAACAAAAAGATTGACGTATGTCACTAACACTTGATAAGAAAGTGATCATACAACCCATTATTTAAAGTTAATAAATATGAAGGACTTTATATTTAACTAAATATTGCACCTCATAACATAATTGCAAATATTTGTAGATAATTTTAAAGAAAATTCTTTAAAAATTCTTAAAATATATAAAAAAATTTATAAATGTGTATGTCGATTTGTTCAAATATTTTCAGTCAATACCAAATTAAATCAAATCAAATATAATGAAATTTTTCAATCAATAATTTGACTTTTTGATTTGATGGTACACCCCTAGAATTTCTCTACGTTGTGAAAGGATCCAACGAAAAATTATGTCGCCATCTTCAATAAGGAATGTCATCGGACACCATTTGCAAAACTCTTTTACGTGTGTAATAATAAATTTGTAATAAATAATGGAGTATGTGCTTATACAATGGCTAACTGTTTAAAAATAATACAAAAAATAAATATAAAGTGGGAGAAGTGTTATGAAATATTAGATTATGGTGGATGTCCATAACTCCTAATTGAATAACACCCACTACTCTTATTCACTATATCATAAATAGTCCATCTATCCTTCCAGGGTAGTGGTAAGACTACGTACATTCCATCCTTCCCAGACCTCACTTGTGAGACCATACTGGGTTGTTGTTGTTGTTGTTGTACTCTTATCCATTATCTCCACAACTCCCACTACTCAAATACTTATGGTTATAACGTTCATACCTCTATAATCTCCCCCATGATCCCAAATGTTTAATGACATATTTATGAAATTCTTTTGGTATACCTCTATGTAGTATTATAAATAGAGGATGAGAAGTCATTTTTTAACACTTGAATACATGGAAAAAATAACAATATCTCTTTACTTTCTCTCTATGTCTCTTATTTTTTCTTATTTTATATTATTACTGTGAGCTAAATTTCTTAAGAAGAAGTAAAAAACTTAAAATTGACATAATTGACATCACTAACATAAAATTTTGCTTATGTCAAGAACATTAAATTTTTGATATCAACTTGAAATCTACTGCTCAATATAGCCAAAATTTCACGGTATAGTCAGTTTTCGGACTAGTAAAATAAAATAGCCGGTATTTAGCAAATCAATGAAAAATAGCTACTGTTTTGCTGCTGGAATTCGGTGCACGTATGTATGAACTCCAGCATATTATTGTCACGACCACAAACTCGGTCGTGACGGCGCCCAACCCAACGGCTAGGCAAGCCTGACCAAATGTGCTCCCAACCCGAGCTTAGAACTCATAAACCATTTATTTAGAAATTTTTAATAGTGATATAAACCAAATAAGTTGATAGTTATAAACATATCCCGAAAATCACACAAAACAACATAACTTCCCAAAGACCTGGGGTCACGAGCCAAGAGCCTCTATCTGAAAATCAGAACAATACTGAAAATAAATCTACAAGTCCGAATGTACGCGAAAAGAACAAAATAGCAGAGTAATAAGGGGGAATGTCGGGTCCTGCAGACACCAGGCAGCTACCTCGACGATCTCAAATGAAACTCTTGATCAGCACAAAGCTCAGCTAAGCTTCCGAATACCTAAATCTGCACACATGGTGCAAGGACTCGAGTGAGTACTTCCAACTTAGCGGTAATAAAAGTAAATAATGCTGAGGAAAAGAAAACCACACAAAGCACAATTTTGTACTATAAAATACAGAACCACATTTTTATATTTCAGTACACTTTCATGGTTTTCCTTTATAACATATCTAAGTAGATTTTGAAATTTCTTTTTAACATCTCTTTCTTTTATTATTAACAGTTCAATAACTGGGTACAACATCAAATAGTGCAAGTCTGCACTCATGTAAGCCCTTTGGGCTCAACACTCCTTAATAATTTTCACCAGAGTATCTGGTCAACAAGGCAAATAACACATGTATGCCAGTAATGTATGAGTTCTAAATGTCATGCCACGTAGTACAAGTAAACCAATGCATGAATGCAATGCAATAGATATGACGCAGTGGCGTACAACACGATCTATTTAGGCGCCCGCGCTCACTGTGGGGGTTCAGATTCCGGAGGGGCTCCTACAGCCCAAGCGCAATATCAATATCACTCTTGTTGTGGCATGCAACCCGATCCATGCATAGTCATGAATGACATAAGCCCCTTAGGCAATAGTAATATAGCAGCTCATAGCTAAAACGTCATCAAAACCTTGTTTAAGATTTTTTTGAAATCTTATAAACTTGCTGAATTGAAAAATACCATTTTTAAAACCTTTGACTAAGATGAAAATATGCATAGTATTGCCAAGACAGTGATACCAATCCCTGAAGGATTCAAATATTCGGGACGAAACCCAAAACATGACAATCAGCCTAGTTCATGATAATTAATATCTTTATTAGGCGTCAATTTAATTTCAAGCAATTAGGTAATGTTTTTATTAAGCGGGACGGACCAAGTCACAATCCCCAATGGTGATCTACCCCATGCCCATTATCCGGCGTGCAAGTCACCTCAATACAGCACTATGATGTGCAAGTGCAGGGTTTACAAACCCTCAGGACATCATTTACAAGTATTACCCACCTCGAACCGGTGAAAACTCTAGCCCACGATGCCTTTTATCCTCAAACCGGCCTCCACGCGCATCGAAAGTAGCCAAAATCAGTACAAATATATCATAATAGGCTAATGGAACAACACCCAATTGAAAATAATTGAAATATAAGAAAAATCTCGAAACTAGCAAAACCCGAGCCCAGGGCCCGCTTCTTTAAAAATTAGGAAACTCATATTTTCAGAATCCACATCTCGCAACGAGTCCGTACATATAAAATTAATTAAAATTGGAGTTCAAATGAGCCACCAAATCCTAATTTTACATAGCAAATATCCAAGCCCTAACTTCTTTAATTTATACCCAAATTCAGAGAATTAATGGAATATTCTTTGATAAAATCATGAATTTAACACATAAAACTTACCTTCAATTGATTGCCAATGTTCTCCACCAAGAACCTCTCCAAATGACTAACCATGGAAGAAAAATGTCCCAAAATCGCGGATGAAATATTTTAAACATTCTGCCCAGGTCCTGAATTACTTAATCGCGATCGCGACCTAGCTAACACAATCGAGAAGAAAAAAATCCAAGGTATCCAAATTCCTTCTATGCGATCGTGACTTTCTTCACGCGATCGTGATGCTTTTAAATTCCATAAGTACGCGATCGCGACCCCGATGTTGTGATCGCAATGCACTCCTACCCGACCCTCCGCGATCACGAATCCACTAACGCGATCGCGAAGAACAAATCACCTTCCTTCCAAAAACAAATACGCAATCGTGACATCTCGTCCGCGTCGCGAAGAACAATTCTTCTGCAATATTAAGACAGCAAAATTTGCTATCATTTTCAACCAAAAAGGGTCCGTTTGAACACCCGAAATCACCCCGAGGCTGTGATGACCCGGCCCGTCATCATGTGAGTTATCACCTCATTATCCCCGTTAAATGCTTGTTAATGTTTCAATATGCATGTTTGGCGAGTTTGAGTCAATTCGGGTTGAATTTAGTTGGAAATGAGACAAAAAGTCTCTTAGAAGAAGGAATAGTTGGGAAAAGTCAACTGGACGTTGACTTGTGAGTTAGAGAGCTCGGAATCAAGTTCTGATGATTCTGTCAGGTCCGGGAGGTCATTTATGAGCTAGGAAAGCGATCGGAAGTGAATTTGGAGGTCCGGAGTAGATTTAGGCTTGAATTGGCAAAGTTAGTATTTTGGCGAATTCCGGTTGATAGGTGAAATTTTGATCCGACGGTCGGAATGAAATTCCGAAAATTTCTGTAGCTCTGTTATGTCATTTTTGACTTGTGTGCAAAATTTGAAGTCAATCGGACTTGATTTGATAGGTTTCGGCATCGAAAATAGAAGTTGGAAGTTCTAAAGTTTATAAAGCTTGGATTGGAGGTTGATTCATGATTTTAGCGTTGTTTGTTGTGATTTGAGACCTCGAGCAAGTCCGTAATATATTATGAGACTTGTTAGTATACTTTTTTGGGATCCCATGAGGCTCGGATAAATTTTGGAACAATTTTTGGAAGATTTTTTTTGCCGTTTTGGGCATAAATGTAATGATCCAAAGGTCTATTTTAGTTCTAGAGATTCAAATTTGATTTCGAGACTTCGAGAATTTAGATAATGAATTATAGGACTGATCTGGAAAGTTTGGTCCAATTTCATCAAGTCGCGATTGGGTTTTTGACGCGAAATGTGAATTAATTGTTTAACGAGCAAAATTGATATTGCACTGAGTAAATGAGATCCAAATGCAGTTTTGCTTGAACCACTGGATCCGTATCAAAATTACGGAGCCATAGGAAAAAGAATCGTCGAATTCCGAGTTCGTATGATGGAGTTAGAGTCATTTTAGTAAAAATGGCTGTGTGCTGCAATTTGTGTATTGCTGCTGCATTTTTTTGCAGCGTATGAATAGTAATTCTCTCGCATGAACAGTACCCCGTGAACAGTGTCGACGCGCATGAACAGTACTCTATGAACAGTAATGCGGGTGAACAGTAACACGGGTGAACAGTAAAATCCTGGACAGAATGGCATTTCATCCGCGAGCAAAACTATTTTTCCACCATTTTTGGTCATTCTTGAAAGATTTTGGACGGGAATTGAAGGGATTTCGACGGGGAATAATTGGAAGTAAGTTTTATGCGTTAAATACATGATTTTATCAAAGAATCTTCCATTAATTCTCTGAATTTGGGTAAGAAATCAAGAAAATTAGGGCTTTGAGCAAAAATCTTAAAATGGGGATTTGAAGGACCATTTGTGGTCCGATTTTGGAAAACTTTATATGCATAGACTCGTCTTGAGACGAGGGTTCCGAATGTGTAACTTTTGTAATTTTTCAAGAAGCATACCAAAAGTCGAGTTTTGACAACTTTGTGGGTTTTGATGCAATTTGGGTTATTTCGAATGGGTTACGTGAATTTAGCATATATTGATGTATTATCATTGATTTTGAGCAGATTTGGCAACCGAGGAGATTGATTTGCGAGGCAAGCGCAAGGCGGACCGAGGCTTCTACCGGTTCGAGGTGAGTGGTAGTAGTAAACAATGTACCGAGGGTTTGAAACCCCGTACTAGCACTTCACAGTGCTATATTGAGATGAGACACACGTTCTATGACGGGCGTGGTGACATTGTGATTGGGGGTTCGGACTTAGTCCTTCCCGGCTAATAGAATACTGTGTTGTATGACTGTTACTGAGATTATAACTGTACAATTGGGCTAATAGCCATGTTTGGGGCCTTGTGCCGATCTGTAGAGCATTAGGGAACCTATAGAGCTAGGTGACCCTTATATCGTGTTGGAAACATACACTCAGCCGTAGCTCTAGCTGTATAGCATAATATGAGCCCGTACTAGATGTGTACATTGAGAGAGATTATCTAGGGTGGAATTCCCTGTTCTAGCTGAGTGGGCCTAAAAGGCCAAGTCTATACCGATTGAGATGAGATAGGGTCAAGGACCCACTATTAGATGTTATATTTGGCCTGAAAGGCCAAGTCTATATTGACTGAGACAGGGTCAAGGACCCACTGTGATATATTATATTGGGCCTGAGAGGCCAAGTATATACTGACTGGAATAGGGTCGAGGACCCATTATGAGGTATTATATATATATACCTATATTGGATCGGGCTGCACGCCGCAACAATATATATATTGGATCGGACTGCACGCCGCAGTAATGTACATGTAATATACATGTGGGACGGACCGCACGCCGCAGTATTATTGCGCTTGGGCTGTAGGAGCTCCTTCGGAGTCTGAATCTGCACACATTCTCAGTGAGCACTGGTGTATATTATGGGATCGGGCTACACGCTGTAGCAGTATAGAGATATATACATATATATATTGGATCGGACTACACGCCGCAGTAATATTTGTTTGGATCGTGCTGCACGCCGCAGTATAATAGTGCTTGGGCCTAGGGAGCCTCTCCGAACTCTATATACACCCCTAGTGAGCGTCGTCGATGTTAAATGGAGCAGGCTGCACGCCGCAGCGGTATATGTATTGGAGCGGGCTACGCGCCGCAGCGGTATATGTATTGGAGCGGGCTGCGCGCCGCAGCATCATACTTATTCATATTCATATATATACTAAAATATTTATATGTTATAGACAGATGTATATGTCTCCATATATTGAGATGGCTGTATACCGTAGTGGTACGAGCGAGGATGTGGTCGGTGTGGGACCTAGATGAGATAGATGTGGACTGGGGATCAGAGTACTCATTATAGTGATGACTAAGCTGAGATAAATGTGGACCAGAGATCAGAGTACTCATTATAGTGATGACTAACCTGTGGGGGTTACCATTAGAACTGTTTAGTGATAGTACAGGTGTTCTTGCTTTCAGTTATTGTTTATTATTATTACTCACTGAGTTGAAATATACTCACCCCACTCCCTACACTTTTTGTGCAGATTCACAGGTGCTAGAGAGCAGTTGAGCTGTCACGTGCTGCTTATTCATTACTATCTCGTGGAGACTTCGAGGTAGCTTTCAACGTCCGCAGGACCTGTTTTCTCCCTCTTTATTATTTTGTTGTCTTCATTCTGCCTAGACTTGTTTGTGTAGTAGATCTCATTTGTAGAGGCTCAGACTTGTGACACCACGATTTGGTTGGGACCTGTGTTCTTGTATTTCATTTCTACACTTCTTGATTTGTTATGAAAACAGGCTAATCACGCCCATTAATCAGTATTAATTATACTTGGCTGGTAATTGGATTAGATGGTCGGGCTTGCCTAGCAATGTGTTGGGCGCCATCACGACCGGGGTTTGGGGCCGTGACAAGTTGGTATCAGAGCCTAGGTTAACAGGTCTCGCGAGTCATGAGCCGGTTAGTAGAGTCTCGTGGATCGGTACGGGGACGCCTGTACTTATCCTCGGGAGGCTGCAAACCTTTAGGAAAGTTTCAAATTCTTGGAATTCTTATCGTGCGTGTTTGATTCAGCTTGAGATGTAATTCTTGAAATTCTTCCTGCATGTTGATGTGCGCACTCGAGTGCTTAGTGATAAATTTGCCTTGATGGCTTATGATTCCTCAATCGAGGGACGCGATATAATCTCTATGAGTTCATGTTGGGCCTGTCTGGAGGACTTGAGGCGAAATCCTTGTCTATGGCTTGAGCACCAAGGTGCTAATTTCACGAGTCGGTATTATGAAGTTCATACGATCGGTATTGATCTTAATTGTGAAAATGGCAGTTTAATAATGGGAGAGCTGTAAGGTATTCGGTTCTTATTGTGATTTGATATGTAGCACTAGTTATGGGCGTGAGAAATATGTTCATTGCCTCTTAGCGAAAATGTAAAGTGCACTACGTGGGGTAGTATGAGTTCAAACTCAAGAAAATTGAATTGGTTGTGCTAAGTGTATCATTGTGAAAGGTATATGTGTTATGATTTGAGCAGGTGCAGCGCATGCTCATGTACTAATGCTGATGATATAATTGTGTAGTATTGAGATTTATGTTGTTGATATACATTGTGATGTCTTGTCGTGTTGCGGATGTATTGTTAGGATGATTTTGGTGATTCTCTGGCAGGTGGATAGGCCAAATTACAAAGGAAACTCTGCCAAAATTTTTGGAAAATTTGGGACTTAGAAAGATTTTTGTCACCTAAAGAGAGTGGGCTTATTGGTGGTGTGTGTATAAATGCAAGAATTGCAGAACGGTTAAGGTCTCTAATGATTCGAGTCTCTGTCTAGGCTTTTAAATGACTTGAGTTTAATCTCATTGTAACATTTCGGCATCACTTGAATAATAATGATATGAGTGGTTAAAAGTGCTTTGATGAATGGCTTCGAGCCAAGTTGGGGAGGTTGCTATTAAATAACTAATTGCACGGTTGTGTGCTCTATGGGCATTGTCTTTAAGTATGTTGGGAAAATTCTGACAAGGTTATGGTGCTTCATAGATGTGAAGAAATACTAGGATGTTTTGAACTACTGTTGGTAAGGAATGTTCGGTGTATAGAAAAGAAAGATAGCGAATTGTACCTGTAAGTAATCATGTTCTGCGATGTTAGAGTTCTAACAAAACACGAGTGGTTCTACTCAATAGGACAGTTGGAATTACAGTTGAATAAGGATGAATGATGCCCGAGAATGATTTTGCAGTGTTCAAGATTTTTGTTATGTTATGGGGATGATGAGATTCTTAGTATCCGTGTTGAAAGGTAATGATAACAAATTCAAATCGCAGGAAGTTCTTCAAAACAAAGTATTGTAGAATGTGGTATTTCTGGGAAATAATTGAGAGAGTATTCAGTGGCCTATGGGTCTTAGACCGTATGGTCTTATGTACGAGTCTTGTGTGGTAACACGGGTTGAGGCATTGTGGTGCTATAGTAAAGACTAGTATTAAATTAAAGATGAATCAGAAAGGAAATTGGATAAATGGATCAACTTGTTAATAAACCGAAACGGTATGATAAGGAATACGATTAATTCCTGGTATATGTTTGAAGTAATGAGTCTCGCCGATATTGTGCAATAAAGCTTTTGAGTATTGGCAGTTGTGTAGCTCGGTATGGGTATAAGGACTCAGTCCTGGCAATTTAAGTTATGCAATGTAATTGGGAGAAAGGGTTTGTGATGTGTTTTACCGTGGTTTGAAAATGAGTGTATTTCCTGTTGGTATGTAAAGCTTGGAATGTGTAATGAGTTTTCTCTATATGGGATCATGAAAGTCCTTGACTAGTTGAGTGCGCCGATGTTTGCGGCGTAGGGAAAGGGATATGAATTTTCCCTGTTGTTTTAGTGTGGTATGGTATATGCGATGTGTTATGGAAAGTGGATAACGGCATGTTCAAGGTTTTGAGATCAATTCATTATATGGGAAGTCATTAATACCCTCAAGTAGCGTGGGCAGCTGCAGATAATCTGAGAATCAATCTTCCTGGTGATTTAGGAGAATGGTACTGCTATGCTAGTATTTCGGCAGAGTCTATGGTAAAAAAGGGCAGGTAAAATAAATTGATAATATCTAGCGGTATGGTGGTATTCTCCCGTTGGATCGACTGTAATAATTGAGTCGTTGATGACATAGTGAAATTTATGAATGGCTTTCGTGGTATGAATGGACGCTTGAGGTGCGTTATGTAATCATACGGTGAAGTACGGAATCGGGCATAGTGATTCCTGTGTTATGTATGTGTTGGAGACTAGAAGTTCTCGTAACCCGCCTGCGCAGCGGTGGTATATCGTGTGTATCGGCACAGTGTAGCGGCTATCGGAAATTGGAAGCCCTAGTGGCTATCTCGTCACTTGATATGACGAATTTGAATAATGATATATGATTGCAGGTTGGTTGTCATAAGTCAGGTTGTCTAGACTAATGTGATATGGAATATATCAGAGAAATATCACAACTTTGTGGCAAAGCGCATCAGATCGTGCTCCAGCAGGGTAGATGTACCCTAGGGCCAGCGGACGGCTGGTAGGTATTGCTTTGTAAGTTGGGCCTTCGTGGCGGATGTCAATGTAGAGGTATCTACCATTGATTTAGTTTGGGTATTGTGGAACTTTGTCGGATGCGTTTCATATGGCCGAGCTTGAGGCTATATATATGTTGTTGCAATGAGCAACTTGACTCGATGTGCATTCCCATTGCTAGATGTATTCGTGGATCGGGTGGCACGCCGCCACATGTATAATATCTGGATCGGGTGGCACGCCGCCACAGGTATGGTATCTGGATCGGGTGGCACGCCGCCACAGGTATGCTATTGGAACGGGTTGCGCGCCGCAACAGTGTGATGTGGAAAATATAGCTTCCTATATGTTACCTTATATACAATAGTTCCTAGCTTCCGAGGAATAGTCCGTATTGGTATCGCTCGGGGAAAAGCACATCGGTGTGTCTTTTCAGGATTTGATAGTGTATATCAATTGTATCACCGCAGGTGTGAGTGATTGCTTGAGTTTAGATATGTGTGTGGCTGACCGTTTTGAGCATTGCGACTTGAGGTGCTCCATGAGTAATAGTGTTTGGATAGAATCATGAGTTGTGGCAAGGCCACGTGATGTTATGACCTTTCGAGGAGGATTTAGGTACTCTAATTCTATAATGTGAGACGAGATCTCAGTTATGTGTTGTGATGATATTGAAGAATTTGAATTATGGCTCTTTGTGCGAGTCAGTTGTCATGATTCGAGTGTGTTCAAATCGTTCTTATTGGAGCCTGTGTTGTGCTCGTTGTGGCATAGGCCGATGCTGAGGTGTCATGTCACTAGTGTGGTGTGTTATAACCGAAATGATCATTCGAGTCATTAATGAGAGCAAGCATATATGATTTTAGCTCGTTAGAAGAGTAATATCGAGATTTGGCTCCGAATTCTGTTGTTGTAGTATCAATTAAAAGGGAAATGGATTCATGAATGGTTGACCTGAGAGATGGGTTCGATATATCGCGTGCGCGGTTGCCGTGGGCAGGATATGAAGGTGTTGGAATAAGACTCTATCTAATGATAAAGGTTTTTTTGTTAGTACTTGGTTACCTTGGGTAATTGTTGTGACCCGAGGCCATCGTCTCGAGCGATTGGGTTGTTTGATACATCATGTGATCTCACCCGGAGTGGTGAGTATGGGTTATTGCAGTGGACTCTAGTGCATCCCGAGTATAGATGTGGGATTCAGATTTGGTATATGATTTCGGAAAGTGCAATGTGGTTTATGGTTCAGATAGACTGTGGAAATTCAGCTATACTATGTTATCGTACTTATGAAAGATAGGGTGACGTGGTATCACCCCGATTATATGCTTGGTGAGGTCATTCAGCTATTGTGTTGAATCTAGTACAACTCCGGGTCCGCTCGAGGACGAGCGTTTGCTTAAGTTGGGGAGAATGTGATGACCCGGCCCGTCATCATGTGAGTTATCACCTCGTTATCCCCGTTAAATGCTTGTTAATGTTTCAATATGCATGTTTGGCGAGTTTGAGTCAATTCGGGTTGAATTTAGTTGGAAATGAGACAAAAAGTCTCTTAGAAGAAGGAATAGTTGGGAAAAGTCAACTGGACATTGACTTGTGAGTTAGTGAGCTCGAAATCAAATTCTGATGATTCGGTCAGTTCCGGGAGGTCATTTATGAGCTAGGAAAGCGATCGGAAGTGAATTTAGAGGTCCGGAGTAGATTTAGGCTTGAATTGGCAAAGTTAGTATTTTGGCGAATTCCGGTTGATAGGTGAAATTTTGATCCGACGGTCGGAATGAAATTCTGAAAATTTCTGTAGCTCTGTTATGTCATTTTGGACTTGTGTGCAAAATTTGAAGTCAATCGGACTTGATTTGATAGGTTTCGGCATCGAAAATAGAAGTTGGAAGTTCTAAAGTTTATAAAGCTTGGATTGGAGGTTGATTCATGATTTTAGCGTTGTTTGTTGTGATTTGAGGCCTCGAGCAAGTCCGTAATATATTATGAGACTTGTTAGTATACTTTGTTGGGATCCCATGAGGCTCGGATAAATTTTGGAACAGTTTTTGGAAGATATTTTTTGCCGTTTTGGGCATAAATGTAATGATCCACAGGTCTATTTTAGTTCTAGAGATTCAAATTTGATTTCGAGACTTCGAGAATTTAGATAATGAATTATAGGACTGATCTGAAAAGTTTGGTCTAATTTCATCAAGTCGCGATTGGGTTTTTGACGCGAAATGTGAATTAATTGTTTAACAAGAAAAATTGATGTTGCACTGAGTAAATGAGATCCAAATTCAGTTTTGTTTGAACCACTGGATCCGTATCGAAATTACGGAGCCATAGGAAAAAGAATCGTCGAATTCCGAGTTCGTATGATGGAGTTAGAGTCATTTTAGTGAAAATGACTGTGTGGTGCAATTTGTGTATTGCTGCTGCATTTTTTTGCAGCGTATGAATAGTAATTCTCTCGCATGAACAGTACCCCGTGAACAGTGTCGACACGCATGAACAGTACTCAGTGAACAGTAATGCGGGTGAACAGTAACACGGGTGAACAGTAAAATCCTGGACAGAATGGACGGGAATTGAAGGGAATTCGATGGGGAATAATTGGAGGTAAGTTTTATGAGTTAAATACATGATTTTATCAAAGAATCTTCCATTAATTCTCTGAATTTGGGTAAGAAATCAAAAAAATTAGGGCTTTTAGCAAAAATCTTGAAATGGGGATTTGAAGGACCATTTGTGGTCCGAATTGGGAGTTCTTGGTATGTACGGACTCGTGGAGAGACAAGGATTCCGAAAATGTGAGTTTTATAATTTTTCGAGAAGCATACCAAAAGTCGGGTTTTGACAACTTTGTGGGTTTTGATGCAATTTGGGTTATTTCGAATGGGTTACGTGAATTTAGCATATATTGATGTATTATCATTGATTTTGAGCAGATTTGGCAACCGAGGAGATTGATTTGCGAGGCAAGCGCAAGGCGGACCGAGGCTTCTACCGGTTCGAGGTGAGTGATAGTAGTAAACAATGTACTGAGGGTTTGAAACCCCGTACTAGCACTTCAAAGTGCTATATTGAGATGAGACACGCGTTCTACGACGGGCGTGGTGACATTGTGATTGGGGGTTCGGACTTAGTCCTTCCCGACTAATAGTATACTGTGTGTTATGACTGATAATAAGTTTATAACTTGTACAATTGGGCTAATAGCCATGTTTGGGGCCTTGTGCCGATCTGTAGAGCATTAGGGAACCTATAGAGCTAGGTGACCCTTATATCGTGTTGGAAACATACACTCAGCCGTAGCTCTAGCCGTATAGCATAATATGAGCCCGTACTAGATGTGTACATTGAGAGAGATTATCTAGGGTGGAATTCCCTGTTCTAGCTGAGTGGGCCCGAAAGGCCAAGTCTATACCGATTGAGATGAGATAGGGTCAAGGACCCACTATGAGATGTTATATTGGGCCTGAAAGGCCAAGTCTATATTAACTGAGACAGGGTCAAGGACCCATTGTGATATATTATATTGGGCCTGAGAGGCCAAGTACATACTGACTGGGATAGGGTCGAGGACCCATTATGAGGTATTATATATATATACCTATATTGGATCGGGCTGCACGCCGCAGCAATATATATATTGGATCGGACTGCACGCCGCAGTAATATACATATAATATACATGTGGGACGGACTGCACGCCGCAGTATTATTGCGCTTGGGCTGTAGGAGCCCCTTCGGAGTCTGAGTCTGCACACATCCTCAGTGAGCACTGGTATATATTATGGGATCGGGCTGCACACCGCAACAGTATAGAGATATATACATATATATATTGGATCGGACTGCACGTCGCAGTAATATTTGTATGGATCGTGCTGCACGCTGCAGTATTATAGTGCTTGGGCCTAGGGAACCCCTCCGAAGTCTGTATACACCCCTAGTGAGCGCCGTCGACGTTAAATGGAGTGGGCTGCGCGCCGCAGCGGCATATGTATTGGAGCGGGCTGCGCGCCGCAGCGGTATATGTATTGGAGCGGGCTGCGCGCCGCAACATCATACTTATTCATATTCATTTATATACTGAAATATTTATATGTTATAGACAGATGTATATGTCTCCATATATTGAGATGGTTGTATACCGTAGTGGTACGAGCGAGGATGTGGTCAGCGTGGGACCTAGATGAGGTAGATGTGGACTGGAGATCAGATGTGGTTAGTGTGTGACCTAGATGAGATAGATGTGGATTGGGGATCAGAGTACTCATTATAGTGATGACTAACCCGTGGGGGTTGCCTTAGAACTATTTAGTGATAGTACAGGAGTTCTTATTTTCAGTTATTGTTTATTATTGTTACTCACTGGGTTGAAATATACTCACCCCACTCCCCTGCACTTTTTGTGCAGATATACAGGTTCAGGAGGGCAGTTGAGCTATCGCAACTGCTTTATTATCCCCATTCTGTGGAGACTTCGAGGTAGCTGCCAACGTCCACAGTACCTGACCTCTTTCTTTTTATCATTTTATTGTCTCCATTCTGGTTAGACTTGATTGTGTAGTAGATCTCATTTGTAGAGGCTCAGACTTGTGACACCACGATTTGGTTGGGATTGTGTTCTTGTATTTCATTTCTACACTTCTTGATTTGTTATGAAAACAGGCTAATCACGCCGATTAATCAGTATTAAATAAATTTGGCTGATAATTGGATAAGATGGTCGGGCTTGCCTAACAATGTGTTGGGCGCCATCACGACCGGGGTTTGGGGCCGTGACAGAGGCCCTCGGGACCTCAACCAAACATGTCAACATATCAAATAACACCATACGAACTTATTCCAATCATAAAAAACACGTCCTTAAATACAAAAATTATTAAATTATTACAGATTCAAGCCTAAGTTTCAACTATAACTTCCGAAACCAACATTCAATCAAAAACCCGACCAAACGACGTCCGAATGACATGAAAATTTGCAGACATATCCAAAATTACCTAATGAAGCTACTGCAACTCTTTGAATTCCATTTCAACTCCCAGATCAAAATCTATTCTATCAACCGGATTTCGACAAAGTTCCAACTTCGCCAATTCAAGCATATTTCTACACCGGACCTCCAAATTAAATTCCGATCGCTCTCCCGAGTCATAAATCATCCCCCGAAGCTGTCCCAATCACCAAAAATTACATCCGAGCCTTCTAACCACATAGTTAACGTTTGGTTGACTTTTCTAGAACAGGTTTCCTTCTACGAGGCTACGTGCCTTAATTTTAACCAAAACCAATTCACTTACACCCGATCAACTCTAACACTGATATAAAAACATGATGCAACGCAATAAGGGGAAAACGGGGCTGTAACTCACGTGATGACGGATCGGTTTATCACATTCTCCCCAACTCAAACAAATGCTCGTCCTCAAGCAGACTCATAGTTGTACTAGAAGCAACCCAATAGCTGAATGACCTTGCCAAGCATATACTCGGGGTGATCCCACATCACCCTATCTAACATAAGTCCGATAACACAATATAGCTGGAATTTCACAGTCCATCTGAACCATGGACCACATTGCACTTTCCTAAATCATATACCAAATTCGAACCCCACGTTTATACTCAGAATGAACACGAACCATCCGAAATAACCTATACATACCACTCCAAGTGAGACCATACTATATACTACACAACCCAAACACTCGAGACGATGGCATCTATTCACAACACTTGGCCACAATAACCAAATACTAATAGAAAAACCTTTTTATTAGCTAAAATCTTATTCCAACACATTCATATACTGCCCACAGCAACTGAAACACGCGATATACCGAACCCATCTCTTAGGTCAACTATTCATGAATCCATTTCTCTTTTGACTGATACCACAACAGATTTCGGAGCCAAACCTCGATATTACCTTTTTAAACAGTTGAAATCACATATGCTCACACCCATTAATGACTCCAACGATCATTTAGATTATAACACACCATACTGGTGATATGACACCTCAACATTGGCCTAAGCCACGACGTGCACGACACATCATGCTCCAATAAGAAACGATCTGAACACACTCAAATCATGACAACCAACACAACTAAAGAGCTGTAATTCAAATTTCTCCGCACCATCACAACATAGAATTGAGATCCCATCTCACAACATAGAAATAAGGTACCTAAATCCTCCTTGAAAGGTCATAACATCACGTGGCCTTGCCACAACTCTTGATTCTATCCAAATACTATTACCCATGAAGCACCTCAAGTCACTATGCTCAAAATGGCCAGCCACGCCCAGATTGAGGATCTGAAACCAAGCAATCCATCAAACCCACGGTGAAACAATTAATATATACTATTGAACCCTGAAAGGACACAGTCGATGTACTATTCGCCGAGCAACACCCAAAACGGACTTTCCTCAGAAACCATGACGTAATGTATACAAAGTAACATACAAATAAGACTATTTTTCACATCACACTATTGCAGTATGCAACCCGCTCCAGATAACATACCCATGGTAGCGTGCCACCCTATACAAATACCATACCCGTGGCGGCGTGCCACCCGATCCACACATATAACTCACAAAAGGAAATGCGCATCGAGTCAAATTTGCGCAATACAATAAACATATATGCTCGGCCACACGAAACGCATCCTAAAAATCCCTCTATATCGGAACTGAATCAATGGTAGAAACCTCTGCACTGACATCCACCACGAAGGCCTAATTATCAAATCAATGCCTGCCAGTCGTCCGCTGGTCCTTAGGATACAAAACTACCTTGTTAGAGCATAATCCGATGCACATTGCCACACAAGCTGTGGCATTTTCTGATGTAGCCCATATCACATTAGTCTAGACAACCTGACATTGGGACAGTCAGTCTGTAATTTAATATCATAACCCAAATTTAACATATCAAGCAAGGAAAGATCCACTAGGACTTCCAATTTCCAATAACCGCTAAACGGTGCCGATACACATGATATACAACCATTTCATAGGCAGATCACGAGAACTTCTAATCTCCAACATATATATAACACATGATTTTCTATGCCTGATCCTACACTCCGCCGTATGAATACATAACACACATCAAGCATCCATTCATACCATGAAAGATATTCTAAAATTTTCCTATGCCATCAACAACTCAATCGCCACGGTCTATTCAACAAGAGAATACTGCAATACCACCAGATATTATCAGCTTACATTACCTTGCCCCATTTTGAACATATACCCCGCCAAATCACTGGAATAGCAGTAACATTTTCCTTAATCACCCGAAAGATTGATTATTAAATTATCTGCAGGTGCCCGCGCTGCTCTAGAATTCTAATGACTTACCATTATATTATGAACTGAACCAAAACCTTGAATACAAAATTCTCAATTCTCCATATCAGTACATACGGACCACACCACACTTAAGATAACATGAGGACCTCTATCTCTCCCCTACGCTGCAGACATCGACGTACTCAACTAGTCAAGAACTTTCATGATCCCATATAGAAGAAAAATCATGACACATTCCATGCTTTGTATACCTATAGGAATTATACTCGTCTTCAAACCACGGAAAAACACGTCAAAGACTCTGTCTCTCAATTCCATTGCGCACGCTAAACTGCCAGCACTCAAGAGCTTGCTGCACAATACCTGTAAGACTCTTTCCTCGAACACATAACAAGAATTAATCGTATCCTTATCATACTATTTCAGTTTATCATCAAGCTATTCCATTTATCCCAATTTCCTTTCTGATTCATATTAAATTTAATATTCTCCTTTGATGTAGCACCACAAAACCTCAACTTAGGTTACCATATGAGACTTGCACATAAAACCACACTATTTAAGACTCTTAGACCACTGATTACTCTCTAATGTTTCCCAGAAGTACCACATTCTATAATACTTAACCTTGAAGAATCTGCTGCAATTCTGAATTCGTTACCATTACCTTTCAAATACGGATACATAGAATCCCATAATTAACATAACATACCGCAAGTCTTGATCTCTTCTAACAAAACCACAGTCTAGCCACATACACAATCTTAAAACACCTGGATGTTACATGCAACATCTTGAACACTACAAAACTATTCTCTAGAGTCATTCATCCTTATTTAGCTGTAAATCACCTGTCGTAAATGAACAGAACCACTCGAACTTTATTAGCACTCTGACATCGTAGAATGTGGTCTCATACAGATACAAACAACCATTTTTCTTCTCTATACACTGAGCATTCTTTATCAACATCAGTTCAAAACATCCTAGTATTTCTTCACATCTACGAAGCACCATATAAACTTTATCAAAATTTTCCTTCACACTCGCCATTCTCGGCTCAATTTCCGCGACCAGAACTGATTCGCCCACATACTTCGAGATAGAACCAACATGGCACGCAACAGTGCAATCAGTTAATCAATAACAATCTCCTCACCTTGGCTCGAAGCCATATATCAAGGAACTTTTAACCACTCATAGTATTCTTACTCAAATGATGCCACAATGTTATAGTGAAATTAAACTCAAGTCATTTACAAGCTTTGGCGGAGACTCGAATAATCAGAAATCTTAATTCTTCTACAATTCTTGCATTTATTCAGACACAACAGTTAAGCCCACTCTTTAGGTGACAAAATCTTTTCTATGTCCCAAATTTTCCAAAACTTTCGACAGAGTTTCCTTTGTAATTTGAGCCTATCCACCTGCCAGAGAATAGCCAAAACCATCCTAACAACATGTCCACAACTCGCCAAGACATCACATTATATATCAACAACATTAATCTCAATATTACACGAATTATATTATCAAAATTGATACATAAACATGCGTTGCACCTATTTAAATCATAATACATATAAAATACATTTCAATTACACATGAGAATCAACCCACTAAGGACACTCCGCAAGAGATAACCCACTTGCTTCGCCTCGATTCAATATTTCAACATACCTTCCACTAAGAGACATGAAAATATTCTTCATGCCCATAACTCGGGGCTACATAACATATCACAATAAGGATCGAACATTTGACAGCTCACCCATTATTAAGCCGCCATTTCCACAATTAGGGACAATATCGATCATATAAATTTCATAATACTAGCTCGCAAAATCAGCACATCGGTGCTCAAGCCATAGGAAAAGATCCGGCCTCAAGTCATCCCAATTGGCCCAACATGAACTCACGGAGATTATATCTCGCCCCTTGGTCGGGGAATCACAAGCTATCAAGGCAAATATAATACTAAGTTCTCGAGTGCGCATACAGATGTGTGGAAGAGATTTCAAGAATTATATCTCAAGCTGAATCAAGTACGCACGATAAGAATTCCAAGAATATGAAGTGTTTCCTAAAAGGTCAACAACCTCCGAAGGATAAATACAGACGTTTCCGTACCGATCCACGAGACACTACTAACCGGCTCAAGACTCATGAGGCCTTGTAACCTAGGCTCTAATACGAACTTGTCCCGACCCCAAACCCGATCGTGATGGCGCCCAACCCAATGGCTAGGCAAGCCCGACCAAATATGCTCTCAACCCGAGCTTAGAGCTCATAAACCATTTATTTAGAAATCCTTGATAGTGATATAAACCAAATAAGCTAATAGTTATAAACATATCCCGAAAATCTCATAGAACAACATAACTTCCCAAAGACTTGGGGTAACGAAAAAAGAGCCTCTATCAGAATATTAGAACAGTACTGAAAATAATCTACAAGTCTGAATGTACCCAGAAAGAACAAAACAGCAAATTAATATGGGGGAATGTCGGGTCCTACGGACGCCAAGCAGCTACCTCAATGATCTCAAATGAAACTCTAGATCAGCACAAAGCTCAGCTAAGCTTCTAAGTACCTAAATCTTCACACTGGTGCAGGGAGTCGAGTGAGTACTTCCAACTCAGCGGTAATAAAAGAAAATAATGCTGAGAAAAAAGAAAACTACACAAAGCACTATCTTGTGCTATAAAACACTGAACCACATTTTTAGATTTCATTACACTTTCATGGTATTCCTTTATAACATATCTAAGTAGATTTTGAAATCTCTTTTTAACATCTCTTTCTTTCATTATTAACAGGTACAATATCAAATAGTGCAAGTCTGCACTGAAGTCAGCCCTTTGGGGTCAGCACTCCTTAACAATTCCATCAGGCTATCTAGTCAACAATGCAAATAACACATGTATGCCAGTAATGTATGAGTACTAAATGTCATGCCACATAGTACAAGTAGAACCAATGCATGAATTTAATGCAATGCACATGACACTGTGGCGTACAACATAATCCATTTAGGCACCCGCGCTCACTGTGGGGGTTCAGACTCTGGAGGGGCTCCTACAGCCCAAGCACAATATTAATATCACTCCTGCTGCGGCGTGCAGCTCGATCCATGCATAGTCATGAATACAATAAGCCCTTTTAACAATAGTAACATAGCAGCTCACAGCTAAAACATCATCAAAACCTTGTTTAAGTTTTTTTTTTTCAAATCTTATAAACTTACTGAGTTGCAAAATACCATTTTTAAAACCTTTGACTGAGATGAAAATATGGACGGTATTGCCAAGACAGTGATACCAATCCCTAAAGGATTCAAATATTTGGCATGAAGCCCAAAACATGACAATTAGTCCAGTTCATGATAATTAATATCTTTATTAGGCATCAATTTAATTTCAAGCAATTAGGTAGTGCTTTTAGTAAGCGGGATGGACCAAGTCACAATTCCCAATGGTGCTCTACCCCACGCCCGTTATCCGGCGTGCAAGTCACCTCAATACAGCACTATGATGTGAAAGTCCGGGGTTTACAAACCCTCAGGGCATCATTTACAAGTATTACCCACCTTGAACCGGCGAAAACTCTAGTCCGCGATGCCTTTTCTCCTCAAACTGGCCTCCACGCAAGTCAAACTTAGCCAAAATCAGTACAGATATATCATAATAGGCTAATAGAACAACACCCAATCAAAAACAATCGAAATATAAGAAAAATCTCGAAACTAGCAAAACTCGAGCCCCGGGAACGCTTCTCAAAAAATTATGAAACTCACATTTTTAGAATCCTCATCTTGCCACGAGTCCCTACATATTAAATTTATCAAAATCGGAGTTAAAATGAGCCACCAAATACCAATTTTACATAGCAAAAATTCAAGCCCTAACTTCTTTAATTTATACCCAAATTCAGAGAATTAATGGAAGATTCTTTGATAAAATCATGAAATTAACTCATAAAACTTACCTTCAATTGATTCCCAATGAAACCATCTTTATTCTCCACCAAGAAGCTCTCCAAATGACCAACCACGAAAGAAATATGACCCAAAATCGCGGATGAAAAAAATCCAAGGTCTCCAAATTCCTTCTACACGATCGCGATGCACTCTTGCCCGTCCCTCCGCGATCGCGAACCCACTAACGCGATCGTGAAGAAAAAATCACGTGCCTTTCTAAAACAACTCCGTGATCACGACATCTTATCCGTGATCATGAAGAGCAATTCTTGTGCAATATTAAGACAGCAAAATCTACTCTTATTTCCAACCAAAAAGGGTCCGTTTGAACACCTGAAATCACCCCGAGGCGCTCGGGACCTCAACCAAACATGCCAACATATCCCATAACACAATACGAACTTATTCCAATAATAAAAACACGTCCTTAAGCACAAAAATCATTAAATCATGATGGATACAAGCCTAAGTTTCAACTATAACTTCCGAAACCAACATTCAATAAAAAACCCGACCAAACGACGTCTGAATAACCTGAAAATTTGCATACATATCCAAAATCACCTAACGAAGCTACTGCAACTCTCTAAATTCCATTCCGACTCCTCGATCAAAATCTCACCTATCAAGCGTATTTCGCCAAAATTCTAACTTCAGCAATTCAACCCTATTTCTACACCGGACCTCCAAATTAAATTTCGATCGCTCTCCTGAGTCATAAATCATCCCCCAAAGCTATCTGAATCACCGGAATTCACATCCGAGTCTTCTAACCACATAGTCAACTTCTGGTTGACTTTCTAAAACAAGCTTCCTTCTACGAGGCTATGTGCCTTATTTTTAACCAAAACCAATTCACTTACACCCGATCAACTCTAACACTGATATAAAGACATGATGCAACACAATAAGGGGGAAACGGGGCAATAACTCACGTGACGACGGGTCGAGTCATCACAATTATGCTGGACTGGTATACTTTGCTGGCTCCAGTATAATATACTGGAGTTTGGTGCACTTATGTATGAACTCCAGCATATTACGCTAGACCGATATACTTTGCTGGCTCCAGTATAATATACTAGAGACTGGAGCACTGGTGCTCCAAACTTCAGTATATTATATTGGACCACTATACTTGCTAAAACTACAATATATTATGTTGGAGCTCTAGTGTATTTATGTTGGAACTCCATCATATTATGTTGGAGCTCCAATATACTATCTTGGAACTCCAGTATAATATGTTGGAGTTCAAGTATACTTATGCTGGAACTCCAACATAATATATCGGAGAATTTTCCAGCTTTTGAACAGTGTTTTCGCTCAAATTTATTTTTACATAAAAAGTGATTAAATTTCGATTACTTTTGAAATTGGTCTAATTTTAAATGACTAGTTGTAAATCTGGCTATTTTTAAAAATCACCCCAGTATTCTCCATTCGTTTGGGTCATATTGCAAAACAATTGTGCATAATGCACCTACTAAACATGGGTTACCATTAAAGAAATATTTCACGACCCAAAGCATTCATGTGATGTAACTTTATATTATATTGTACTAGGGGTGCCAAGATGGTTCAAAGAAAATAGTTAACCACCCATATTATCTATTAAAAAATGGGTTGGATAATAAACTATTTTAAAATGGGTCAAATATGGATAAGAACTATTTTATCCATTTATAAAATAGATAACCAATGAGTAACCAATGGATAACCAATAAGTCTAACTTTTAGATTTGTAAAGCCTCAAATTGGGGGTTGTTAGAAGACTGAGAATTCTCCAAAAAGTGATCATATACAAGAGTTAAGAATAATATCGGTAACTCATATTATCCGCCGGTTAACCTATTTTTTATCCATATTAAATATGGTTCGGGTCGAATAACTGATCTATTTTTTATTACCCGTTTTCAACCCGAACCATGTCTGACCAGACCCGCCCGTTTGCCACTCCTATATTGCACTAAGGTGCAAAATTTGTAATTTCATTATTTCATTTCTTTACTCATTTTGTTTCTTACTTATCCTAACTTCAAAAGAATTGTAAGTTGTAAGTTGAGGCCTCAATATGAGTACCCTCCATCGAGTCAAAACAATACTTTGTGCCAAAAGTCAAAAGGCTAGTAATATCGAGTTAAGTTGCTCAAGCGAGCATCACTTTCGACAGAAAAAGATCTAAAATTTTAATTATATGAGTTTAATATTTAATGTTCTTAGCATTAAACCCATTATATTTTAAAGGTATGGGTTCATATCGATTACTTAATATAATTTTAGTGATTCTTACATAGAAATTCATACTCCACTTCTGTTGCGGAATCATGGGTTAAGTAGCACACAATCACACACAATGCAAATAGAGAAGAAAAAATCAACACAAGGATTTAACGTGGTTCGGTTAGGCCTAATCCTCGAGGCAAAAGCAAAGAGACTTTTTCAGTATGAATGAGAAAAAAGCACAATATAATTATGATCCCCAACTATAACCCCTATATATAGATCCCAAAAGGTCCCAAGCCTATAAGAGAAAGATTTTCCAATTTGACTAGGACTATAGATTTTTCTTTCTCAAATCTATTAGGGCAATGGATTTTTCTAAATCTATAGGGACTATGGATTTCCTAAAATCCAAGGAATTAATTCAAGCCACAAATAACAAATCTTCTCCCTGGCTTGAATTCTCTTCATCAATAGGAACAATGTCTCTCAACTTGCCCTTAGCCCTCGCAATGACTCTATCCGTTGTTGTACACATCAACCAAGTCTAGGTAACGCCTAGACTTGTTAAGAGACTCAATATATTTAGCCATAGCACTAATTTGTTAATTTGGTTCTGTAGTGTGGTTAGCTTCTAAGTAGCTTAACACTCAAATGCATTAACGGTCTCTGCAACTGCCAAAGAAAATCCCACTAGATTCGTATATCCAAGAAGATTCCCATCAACTACGTATACAAACCCTTGTGATAGATTGATCACTATCTCCTCTGTGCCTGTTGCAATGATATAGGATTATTGCCTAGGTGAATTATCATCTTGATTAATATTTTGCACCTCCTCCATTTCCTCTACTTTAGAACTACTGGCTGAGCTAGTGGAGATTCAATTTCTAGCTCCATGTGGTCACTGACGCCATGATTTGTTTCTGCTATTGTCTTCTCCCTTTGACTGTCTAGTGAGGCAGATCATTGAATGTTACATCCCTACTGATAATTAGCCCTAGAGTCTTTTAATCTATGCACCACAACCTATAACCTTTCACTCCAGTTGCATATCCTAGAAATATGCACTTCTTTGCCCTCAGCTCAAGTTTTCCATCCCTCACATGAGCATAGCAGGACAACCAAATATCCTTAAATTTGCATAATCAACAGGTAAACCGAAACATACCTCAGTAGTATTTCATCAAGTTTTATTGATTTCTTTAGCCCAAAAATCTTTGCTAACACATGAGTGTGAAAGCACGCATCGTGCCCTATCACAAAGTGTTCTATTCATACTTTCTACAATACCATTTTGTTGTGGTGTTCCGACACAAGTGCAGTGTCTCACTATGCCCTCCCTACTTCAGAAATTATCGAACTCAGAATTGCAAAATTCCAACCTATTGTTAGTTCAAAGACGCTTAACTTTTCTTTTCGTCTACCTCTCAACCATCTTCTTCCATTTAACAAATGCCGAAAATACTTTATCTTTTGTTTTCAGAAAATACACTCACACCATCCTTGAGTAATCATCAATAAAAGTTATAAAATTGTGACGATCCAATGGGTGATCACCTGTTTTTCTCATTTGCTTCGCGCTTCCAAGGCCTTGAAAATCTTATTTTATATTGCCTCGATTTACGTGCATAGTCCGGGCACGTAGTCAGAAAATTTTTAGTGTTAGAATATGTGAATTCTATGGAAAATTTGAAGAAATTTGATATTAATATTAATATAGTTGACTTCGGTCAATATTTTTGGTAAACGGACACGGATCTGAGATCGGACGGTCCCGGAAGGTCCGTATGAAAATATGGGACTCGGGCATGCGTCCAGAATCGAATTCTGAGGCCTAGAGCCCAAGATATGAATTTTTTTGTTAAATTATTTTGCAGAAATTATTAATGAAAATGGAAATAAAAATTGTTTAAAAGACCATGGTAATGGCCCGGTACAAGTCTTATATATTATTTAAGTACTTCCTGCAAAGTTTGATGGAATTTGAATGTCGTTTGATGTGTTTTGAACCATGAGTCCCAAATTTGAAAGTTTATGAAGTTTAAAAGAAGAAATCATGAATTTGAGACTTGATTCTATGAAAACGATGTTATATTGGCGATTTGATCACGTGAGCAAGTTCGTAGTATGTTTTTTAGGTTGTGTGCATGTTTGATAGTCCGCTAGAGCAAATTTTGAAAATTACACAGCTGGTACTTTTTCCCAGCTGATATATTCGCAATTGTGAAGAAATGCTCGCAATTGTGAGCAATCCCAAAAACAGCTGAGGTTCGCAAATGCGAACAAAAGGTCGCAAAAGCGAAGTGGCCCAAGATTAGGCCTGATTTGGAAATGCGAATAAGGCTTCGCAAATGCGAATAAGGCTTCGCAAATGCGAAGCAGCTCACAAACGCTTTGCGTTCGCAAATGCGAGCAACATGTTGCAAATGCGAGGCTGCCCTGTATTGGCCTTAGTTCGCAAATGCGAACATATCCTCGCAAATGCGAGTTCCACAGCCCAGACATGTCATGTTCGTAATTGCGAACATATGTTCGCAATTCCCATATCCGCAGCTGTGCAATCTGATACTTAAACAATTTTAAACCCCTTTTTCACCATTCTTTCAAAACCCAAAACACCACACACGATTTTCCAAGAGCAATATCACTCCAAATCACTAGTAAGTCAATTTTTACTCAGCTCTTTCAATTTCTAACATCATTAAACATGTTTTCCATGAGAAATCAAAGGTTTTTATGGTTGAAATTGTTGTTTTTGGGTAGAACCTAGGTTTTTCATAAATTGGGGAATTGGAGCTCGATTTGAGGTCCAATTTCGAAATAAATCATATAATTGAACTCGTGAGGGAATGGGTAACCGGATTTTGGTCCGAACCCCGAGTTTCGACCACGTGGGACCGGGGGCATTTTGGGAAATTTTGGATAAAACCTTGAGAAAACCATTTTCATGCATCCAAACAAATTTATATAGTATTTATTAAAATAATTGATCCAATTGTTATTAGATTCTAGCAGTTGAAGTTTGAATTTCGAGGTAAAGTGAAAGTTGAAGGCTAATTGGACTTCAAGGCTTTGAGGTAAGTGTTTGATCTATCCTAACTTGAGGGAATAGATTGAATGTGATAATTGCTAATTGCTATGTGATCGTGTGCGGTGTATAGGCGTGGTGACGAGCATCTATACACTGCGTCTAGCATGACCGTGAGTCGCTTGTTGATATATGTTGTGAGTTAATGTGGGATGTTTTTAAGTCATGTTCTTGAGCCCTTTCCGGGTTGTGAAGGTTGATTATTGTTTCCCTTACCGGGACTTTGTTGTGTTGTTGATGGTGTTCCCTTGCCAGGATATTGTTATGATTATTGTTTCCCTTGCCGGGACGGTTCATATTACTTGTTTCATTCTTTTTTACCTTGACAATGATTGTTATTTGGGCGAGGAAGAGTGATAATGCACGAAGGGTGATGCCGTGCCATTTTTACTTATGTTCTCACAAAGGATCATTCCATGCCTTGTTTTACTGTTTATGCACGATGAAACATTATGTGCCATTGTTACTTAATTTATGCACGAAGGATCATTCCGTGCCATGTTTATTATTTATGCATGAAGGGACATTCCGTGTCGTTGTTACTTATACCATGCACGAAGGATCATGCCGTGCCATGGATGTGAGGATGAGAGTAAATGCACGAAGGGTGATACCGTGCACTTTTATTTGATTATTTGGTAAGGATGAGAGTAAAATCACGAAGGGTGATGCCGTGCAACCATTTAAATTTCTTGCTTTGCAATAACTATTTCTGTTACACTCTGTTTTTATCTTACCGATTTATTATGTGTTGCTGATTGTGCTCCCCCATCATGTTACCTCCTTTGTTAGGTTTGTTGCTCAATATCTCTCTTATTTTGTGGTACATACATATATAGAACTGCACAGGTTTATGTGAGTGTCTGGTCCTAGGCTTGTCACTACTTCGTCGGGATAGGCCAGGCACTTACCAGCACATAGGGTCGGATTGTGCTGATACTACACTTCTGTGAGTTTTTGCACGGGTCCAGGTTTTGAGCAGGAACAACAGCCGTAGTACACTAGCGGGATCATTGTACTCCCGAGACCGAGGTATCTTGCAGGCGGCCGCAGGCCCGGCATCTCCTCTATTTACTTTTATTGTTGATGTGGTCTCATTGTTCCGAGACAGACGGTTATTATTTATTTTCTTTCAGACCGTTATGTGTAGTTATTCCTTAGTACTTCGTGAGTTGGTGACTCCACATCTTGGGTAGAGGATTTATGTCAGTACTTTACACTATTATTCATCTCTTATTCGAAGGACTTTCGCATTTAAAAATTTGAGTAATTTTCTTACTATTAAATATGAGAACAAAAATGATGGTATGAACAGGAAGAATGTGAGTGAATCAGCTTTCCTAGCTACCACGAGTATGCGCCATCACGATCCTGATTGTGGGGGAAATCCAGGTCGTGACAAAAATACTTGGCACCACTCTCGGAGGAAACTCTGTTTGGACCCCACAAGTTAGAGTGTATATAATCTAACTTGTCTCTAGTCTTATGCTCGGTCTTCTTGATGAACTTTATCCTTGTCTGTTTACCAAACACACAATGTTCAATAAAATTCAAAACTTGATTTTTGTACCAATTCAACACATTGTGCTTACTCAATAAAGATAATCCATTATCACGCATATGGCCAAGTCGCTAGTGCCATAACTAAGACTAATTCAGATCACTTTTCCCAAAAGCTATAGCAGCTTCCCCTTCAACTACATTGGCCTGAAGATGATACGATTTAGAATGTAGTTTACCATTCATGAGTACCATGGAGCCTTTACACACTTTAAGTATTCCTTTCTCGAAGTGACTTGATCATCCAAAGTCGAAAGAGAAATCAAATTTCTCTTTATCCAAGGAACATTCCAACACTCAATATTTCTGATAATTCCGTCGAACATTCTCAATTTGATATTACCAACCCCCTCTATTGGTAATGAATTATCATCTCCTATATAGACAGCCCCCACTCATTTGCTTGTAAGTTACAAACCAATTTTTGTGTGGACACATGTGGAAAGTAGCACCAGAATTCAGAAACCAAGAATCCTGCCCATTACTAGAAATCACAATATAGACTTCCCTACATAGTCACTATCATGAGAATTTGCAGTGTCGACAATATTTGCCGAACTGTCTATTTTCTGCTTTCCTCTTTTCTCCTTCAGCTTAGGACAATCTATCTTGTATGACCTTGCTCCCCACACTCATAACAGTGTTGCTTCCTTGCTCTAGACTTTGATCTAGTAGTTGACTTCTTCATGTTAAAGTCCTTTTATTGTGTTCTTCCTGTAATCACAAGACCCTCGCCCTCAATTCTTCTATATAGAAAGCTTTTTTTCAACTCTTTAGATTTTAGTGCATTACTAACATCTTCTAGTGAAATGATGTATTTCCCACATAGCAGCGTATCAGCAAAGGTATCATAAGACGATGGTAAAGAATGAAACACAATCAAGGCTCGATCCTCACTCTCAATTTTGATACCTACATTTTTCAGGTCCATTATAATTGAATTAAACTCATCAATGTGAGTTTTAACAGATGTACCTTCATTCATACGGAGATTGTAGTAACCTTTTTTTTTCAGATAGAGGTAGTTTGTTAGCGATTTCTTAGAATATAGATCTTCCAGCTTCTTCCATGTCGTTGCTATAGAAGTTTCTTCAGCAATTTCCCAAAGAACGCAATCTGTAACGCTCACAAAGATCGCATTCAAAGCCCGCTCCTTTAGGTCTGCTTTCTTTGTCTCCTTCATCTATTTAGGAAAATCCTAATCAATTACCTTCCAAAAGCCCTATAACACAGGGGGTGATTTTATCCTAATCTTCCATAGACTGAAACTAGAACCTCCGTCAAATTTCTCTATGTCGTACTCCTAATCACCCATAGACAGAAAGTAGAACCCCCGTCAAACTTCTCTATGTCATACTTTGTTGAAGATACGGAAGACATCTTAACCCTAAATTATATGTAGAAACCAGAATCTTGCTCTGATACCAATTGTTGCTGAATATCGTGGGTTAACTAGCACCAATCACACACAAAGCAAATAGAGAAGAAAAACCAACACAAGGATTTAATGAGGTTCGGCTAAGCCTAATCCTCAGGGAAAAAGCAGAGAGAGCTTTTCACTATGAATGAGAAGAAAAGTACAACAAAATCTCATAGGCTCCCCAACTACAACCCCTATATAGATCCCAAAAAGTCCCAAACCATAAGAGAAAGATTTTCCAATTTGACTAGGACTATAGATTTTTCTTTCCCAAATCTATTAGGACAATGGGTTTTCCTAAACCTATAGGGACTATGGGTTTCCTAAAAAGACAAGAAATTAATTCAAGCCAAAAATAACAAATTCGAAAGTAATGGGTTTGTTTGAACCCGATAAATGTATATTGATCCACCCCTAGCTTTCGAGAGCTTAATTTATAAGACTAGGGAGAACATTAGTAGTACATTTGAAACTTCTTAATTAACTATTTGTACTTCTTTCAATCGATTTTAGTTATCATATATCTCTTTTTGCATGAATGATAGTAGTTTATAGTTATATATTTTAGTCACTTATTACACTCTAATTGACTGTACTTTAATTGAATTTGAGCTTTAATCGCTAGTGTCTTGCACTAAGTGTGTGTTTTATGTCTTGTAGAAATGATTTCGACCTATGTAGATATTATGGAATGAAGTCAAGCCATTATGGAGACTTGACGTCTGAGTAAAATTCCAACGATTAAGTTGGGATCGTGATACGAGATCAATGGATGATAGTGCACTTTAAAAACGAAACAACGGATCGAGCATGCATAGTACACATTATCCAGTAAAATGTATATAACTTTTCACTCAGAAATCCGTTTGGGCTCCACAATATATCGTTGGAAAGATATTTTAAAGGGCTACGACTCTCATGTTTTATATTTTCTAAATTTCACACACCGACGGCACGTGGGGGGGGGGGGGTACATGGCGTGACGGGGCTGCCTATTTTGCTCCTGCCTCGAAATTGCAAGGTTCCTGATAAAGACCACTACCACCCCGCGTGGCGCGTAGCCCCATACGTCGTGCCGATGAAATTTACAGAGTTGCAATCCTATTTCGCGTTGGAAAACATGGTTTAGGTTGGACCCGGCCCTACATGGTATCAATACATTAAAAATATTTTTTGAGGGATTTTAGACATAATTTAGACCTAGGGGACGCACGGGAGAATTCGGGAGCAAGGCTATCTCAGATTCCTTCATCGGTTCTTAGTATTTCAATTATCCAACACTTATGACTTTGTTTGATACTATCATGAGTGGCTAACTACTGGGGTTGTGATTTAGCCATAAATAGTGTTGTTTAACATTGACTTAACTTTGATTATAATTCACTAATATATGATTGTTTCTTTAATTATGTGATTAATCACTTAACTGTCTGGCCAGCAGTTAGGTTTTATTTACTATTTGTTGATACCCAATTTTTTTCTATGTATTGTTTACATGAAAATATTTTCAAAATAGCATATATAAGTATGCCCAAGTATTTTGGTATTTTTTCAAAAATTTTAAAGGATTCATAAATCAATTTATTACCCATTTTAGCAGTACAAAAATCAATAATTATTTCCAAAATTATTATTTTGGTGAATAACTTATTTTATTTTCATATTTATACCAAAATATAGCTAGCATAATGTTTATGCATTTTTATAAATTTATTTGATACTTTAAAAGTTAAATTGCATATAATTGCAATTTTAGCCTATTTAAGAATTAATAGCATTTTATAATTTTGAAATTGGTTCCAATATTTTTAAATTAATTTAAATATTATTAATTGACTCAGTACCTTTAATTTGTTTTCTAAGTTATTTTTACTATTTGTTTAAAATAAAAAGGGAAAACTGGCTATTTAAAATATGGCCCAATATTGTTTCAATTATAGCCCAAATTAACCCCCCCCCCCCCCCCCCGCACCATAATTGATCCAATTTCAAAACCTTAATGGACCAACCCAATTTCAATCCAACCCCGCCCCAACCCAATCAATTTAACTCGCCCGACCTTTTCTTTTAATCTAGGTCGTTGATCATTTGGATTAACGACCACGATCTTTCCTTACCTTTTTAATCCCCAAAGACTATCCTAATCCCCCTCATTCTCTTCTATCAGCTACCTCTAAAATCCCTCTCCTCTCCAATTCTCTCGAACTCTCTCGAAACCCTAGCCTCTCTCATCATCTTCAACCTAAATCTCACTGAAATCCATGGATAGGCCGTGGATAGCTTAAATTCATCTCCCTCTGCTCTTAAAACTTGGTATCCAAAGTTTCGAGGTCTGACCTTGATGGTTTCGGATCAGATCTTCGTCAATTCAAGGTTCTATGGCCTTCTCCGGCCCAACTCCCGCACACTGTAGTGTTTTGAGCCTGGTTCTAACTTTGCGACCAAGACCGGACCTTTTCCAAGCCTTTCTCATTTTTTGGTTCCTATGAAACCTTAGATATTCGAGGTTTTCTCTATTTTTTTCTTAGATCTATTACATATATATACTCTACTTAAGTTTATAAATGTTTTCCCCAATTTTTCTGTCAAAAATTATTTCTTTCAGATTTAGGTTTTTTTGAAAAGCTTAAAATGTTTCTCTGACTTTTCCTTTTTGTTTCTTTGTGTGTATTTGTCCATACTATATTCTGATATATTCTTTTCTATCACACATGTTCCTCTACTGCATTCTTATGTTTTCCTTTATCATGCATGTTCTTCTACTGTATTTCTATAATATGCTCTCATATGTTTATCCCACTGTTTTTTCCTATATGTTCTTTTGCTATATTGTTCTGGTGTACTTGTGCTCTTTTACTGCATTTCTCTACCATGTTCTTAAGTGTTTAACGTTTCACTTCTACTTTACCTTGTTTTAAAGAGACGTTTAAGCATATTTTTCTCTTCTGTTTCTTCTACCCTCATTATGTTTTGAATTAATTTCTTCACTTTGTTTACTTTGAACTTTCAACTATATATTTTTGCTTTCTCATGAGTTTCTGAAAGAAACCTCTAAGCCTATTTGAATACCTGCTTCCTCATCTCTGTACTTGACTCGAGGTGGAAACCCTAGAATTTGGGGGTTCTACCGAGGTTTGGTCATGCGTTTGAACTAGGGTTCTATTTTGGAACCCTTGACTTTTTCAGATTCATTCTGAGTCTATGAACTATGTTTGAACTTCTTTGTATACGACTCTGAACTTTTAAATTCTTCTATGCTAGACCTTTCTACCGATTAACATGATAGTTATTTATGCTTAAGAATGGTTGTATGCTTTTATATGTGTGATGAATTCTTTCTTCCGAAAAA
Source organism: Nicotiana noctiflora (assembly GCA_032618575.1). Classification (NCBI taxonomy): domain Eukaryota; kingdom Viridiplantae; phylum Streptophyta; class Magnoliopsida; order Solanales; family Solanaceae; genus Nicotiana; species Nicotiana noctiflora. The sequence continues at coordinate 284,765 of JASVEL010004024.1, forward strand.
GTTTTCCAACTTAAGATTGATTCAGAATCTTTTTTTTAGATTTAATTTATTTTACTGATTTTCCTTAAATAAACATTTCTTCACCTTTTCTGATTGGATTCATTCATACCAAATTCAGACCTTATGATTTACTGGCTGTTAATCGATTTCCTTTCCTTATTTGCACAAACCGTGTGTTGTCAAGACCTTGTCCTTAAATAGACCTTTATGTATTTACCCTTTTTATACTACCTTATACATAGTGTTTGATTAATTTAGTTCCATAATTAGTTTTACCATTTGAATTTGAATCCCTTAGTTAAAGGGAAAATTTGTGTAACTGATTGACAACTGATTTTCAAACTATACTCCTACCTTATTCTGCTTGCCTTCTACACTATAAAAGGGCATGACTCGTTTCTCACCAACATACTTTAACTCAACACTTTTACACATTACATACTTCAGACACTTATAATCTCACAATTTGTTTTCTAAACTCATAGCATTTTGACTAATTATTTGCACTTTGGCTTTACAAGACTACTACTTTCCTTTGCTTGTTTCCTTGAGACTAGTAAGTTCTTGTTTTGGTTTCAGCATCATCCTAATGTGTTTACTTACAGCTTTATATCCATGTCTATTTATTGTTTTCATGGAGATAAATGTCAACTAGCATATTAATTTCCTTTCATCTATTTCTGTTGTGAATCTCCGCACCCTTGTCCCCCTCTATGTGTTTTGAGTTGTAGTTCAGAACATGGCAATATTCCAGTTATTGTTCATTTATGTGCTTGATCCCTTAGGGGATCCTAACTCCCAAAATAATATGTTCTAACAGGCTGGTGGGGTGTGTCAGCATTTTCTATTGCTGGGTATGACCAGTAGCCTGTCTTTGCCACTCCCCTTTCCCCTTTTCAAAATTCCTTCTATCCGCTTATACTCATTCCTAGTTTTTAAGTTCTGCCCCCCTCCTGTGAGCCTTGCCTTGGGACCTTGAGCTCCCTCTGAACTTGGACACTTGAGGGCTAGCTCTTCCACACTGCACTATGACTCAATCTTGCGATGTACTTGGGTGTGAGTACTGCTCGCAGTCCGTGAAGCTCTTAGGGAACTCTGACACACCCCAAATGAGAAATGATTTGGATATTGATCTTTGTAGTTGGTTTACTTCATGCTTCAGCAGGAAACATGAAATCAGGATCTCCTTGGTTGTAAATTTTTAGTTCTTTGATGTAATTTTACCTTTTCTTATTCATTGTGGGTTGTAATAACTACTGGGGCTGTTAGTGAAAAGGGGAGGGTCAATCATGCATGCAAAGGGGTAGATATCATGTTCATAGGGAATATTTACACTTCTGCACTCATGTATCCTGTTTTGAGCTTTCACTCATGCGTTTTTATAGAGACCATGTCTATAGGATTCTGCACTTTTGCATCTCATATAGATACCATGTCTATAGGTTTCTGCGTTTTTGCATCTCATATAAAGACCATGTCTATAGGTTTCTCTAAAATGCTGCATATCATATAAATACTATGCCCATAGGACTTCCTGAATTTTGCATCTACATCTATCACTAGGCAAACATGTTTATTGGTTTAAATAACTAACAACATTTAGATACCATGCCTATAGGACTTCTGCACTTTTTTTTCGATTGTAAAAAAATGTTTTAAAATTAGTAACACCTAGAATGCATGCCTACAGAAACTATCAACTAAATCTGCATCGTCCATTCGCTTATAAGTCTAAAATTAGTAGTAATAATAACGACTGCATAATTTATACTACTCTAATTGACAACTTCTTTTCCTAAATCAGCATACCTCTTTTCTAAAGTTGATAGATAGAATGCCTTTAGGTTTTCGTTTAACACTTAGGCAAGCCATAAGGTAAACTTATAAATTGAATCAGATTTTATTAACTACAACCAGCAGGCAAGTCTGATTCAGGCTTCTTATCTGAAATATGCAATAGATTAGTCTGCAACAACTCTTAAGTTTAAACAGACCCTAATCAATACGTGTAAAGACATGCTAAACTATATTCTTCTCTTTGTTTTTAAGGAGGTTTGTTTGAGCCTTTCTATTTGTTATGTGTTTCTCCCCCGTATTTGTTACATATGTGTTTTGATTGTTGCCTTAGAATTTTGTCATTTGAAACTATAATACCTCACACCCCTTTCCTTTGGGATTAGTAGTCCCAAATACCTTAGGGGCTGATAGGATTGTGGTGAGTAATAGCATGTAACAAGAAAACGAGATTATTCCATGCTTTAATACCGTAACTGGGTGTAAAAGAGTAGATATAGATATGATGACCACACAATAACACCACATCGATAAATAGTTATCGGGTGTTGCATGGGGTGATCCATATTATTTATAAAACTAGGACCCCCCCCCCTTCCCTTTACTTGCCTATTTTATTCAGAGTTTAAAAAAAAACTGCTTTTCTCAAACTTTAGCTTCTTTAACTTTTTTTAATTCCAATTGCTTACCACAATTATGTGAAAACCTTTTTCCTTTACTAGTTTATTTTATTTTGAAATTCAAAACTACTTTCTCTCAAATTCCAGCTTATTTAACTTCTTTTACTTTCAATTCTTGCAACCATTATGTAAAAATCCCCTCGTACTTGTAATTATTGCTTGTCTACTTGATGTACTCACTAAAAGTCATAATTATAGTATGATCGGGAACCACACTAGTGAATCTCGAGGGCTGTCTAACACCTTCCCCTCAGGATAATTTCAGACCCTTACCCAATCTCTGGTTTTCTAAATCAAAGTTATTCTTAGTGACCTAATTCACTTAATCATTAGGTGGAAACTTTTCAATTCAAACTCAATTCCCAAAAGGGAACGAGTTGTCCTCCCAAATGTCATAAACCTAATTTCGTGAGAAAAGGGGGGGCATCGACACTATCTACGCTGTGCTTGGAAAAGCCGTGTTTAGATTAGAGAAAAATTAAAGAGAGCACGATCTTAATTCTAATGGGGGGTTGTGGTTAGGATGGAAATATACTGCTTAATTTAATATCATGATTTTAATGTGTTCTTAATAGATTGATTACATAGTAATGTAGGTGTTAATCTATTTTGAATAGGCGAGTAGTACTTCGGAAGAAAACTATGCGAGAAATTGTTTGATAAATTAGAAACCATGACTGATTTGTCTGAAAGGGAGAGTTAAATAGGACACAATAGTATTAGTGAATCGATCACAACCCTGGAATATTTATCTCTACTGAATACATAACAATCATTTTACTGCTTGATAATTTAGTTGTAACTTAGAATTATTGTTTAGTATAATTAACTCTTAAACTCGAATTGGCTCGATTCAATAACAATCTTGGTGAACTTAGTGGGTAGTTGATACAAGTATTTTTGGGTATGACACACGGTGTCACGACCCCAGTCCTAGTCGTGATGGCGCCCAACACAACTTCTAGGCAATCCCGACCATTTACACTCTCAACCCAAGCATGAAGCTCAAACCAATTATTTGAATATCATTATTAACAATAAAGCTACAATCTTAACTGAATAATCACCCTAAGACCTGGGAGTCATGAGTCTAGAGCCTCTAACAATACAGAGTAATAAAACCTCATACTACAAATGATCAAAACTGCAAAAAATAATAAAGAGATAGGGAAGGAGTCGGGTCCTGCGGACGTCAGGCAGCTACCTCGACAACTCCAAATACACTCTGAAACAGCAACGAGCTCAGCTAAGCTCCCAAAATACCTGAATCTGCACATATGGAGCAGTGAATAAAGTGAGTACTTCCAACTCAACGGTAATAAGAGTAAATAATGCTGAGAATAAAGAAACCACGTAAGAGCACTACCTCATGCTACATGATACAGTACAACACTTTATTTTTTTAGACAATAGTAGCTCCATGAAAATCCTTTATATAACATCTGACTCATTTTCAAACCTCTTTTGAAAATATCTCTTTCTTTCATTATTAACAGTTATATACATATATATGACATCAAGTAGTGCAAATCTGTACCCAATTCATCCCATCAGGCACATCACTACTTTAGCAATTTACACGAGGATATCTGGTCAACAAGGCAAGTACTACATGTATGCCACTAATATATAAGTGCTAAATGTAATGCCATTTAGTACAAACAGCAACCAATGCATGAATGCAATGCAATGCACATGACCATTGCGGTGTGCAGTCCGATCCATTTGGGCGGCCGGCGCTCACTGTGGGGGTTTCAGACTCTGGAAGGGTTCCTACAGCCCAAGCATAATATCAATATCACTCTCGCTGCAGCATGAAGCCCGATCCATGCATAGTCATGAATGCACATAAGCCTCTTGGGTAATAGAAACAAAGCATTTTCTCATATAACATGTCAGAAAATATCATTTAAGTTTTCAGTTCTTAGAAAGATGGCTGAGTTTGCAAAATAATATTTTAAACCTTAGACTGAGATAAAAATTTCACGACCCTAGTTCACCAATCGTGAACCCGTCATGACGGCACCCAGTCCCCGCGACCAGTAAGCCTAACACGTTGCGGAATATACAAGTTTATGAACATTAAACAAGAAATAGCAGAAAACGATATAAAAGGAATGTAATCAATGCCGCTTGGCACATACACTCGTCAACCACATTATATTACATACCACCAAGATCCGGAATCCCACGGGTAACACAGACGAAAAGGGGAAAGTACAAATGTGGCTCCATACATCAAGAGTATCTAAAAACAAGGAAATGAGGGAAAATATCTACTATCACTATCAGAATAGAAGGAGGGCCTCCGGATCCACGGATGTAGCAAATCATACCTCGAGGTCTCCGAATATGCTGCTGAATCACCTAAGCTGAGCCTGTCCTGATGTACCTGGATCTGCACAACAAAAGTGTGCAGAAGAGTAGCATGAGTACACCACGGCGGTACTCAGTAAGTGTCAAGCCTAACCTCGATGGAGTAGTGACGAGGAAGGTCAGGGCCCTACCGAGAGAACAATAACATAATGATCAAAATAATAATAAGCATGAATAAGTAAGAATGAATCTGAAATAACAATAATAAAGTAGTTACTACAACCGACTACGATTAGCTAACTACAGGTAACCAACACAACATAAACTCAAACCAGCAAGTCCAGGACCTGTGGGAATTGAACCCACAGTCCCACTCTATAATCAACAATCCAGGAGCTACAGGAATTTTACCCGCAGTCCTAATAACAGTATCTCTGGGTCTCCGGGAATCAAACCCGCAGCCTGTGTCTCAATACCTGAGGATGTGTCTCAATGATCTCAGGATCTCCGAGAATCGAACCCGCAATCCATATCTCAATAATAAATCAATAAACTCCGGGTCTCCAGGAATCGAACTCGCAGCCCTTGGATCTCCGGGAATCGAACCCGCAATCCACAAACAATACCACTCCGGGTCTTTGGGAATCGAACCCACAGCCCTGGGATCTCCGGGAATCGAACCCGCAGTCCACCAACACAACAAATAAAGAAACGCACAGAGAAAATATAATATGCTTAACTACAACTTCACCAAAAACTAGTTCCAACAATTATCATGAAGTCCAAGTAAGACAATTAGGCAATTAGACAGATAAATCCAATCTAATCATGCTTTTTCTAACAAATATCATGTAAACGTCGCAATGTAATCAACTAAGAACAGAAATATCACAAATTGAACAATTCAAGTAAAGTGAGTTACAACAACCAGCGCATATACACGTCCGTCAACTCGCATCCAAGGCTTTTCAACTATCACATAATATCCTAGGGGTGAAGGTTCCCCCACACGAGGTTAGACAAGTAACTTACCTCGACCCGGTACAAAACCGCTAAGAGACAACCTCTTGCCGCGAATGTCGGCCTCCACAGGTGTATTATCTGATAAAAATCAATTGAATTACATCAAAATAGGCCAATTGGGCATTACCCAATCGAAATAATTCAAAATACACCAAAAACCACAAGTTGCCAAAACCCGACTTTCGGTACGCTTCTCGAAAAATTACGAAAGTTATATATTCGGGTTCCTTATCTCAACATGAGTCAGTGCATATATAAAAATCAGATTCTGTTTGCCCATTCAAATCAACGATTCTCTATTATTTAGGCCTAGGGCTAAAACCCCCTATTAATCCTCCATTAACAGTGAAATACTCAAGGATTTCATGATAAAATAACGAAATTAGGCCAAGAAACTTACCCCCGATGATATCCCAGCGATTTCCCGTTAATACCTTCTCTTAGGATTCAAAAATGGAGGTTTTGTGCAAATGGGTCGCGGATGAACTGTTCTGGTTTTTAATATTTCTGACTGGACATACCCTTCGCGTTCGCGTCCGTCCTCACGCGTCTGCGATGCCTTGCCAACACGACCCTTCGCGAACGCAACGCCTTTCACGCGTTCGCGATGAAGAAATTCCCAGCCTCCAAAATTTGAACTACGCGAGCGCGGCCATACCATCACGAACGCGGTGCCTCTCAAAACAAACCTACGCGAACACGACATCCCCCATCACGAACTCGATGCTCAATCAGCCGACCCTACGTGAACGTGGGCCTTGCCACGTGAACGCGAAGGCAAAAGGCCTGTTGCACTGCTGCTGCATTTTCTGCAGATTCCTAAGGCTTCAAAATGTCCGAATGGTGGTCTGAATTCATCCCGGGGTCCCCAGGACCCCAACGAAAACCACCAACATACTCCAAAACATGATACGAACTTGTTCCAATCATAAAAACATGTCCTTAAATACAGAAAACATCGAATTATGACGGATTCAAGCCTAAATTTTCATCTAAACTTCCGAAATCAACATTCAATCAAAAACCTGACCAAACGACGTCCGAATGACCTGAAAATTTGCAGACAAATCCAAAATCACATAAAGAAGCTACAAAAATTGTTGGAATTCCATTCCGGCCCCTGGGTCATAATCTCACCTATCGTTCGGATTCGCCAAAATTTCAAACTTCGGCATTTCAAGCCTAATTGAGCTACTGACCTCCAAAATACATTTTGAACGCGCTCCCAACCCCGAAATAACCTAACGGAGCTAATGGAACCATCGGATTTCCATTCCGAGGTCGTCTTAACACTGTTCTGAATACAGGCCATTTTCCAACTATAAAGCTCCCATTTAGGGACTAAGTGTCCCAAAACACTCCAAATGGACTTAGGGGAACAGTTAAATTGGGGATCGGGGCATAAATTTCAAAAACGACCAGCCGGGTCATTACATCTTCCCACACTTAAAGATTCGTTCGTCCTCGAACGAGCATAGAAAACATACCTGGAGTGGTGAAGAAATAAGGGTCCTGGCTGCGCATATCCTGCTTGGTCTCCCAAGTCGCCTCCTCGACCGGCTGACCCCGCCACTGAACCTTTACTGAAGCAATGTTATTTGACCTTAGCTTCCTGACTTGCCTGTCTAGAATGGCCACTGGCTCCTCAACATAAGACAGATCCTCGTCTAGCTAAACAGAAGTGAAATCAAACACATGCGACGGGTCACCATGGTATTTTTGGAGCATAGAGACATAAAATATAGGGTGGACTCCGGCTAGGCTGGGAGGTAAGGCCAACTCATAAGCAACCTCCCCAACACGCCTCAAAATCTCAAGGGCCAATAAATCTAGGACTCAGCTTCCCCTTCTTCCCAAACCTCATAACGCCCTTCATGGGCGAGACTCGAGCAGAACCCGCTTGCCAAGCATTAAAGCCACATCGCGGACCTTCTTGTCCGCACAACTCTTTTGTCTAGACTGGGTTGTACGAAGTCTGTCCTGAATCACCTTGACCTTGTCCATTGCATCTTGAACCATATCAGTACCTAGCAGTCTGGCCTCGCCCGGCTCGAACCAACCCACGGGAGACCTGCACCTCCTACCATATAAAGCCTCATACGGTGCCATCTGAATACTGGACTGGTAATTGTTGTTATAAGCAAACTCCTCCAGTGGCAAGAAATGATCCATGAACCTCCAAACTCAATCACGCATGCACGGAGCATATCCTCTAAAATCTGAATAGTGCGCTCGGACTAACCATCAGTCTGGGGGTGAAACGCTGTGCTCATCTCCACCCGAGTACCTAACTCCTGCTGTACAGCTCTCCAGAACCGTGAAGTGAACTGAGTGCCTCTATCCGAAATGATGGAAATTGGAATACCATGCAGCCGAACTATCTCCCTAATGTAGATCTCCGCTAGTCGCTCCGATGAATAAGTGGTGCTCACCGGTATGAAATGGGTGGACTTGGTCAGCCGATCCATAATAACCCAAATGGAATCAAACTTCCTAACAGTCTGTGAAAGCTCAGATACAAAGTCAATGGTGATGCGCTCCCATTTCCACTATGGAATCTCAATCTTCTGCATCAATCCACCCGGACGTTGATGCCCATACTTCACCTGCTGGCAGTTGAGGCATCTAGACACATAATCAACTATATCCCTCTTCATCCGCCTCCACCAGTAATGTTGTCTCAAGTCCTGATACATCTTCGCAGCACCCGTATGGATAGAATACCGCAAGCTATGGGCCTCCGCTAGAATTAGCTCTCGAAGATCATCTACATTGGGCACACAAATATGCCCATGCATCCTCACAACTCCATCATCCCAAATGGTAACATCTCGAGCATCACCACGCCGAACTCTATCCTAGAGGGCAAGCAAATGAGGGTCGTCGAACTGACGCTCCCTGATGAGATAAAATAGAAAAGACCGAGAAACCATACAAGCCAGAACCCGGCTGGGCTCCGAAAGATCCATGATAATAGGTGAATTTAACTATAATTATACCCTAAATAATCACACTTTGTTATGAAATTAATGTTGTTTATGAGGACAAAATGCTTTGATTAGTGTTCGCTTGTGTTTTATAGGTACATGTGATACATTGGATGCTAAAAAGAGCTAGTTTGGAGTCCTAGGCTGAAGAAAAGGCCAAAAGAAGAGCTAAAGTGAAGAGGACCTGAAGAAGCAGAGAAGAATCAGACGGACTGTTCATCCGCGGTTCACTCGCAGCCGCGGATGAACCGCGAATAATGAAGCCCTCTGAAGTTTGCCTGTTCGCGGTCCGCTCGCGGCCGCGAACGAACCACGGAAGGCGCCGCAACAGTTATCCTAATTGTACTCAAACTTAGTTTTTAGCCCTAAAAACCTCTATTTAAAATCCTAGTTTGCCCCATAGAGGCATGTTATCTTTATTTCATTACTTTTGCAAGATTTTTAGTAAGAGAGATTCCTCTCAAACTCTTTCTTTTATTTTATATCAATTATTTCTTTATGATTTTAATTATTATTCTTGTTTCTTCGAGCATAATAGCTAAATTCTATTCTAAGGTTTTGATGGAACATATTGAGTGATGAACTTATCATTTATGTGATTACAATTTGTGACTTAGATTTCTATTTGTTCAACTTCGTTCTTGTTGTAGTTAATTGGTAGGATCCCCAATTAGCTGTGTGCCTATTTAGTGTGCATAACTTGGAAAAGAGTGCATATTTAGGTTTATTGTTGAACAACACCACACCTAGGTTATTGGAGGAATCTATAACTTTAGGAGTAAAGACGGGGTTAGGACTAACAAAGTCTTGGGTGCAATCTTAAGTGAACTATTCAAATTAAAGCTAGCTAGGGTAGCTCGGGAGAGTGCACTAGTAAATTATTGTAATTGCTTGGGAGAGGGTTACGATACATATAGCATTCATGATTGATAGAATATATTAACAATTTGTAAGAGCATAACGATAAGGGATTCCATCAATAGGGGTAATCAATACCTTAGTCCTTCTCATAATATTCTTTTTACTCTACATTCAATTCTTCCTTTCAAGCATTCTTAATTATTGCAAAGTAGATATTCGAAAATCACACAAAGATATATTCAAAGTTTGGGAACTTGATTCGGGAGTACTTTTGGGGTTGTGATAGTTGCAATTGGTAGGTTAATTCTCTGTGGGATCGATCTTGGACTTATTAGACCAAGTTATATTGACTACGAACGTTGCTTGGACGTGAATCAATTTTGGCGTTGTTGCCGGGGAATTAACGGAATTATCAATTGCCATTGACAGAACTTTAAGATACTTGTGTATTCAGGTTCTTTCTACACTCTACATTGAATATTTTGACGTTTGTTGATTTGGGTATTCAGGTGCATGCCTAGAAAATCTGCAAGGACTGGAGAACTAATTGAAGGACTCTCGGACCCCGAGCAAACCTTCCGGGCACGTAACAAAGCCATCAAACAAATTCAACAATATCAACAACCAATCAAACTAAACTTCGACATGGGTGACATAAACGATCAAAACCAGCAAGCCGGGCTAAATATGCAAGAGGCACAGGAGGCACAGGAAGGTGCATTGTTCGACTGGGCACAACCCACAGCGGATAATTTGGCAACTGCCATCGTTGTGCCAACAATTCAAGCCGAGTCTTTCCGGATTACCAACAACATGCTTCACTTGTTGCAAAACAAGGGATTATTCTCTGGGTCTCAGGTTGAAGATCCACAGCAGCACCTCAAGAACTTTCTATCAATATGAAAAACACAAAGACAACCGAATGTAACTCCGGAAGCTATCAGATTATTACTCTTTCCGTTCTCAGTTACAGGAGCAGCACAGATATGGCTAAACTCACTCCCTATAAACTCCATTGCCACTTGGGATGAGTTAGTCAAACAATTCCACAACAAGTTTCATCCACCTAACAAGACAGCTCAACAAATTGATGAGATCGTGAGCTTCAAGCAAAAACCAATGGAAACATTACATGAAACTTGGGGCAGATTCAAGGGTATGCTTGTTATGTGTCCTCATCATGGGATTCCCGAGCAGATGTTGGGCCAAAGATTCTACATGGGGCTTTCAGACAGCATGAAGAACATTGTAGACGCTTCAGCAGGTGGGGCTTTTCTGAGCAAGACTTGGAGAGAGGGCCAAAATTTGCTAGACAAGATGGCTCAAAACTCCGGGTGGACGTCCAAGAATGCTCCTATCACACTAGTAGTACACTCTGTACCTCTGGATCCATCCAACACTCTGGAGGAGAATGTGGAAACTTTATTGACACAGATGAGCATCCTGACAAAGAAAGTGGAAGAATCAGGGGTTAAGCAGCAAGTTCACATTGTAGATACTACCAATGGTGGTTTATGCACAACCCATAAGTAATCCATGGGCTGCAGACCAAGAACATCATCATCAGCATGAGGATATGAGCTATATGGCTAACTATGGAAGGCAGCGACAAGGTAATCAAAACTGGGGCCAACAGGCTCCAATGCAGTATAGACCTCCCCAGCCACAATTTAATGCAGCAGGTATGAGGCCACCACACAACATGGTCCCATATCCTAGACCTCAGAATTTCGGCAATCAGTAGCAGTGATATCATCCACATCCACCACCACATGGGGGCAGACATGACGATGGGTTTGCAAGGTTGGAAGCTATGATGCAGCAGGTAATTGGGTCAAATCTTAAAACAAATGAGAGGATAGATGCACATGATGCCGCCATCAAGAATATTGAAGTACAGGTGGGTCAGATTGCTATGTCCCTCAACAATCGTCCTCAAGGGACGGTGCCTGCAGATATACAAACAAACCCAAAGGATCAAGTCCCATAGCAGATGATGGCAGTGACTCTGAGAAGCGGTAGAGATCTTGATGCTGAGAAAGAAAGTGAGAAAATCGACAGACAGGCTGAGACATCCACTCCATTGTCCATTGAACTGGATGAGTCCACAGGGTTGACAGAAGTCACAGTCCAGCCAGTTGCTGAAAATAAAGAAGCAAAATAGGGAACGGAGAAAGTAGCTGAAAAGGTAGAGCAGCAGATTGATGAGAAAGTGATAGACAAAGAAAAGTCCCAAGTCACCGGGAAGAAGAGGCCTCCACCACCATTCCCCCAAAGGTTGGCCAAACACCAAAAAGAGGAGCAATACAAAAAGTTCTTCGACATGCTTAAGCAAATCTAGGTAAACATTCCATTAATTGAAGCTTTAAAAAAATGCCCGGTTATGCTAAGATGATGAAGGATTTGATATCGCGGAAATTTGATTTCCAAGACTTGGCCACAGTTACACTTACCCAGACTTGTAGTGTAGTGGTCTCTAGACCCATTGCTGAGAAGCTATCTGATCCAGGTAGTTTCACCATCCCATACACTATAGGGAATTATGCCTTTACTAAGGCCTTATGTGATTTGGGGGCAAGCATTAATCTCATGCCCTTAGTTATTTATAAGAGGTTAGGTATTGCGATAGCAGACCCACCTCTATGCTTTTACAGCTTGCTGATAGGACGGTTAAGCGTCCATTTGGTATTATAGATGATGTGCTAATCCAGGTTAGGAAGTTCGTGTTTCCCGCCGATTTTGTTATTCTTGATTGCAAGATCGACGAAGAAATTCCCATAATCCTGGGAAGACCATTCCTAGCCACCGGGAGAGCCATAATTGATTGTGAAACTAGGGAACTTAAGATGAGGTTGAACGATGAGGAGATCATCTTCAATGTGCAAAAATCCATGAGGCGTCCTAGTGAGTTCGCAAATTGCTCTCTCATTGATGTGGTTGATGTGATAGTGAAGACCGACGATGCAGAATTGACTATTGAAGATCCACTTCAAGCATGCCCGATGAACATGGAAGAGGTAAACAGTGAAAGTTTGGCCGAATGGGTATTATCTCTGGAAGGCAAGGGATTCTGGCAGAGAGAGCTCGAATTCGAACCTCTACACTTAGAGAAAAGAGAAAGCCCACCAGCAAAGCTATCCATAGAAGAGCCACCGAAGCTTGAACTTAAGCCACTACCATCACATCTCAGGTATGAGTATCTAGGTCCTAACTCTACGTTACATGTTATTATCTCATCTAGTTTGTTAGATGTACAGGCCCAAAAGCTTATACAGGTACTCAAGGAATGCAAGACTGCCATCGGGTGGACCATGGCAGACATAAAGGGGATCAACTTAGCCTATTGTATGCATAAAATTCTCATGGAAGATGGACACAAACCTTCCAGGGAACATCAAAGAAGGCTGAACCCCAACATGAAGGAAGTGGTGAAGAAGGAAGTAATAAAGTGGCTAGATGCGGGAATCATCTTCCCAATCTCAGACAGCAGCTGGGTTAGCCTGGTCCAATGTGTGCCAAAGAAAGGAGGCATGACGGTAGTGAAAACGACAACAATGAACTGATTTCAACAAGAACCGTCACCGGATGGAGAATATGCATGGACTACAGGAAGTTGAATCTAGCCACCCGCAAAGATCACTTCCCACTTCCCTTCATTGATCAAATGCTTGGCAGGTTGGCAGGAAGGTCCCACTTTTGCTTTCTTGATGGATACTCGGGGTACAATCAAATCTCCATAGCCCCCGAAGATAGAGAGAAGACCTCCTTCACATGCCCTTATGGCGTCTTCGCCTTCAGGAGGATGCCATTCGGACTATGCAATGCACCCGCCACATTCCAAAGGTGCATGATGGCTATTTTTACCGACATGGTGGAAGACATTATGGAGGTGTTCATGGATGATTTCTCAGTGGTAGGGAATTCATTCGATAAATACCTTGCCAATCTGACTAGAGTGCTAGAAAGGTGCATGGAAACAAATTTAGTGCTAAACTGGGAGAAGTGCCATTTTATGGTACAAGAAGGTATAGTACTGGGGCACCGGGTTTCAAGCAAAGGAATTGAGGTAGACCGTGCTAAAGTTGATGTCATTGCAAAGTTTCCTCCACCAACATCCGTCAAGTCCATAAGAAGCTTTCTTGGACACGCCGGTTTTTACCGGAGGTTCATCAAAGGCTTCTCCAAAATATCAAACCCTCTTTGTAAGTAACTTGAAAAAGATCACCCTTTTGTTTTTTCTGACGAATGCAGGATTGCTTTTGAGGAACTGAAGAAGAGGCTGGTCACAGCACCCATCATCATTGCCCCAGACTGGGAGCAACCTTTTGAGTTAATGTGTGATGCAAGTGATTATGCAGTGGGGGCGGTGCTGGGCCAAAGGAAAGATAAGCTGATGCATCCAATATACTATGCAAGTAGAACTCTGAGTGGAGCACAACTAAACTATACAGTGACGAAAAAGGAGATAATGGCGGTCGTGTTTGCATTCGACAAATTCCGGTCCTATCTCATAGGATCAAAGGTAATCGTATACACGGACCATGCAACTTTAAGATATTTAATTGATAAAAAGGACTCTAAGCCATGCCTAATTCGTTGGGTGTTGCTTCTCCGAGAGTTCGACCTCGAAATTAGGGATAGAAAAGGTACTGATAATCAAGTCGCTGACCACTTGTCAAGACTTGAAGGAGCTGAACTTGTCAAAGAGAGTGGGGAAATTCTGGAAACCTTTCCGAGATGAGCAGTTGCTCACCACCACTCTCCTTGAAACACCATGGTATGCTGACTATGCTAATTACCTAGCCAGTGGCATTGTTCCTCATAACCTCTCATCGGTCCAGAGGAAAAGATTTTTTCGTGAAAGTCAGTGTTATTATAGGGATGAACCATATTTGTTTAGGATATGTCTTGATAACATGATCCGGAGATGCGTCCCCGAGATAGAACAATCTTCTGTTTTGTAGGCATGTCACACTTCAGCATATGGCGATCACTTTGGAGGAATACGTACAGCTGCCAAAATATTTGAGGCCGGTTTCTATTGGTCGATGGTGTTTAAGGATGCGTACTTGTGGGTGAAAGGTTGAAACGAATGTCAACGCACCGCGAACATCTTCCGGCGTCATAAGATGCCAATGAATCCAATCCAACAAGTGGAAGTGTTCGATGTCTGGGGAATAGATTTCATGGGGCCCTTTATTAGCTCATACGACAATAAGTACATACTTGTTGCAGTTGATTACGTGTCCAAATGGGTGGAAGCTGCAGCATTACCCACCAATGATGCTAAGGTGGTAGTGAGATTTTTGAAGAAGAATATTTTCACCCGGTTCGGGACTCCAAGGGCTATTATTAGTGACGGGGGCACACTTTTGCAACCGAGATTTTGAGAAATTATTGGCCAAGTATGATGTTAAACACCTTGTGGCCACTCCATATCACCCGCAAACTAGCGGACAAGTTGAGGTCTCCAACAGGGAGATAAAAAGTGTACTGACTAAAACAGTGAACGCCATAAGAACCGACTGGTCCAGGAAGCTTGATGACGCACTATGGGCATATAGAACAGCATTCAAAATGCCCATTGGCATGTCTCCTTACAAATTGGTGTTCGGAAAAGCTTGTCACTTACTGGTTGAATTAGAGCATAAAGATTGGTGGGCACTGAAACAATTGAATCTCAACTTGGATGAAGCAGGTAAAGCAAGGTTAACTGGGTTGCATGAGTTAGAAGAATTTCGGTATCTGGCATTTGAAAGTACAAGATTGTATAAAGAGAGGATGAAGCGGATCCATGATCATAATATCGTTGAGCGAAACTTCAAAAACGGGGACAAATTACTACTATACAATTCAAGATTACGACTGTTCCCATGTAAATTGAAATCAATGTGGTCAGGACCCTTCAAGGTAATTGAGGCATTCGAGTCAGGAGCTGTGGAAATTCAAGCTATGGATGGATCACGTACATTCAAGGTAAACAGACAGCGGTTGAAACAATACATAGGCCTAGATGACATGGAGGACAAGGTAGAATTGCGGTTGGATGAACCTCAAAGGTCTAGCGAGCCGTAAAATACGCTAAGTTGAGTCGTGTCGCGACGTTAAATCAGGCGCTACGTGGGAGGCAACCCACGAACATGTTGTAACTAATTTTATCTTAGTAGTAAGTAATAAAGTAAAATAAGAAAAAAATAAAATTTTTGCTGAACAGTTGAAAAAAAAAATTCAGAGAGGGCACTGTCCGCGGTCCATCCGCGACCGCGGATGAATAGCGAAAAAATGCCCTCTCTAAACTTTCTCTGTACGCGGTCCATTCGCGGCCGCGAACCAACCGCGGAAAAATGACCTCTCTGAATCTCGACTGTTCGCGGTCCATCCGCAGCCGCGAACGAACCGCGAACAGTCGCGGTCAGTTCCGCGGCCGGCTAAAATAATAGTTTTTTTATTATTTTCTTTTCCCTCCCTTCTTTAAAACCCTAAAATACCTCCCCCTATTCCTCACATACACTCAGCCGCCCCCTTCTCCCAACTTCTCTCTCTCTCTAACTCAAAATCCTCCCCCTTCTCTCTACAAAATCCCAAAACCCTCTTCTCCAATTCACCCCATTCTTCCTCCATTACTTCTTCATTGTATTACTTGTAAGTTTCTCTACTTCTCCTTTCTTTTATTTTGTTTTTATTCTTAGTTCTTGATTATTTATTTTGTAGAAGTAATTAGATATTATTAGTTTAAGATATCTCTTGAATATGACTTGGTTTCTATTTTGCACAATACATGTTTCCATGAATATTTACTAAGGAACCTTGTCATATAGTTGAAGTTTGATAAAGAATTGGTTTGCGTGTTTTCAATTGTGTTGTTGATGCTAATTTTATGATTTGGAGACCTAAAATAGTATGTACACCATGTATGTTGATTGGTAAGCCAAGTTGGGCAAATTATACTTGTTCATAATGTATTAATGTAGTTTTAGGAGAAATAATGCCCAACTCATGAATTGATAATGGTGTATTTTATTTGGGACGGACTAAGTCAATCGGGTAATATTAGAAGTGTTTAAATAACTAAGTGTGGGTGCTCAAATAGGCATGTGTAAAATAGTTAGATAAAGAATCTAAATATAGGAGTATGAGGGATTTGCACAAAAGAATGGTCAATTGTGAGTTCTCAAGGATGGCGAAGTCTGAGTAGCCTTCCAATGGCTAACGGTTTACAAAAAATTTGGCTATCTTATTTGTGCAGGATCATGGCCCCAAAGAGAGCCCGACATGGTACTAGCTCATCTAGGCAACCGACTTATGACGAGTCTAGGTTTGCTGATGAAGCAGCCGAGAATGCATTTCACATTAAAGCAAACAAGAAGTGGCTCCAAGAGGTAGAAGTTGACAGGATAGCTATCCGCTTGGAGAAGCCGTAAATTTATGATGAGATTCGGAGGCGCGAGATGGAGTTCCTCTTTGACTCATCTCCTAAGGTGAACAAGATGCTTGTCCAGGAATTCTACGCCAATGCTCCTTATGCTATGGTCAGAGAAGTTTTCGTCAGAGGTAAGTGGGTCAATGCTCATATTCCTACTATTCTGCAGGTACTTCGTCTGCCATTGCACACTAGTGATGTTGACTACTACCATGATAGGCTTGGTGTCACATGGGACATGCTAATAGAGGCCTTATGTGTAGATGGCATCCCATTGTGGATTAGGAATCAAACTCTGCACTCTAACTGTTTTACACACATTGCCAAATGTTGGTTCTCCATAATTTGCAACCGTATCTTGCCCTCGAGTAACACCACGGATGTTAACTTTAATAGGGCTGTTTTGACTTGGTGTTTTGTAACACATCGGGATGTTGATATTGCCAGAGTTATTAATGATGAGATGGTATTGAGGGGATCCCTCATTGCCAGAGTTATTAATGATGAGATGGGTTTTTATTACCCATCTCTTGTCACTACGTTGTGTCTCCTCAATCACACCCTAGTTACTGATGCTGACAGTGAGCTACTACCGAAAGCTCTATTTAGAGTTGCTACTATCCGGGTTGGACGAGACACAACCCCTATTGACTTGGATGAGGAGGACGATCTTGTACCGGTTTCCTGGGCCAGGCACTCCACGGATTCAGCCGGACCTTCCAGACCTGCTCCTCGTGGAGCAAGCATGTCTAGGTCCGTGTCCACACGACCTATGCTAAGGTCCATGGAGGAGGAGGTTGTTGATCTGCGTACCTCCGTTGATGGCTTACACACACGGCTAGATGCCATGTCCACTAGGCAAGCCCGGTCAGAAAACAGGTTTATGGCATGGTTTAGAGCACTTGGACGAGCATGCCATGTCGACCCATCCACCGTCTCCGACTCCGAGTGAGTCTCAGGTAAGTTTTCTTGCCCCTCTTGTGCTTTAATTTTTATTTATGTCACGGGGACATGACATATTTTTAAGTGTGGGGTGGGTGACTTATCTTGTACATAATGTATATATTAGTGTAGTAAGTAATATAAAATAATAAAAACACAAAAAAAATCATAAAATTTTAAAAATCCAAAAATATGAGTAGAGGACTCTTCCTGATGACGGACTATTCAGGACAAGTACTCTTGAGGGAAGCAGTCCATGTAGGAATTTTCTTTCTTTTATTTTCTTTTTCTAGGTAGTGTATCACCTCCCCCTTGGTTTTTCTTTTGACCATGGTTCTTTTCCAAGGGTTTTTATTTGAACCGGGTTAGGTAGATTTTCCTTTTCTTAGGATTAGAGGACAAAGGGCAATATGTAACCCTGAATATGCACATTAGCAAAAGCGTAAATTGAACTTGAGAATGTATCTTCTAAGCTTGATTGTAGAATCTCAATATGCCTTAAATTGCACAACAATGCTTGCTTGAACATCGATAGGACTTTGTAGATAAACTGAATTCCAAAAGAGTTGCATGCCATGTGTGTGTGAGGTTTTTACTTACATTGTATGTTGTACATGATGCCTAGAACTTGCCCTGTGTGTTTGCAAAGCGAAATAGAAGTTGTTGGTTGTAGAAAGGATAGAGACATTTCTTTGTGCAACCCCATACACCAATAAACATGAATTCACCCATACATTATATCTTAGTTAACCCCTTTGAGCTTAAAGCATATTCTTTGATAACCCTTGAATGTTCTTCAAATTATTATATTTGTTCTACTTTACCTCCTAGAAGCACTTGTATTGTAATGAATATGAAAAAGTTTAAGTGTGGGGTGAAGGGAAATTGAAAAGGGAAAATCAAGAATGAATGGTAGAAAATAGTAAGCTGGCCAAAATAATATAAATGTGTTGCAAAGCAATGAGAAAAAGAGCTATATCAATATATATATATATATATATATATATATATATATATATATATATATATATATATATATATTATGAGAAAAAGAGCTATATTGAATAAAATTTTAGAAAGGCCAGCTACATCAATAAAAGAAAAGTGGGGGTAAAAGTGAAGGAAGGTGAAGGTATGTTTATGGGAGACACAAGGAAGTAAACAAAAAGTGAAAGTTGTGAAAAAGAAAAGAAAAGTGCTTAGGGAGGCTAGTCACTATAACCAAAAGTATCCTACCCGTCCCATAGCCTACATTACAACCCTTAAAGACCTCCTGATCTATGATTAAATAACTCGATTAGTGAAGTATTACACTAGGGGCAAGCCTATGATGTGTCTGCATTCATACGAATGTTCTTTGTGAGAGTGAGTGAATTTTTTTCAACATTTATAAGTTCCATGTATTTGAATGGTTAATGTGTGGGAATTTCTCTCAATAAATTGTGTGAGGGCATGTAATTCAAAAGGAAGAAGGTGAATTTGCAAGTTTTTGGTAATAAGTAGAGTAAGTAATAATGTGCGGGCATGAGAATTTGCGGTTAAGTAAAGATTATGCATATCTTAGGTTGTTCATGTATAATAGCTTTTGTGACATATTTTTGGGGAGACAAATTTTGTTGAGTTGGCCTAAAAGTGTGAGCAAAGGTTTAAGTGTGGGGTATTGATAATAGGTGAATTTAACTATAATTATACCCTAAATAATCACACTTTGTTATGGAATTAATGTTGTTTATGAGGACAAAATGCTTTGATTAGTGTTCGTTTGTGTTTTATAGGTACATGTGATACATTGGATGCTATAAAGAGCTATTGTGGAGTCTTAGGTTGATGAAAAGGCCAAAAGAAGAGCTAAAGTGAAGAGGGCCTGAAGAAGCAGAGAAGAATCAGACGGACTCTTCATCCGCGGTTCACTCGCGGCCGCGGATGAACCGCGAATAATGAAGCCCTCTGAAGTTTGCCTGTTCGTGGTCCACTCGCGGCCGCGAACGAACCGCGGAAGGCACCGCAACAGTTATCCTAATTGTACTCAAACTTAGTTTTTAGCCCTAAAAACCTCTATTTAAAGTCCTAGTTTGCCCCATAGAGGCATGTTATCTTTATTTCATTACTTTTGCAAGATTTTTAGTAAGAGAGATTCCTCTCAAACTGTTTCTTTTATTTTATATCAATTATTTCTTTATGATTGTAATTATTATTCTTGTTTCTTCGAGCATGAGTAGCTAAATTCTATTCTAAGGTTTTGATGGAACCTATTGAGTGATGAACTTATCGTTTATGTGATTACAAATTGTGACTTAGATTTCTATTTGTTCAACTTCGTTCTTGTTGTAGTTAATTGGTAGGATCCCCAATTAGCTGTGCCTATTTAGTGTGCATAACTTGGAAAAGAGTGCATATTTAGGTTTATTGTTGAACAACACCACACCTAGGTTATTGGAGGAATCTATAACTTTAGGCGTAAAGACAGGGTTATGAATAATGAAGTCTTGGGTGCAATCTTAAGTGAACTATTCAAATTAAAGCTAGCTAGGGTAGCTCTGGGAGAGTGCACTAGTAAATTATTGTAATTGCTCGGGAGAGGGTTACGATACATATAGCGTTCATGATTGATAGAATATATTAACAATTTGTAAGAGCATAACGATAAGGGATTCCATCAATATGGGAAATCAATACCTTAGTCCTTCTCATAATATTCTTTTTACTTTATATTCAATTCTTCCTTTCAAGCATTCTTAATTATTGCAAAGTAGATATTCGAAAATCATACAAAGATATATTCAAAGTTTGGGAACTTGATTCGGGAGTACTTTTGGGGTTGTGATAGTTGCAATTGGTAGGTTAATTCTCTGTGGGATCGATCTTGGACTTATTAGACCAAGTTATATTGACTACGACCGTTGCTTGGACGTGAATCAATCCAGTCTAACAAACTGTCTGTCTAGCGCCTGAACATCCATTGCCATAGGCCTCTCCGAAGCTGGTAGATATGCCAAACTCCCCAAACTCTTTTCCC
The DNA here is from genome assembly GCA_032618575.1 of Nicotiana noctiflora. Lineage (NCBI taxonomy): Eukaryota > Viridiplantae > Streptophyta > Magnoliopsida > Solanales > Solanaceae > Nicotiana > Nicotiana noctiflora. The sequence continues at coordinate 305,804 of JASVEL010004024.1, forward strand.
GGCGACTAAGGCATCGGCAACTACATTAGCCTTGCCCGGATGATAGAGAATAGTAATGTCATAGTCCTTCAATAGCTCCAACCATCTCCTCTGACGCGTATTCAGGTCCTTCTGCTTAAGCAGGTGCTGCAAGCTCCGGTGATCAGTGTAGATCTCACAAGGAACCCCATACAAGTAATGACGCCAAATCTTCATGGCGTGAACAATGGCAGCTAGCTCCAGATCATGAACAGGATAGTTTTTCTCATGTACCTTCAGCTATCTGGACGCGTAGGCAATCACCCTACCATCCTGCATCAATACTGCACTGAGTCCAACTTGTGAGGCATCATAATATACTTTATAGGACCTCGAACCTGTAGGCAACATAAAGATAGGGGCCGAAGTCAGAGCTGTCTTGAGCTTCTGAAAGCTCGCCTCACACTCATATATCCACTGAAAAGGGGCACCCTTTTGAGTCAATCGGGTCATAGGTGCTGCGATGGAAGAAAACTCCTCTACGAAATAATGGTAATAACCCGCCAAACCAAGGAAACTACAAATCTCAGAAGCTGAGGAGGGTCTGGGCCAACTCTGCACGGCCTCCACCTTCCTCGGATCCACTCAAATACCATCGCTCGAACACGTGGCCTAGAAATGCCACTGAACTCAACCAGAATTCACATTTAGAGAACTTGGCATATAGCTGCTTCTCCCTCAGAGTCTGAAGCACTATCCTCACATGCTCCTCGTGCTCTTCCCAACTCTGGGAGTATACTAGATTATCAGCAATGAAAACAATCACGAACGAGTCCAGATATGGCCTGAACACACTATGCATCAAATTCATAAAGGTTGTTGGGGCATTAGTCAGCCCAAAAGACATCACGAGGAACTCGTAGTGACCATACCGAGTCCCGAAGGCAGTCTTCGGGATATCTAGCTCCCGAATCTTCAGCCGATGATAAACAAAGCGCAAATCAATCTTGGAGAACACTTGTGCGCCCTATAGCTAATCAAATAAGTCATCACTACGTGTCAAAGGATACCAATTCTTCACTATGACTTTGTTCAGCTGACGATAGTCAATACACATACGCATAGAACCATCCTTTTTCTTCACAAACAACACAGGAGCACCCCAAGGTAAAACACTGGGTCAAATGAAACCCTTACCCAATAACTCCTATAACTGATCCTTCAACTCCTTCAACTCAGGAGGAGCCATACGATACGGTGGAATAGAAATGGGCCGAGTGCCCGGCAACAAGTTAATAGCAAAATCAATATCTCTATCGGGCGGCATGCTCGGAAGATCAGCTGGAAATACATCAGCGAAATCACGTACCACTGGAACGGAATCAATAGAAGGAGTGTCAATACTAACATCCCACACATAAGCTAGATAAGCAGCACACCCCTTCTCAACCATACGCTGAGCTTTGAGAAAGGAAATAACACGACTAGGGGTGTGGTCTAGAGTACCACTCCACTCAATACGTGGAATGCCTGGCATAGCCAGCGTCACGGTCTTGGCATGACAATCAAGAATAGCATAATGGGGCGACAACTAGTCCATGCCCAAAATAATATCAAAGTCGACCATCCCGAGCAACAATAGATCCACTCTGGTCTCAAAACCACAAATGGTAACCAAATACGACCGATACACACGGTCCATAGCCAAATAATCTCCCATCGGAGTGGAAACATAAATGGGGGCACTCAAAGAATCTCGAGGCACACCCAGATGTGAAGCAAAATAAGATGACACATATGAAAAAGTGGAACCAGGGTCGAATAGAACCGATGCCTCCCTGTGACTAACCAGAATAATACCTGTGATAACAGAATCAGATGCAACAGCTGCAGTGCGATCAGGAATAGCATAAAATCTGGCCTGACCCCTCTCTCGAGGACGGCCTCTGGCACCCTGATCCCCGCCCCTGGCTGGCTGGGCAGGTGGAGTGGCAGCTGGGGCTGGAATGATGGCCTGCTGACCCTATGAACCACGCTGAGGCTGCGAAGACTATGGAGGTGCTCATTTCCTACACCTGGGGCACTCCCTAACCAGATGGCGAGTATCCCCACACCCAAAGCAAGCTCTGGGAGGACGCGGTGGTTGTGTCTGCCCGGCCTCACCCCCACTAGTCTGACCCCTAGAGGTACCCCACGCAGGAGGCGCACTGGATACTTGGGGGGGAGGGGCATAATAAGGCTCCTGAGGTGCTGGAAAAGCTGGAGTACTACCGGCTGCTGGCAATGCTGAATGAACTGGACGACCGGAATAACCCCTGCCAAAACGACCAGCTGCTGAAGTGCGGGCACCAGAGAAATGGCCCGACTCACGAGACCTCTTGGCCTCCCTCTCTCCCCACTCTCTAGGGAGCATGCTCTCGATCCTTCTGGCAATGCTCACCGCGTACTGATAAGGTATATCCATATCCAACTCTCTGGCCATGCTGGACCAGATCGGCGGAATAAGGCCCTTTAATAAATCTCCGCACTCTCTCCCGAACCGTGGCTACCAAAGCCGGTGCATGCCCGGCTAGACGGGTGAAACTAATAGCATACTCCGATACTGACATGGAGCCCTGTCGCAACCGCTCAAACTCCGATCGCCAAGAATCCCTAAGGCTCTGTGGAACAAACTCCCTCAAAAACAGATCTGAAAACTGCGTCCAAGTCAATGAAGCAGACTCCTCTGGACTATCCAACTCATATGTGCGCCAACAATCATAAGCAGCCCCACGAAGCTGAAAAGCAGTGAAGGAAACCCCGCCGGTCTCTACTATCCCCATGGTACGAAGAATACGATGACACTCCTCCAGAAAACCCAATGCATCATCTGTAGCCAAACCACTGAACACTGGAGGATCATATTTCTTGAACCACTCTAATCTACGCTGCTCGTCCTCGGAGGCAGCTGGCCCACCTCCGGCCTGTGCTGGGGTGATACGAGGCATAACAATAATCTCTAGAACCTGTCCCACTGGCACTCACTGCTCAGGTGTAGCGGCTGAGGGAGTCTGGGCCCATCCCCCGGCCTGAGATGTAACTGCAGTGAGAGGAAGCAACCCTCTCTGAGCTAAAGTGGTGTACATACTTATGAACTGGGCTAGGGTCTCCTGGAGTGTTGGAGTAGTAGCAGCTGTAGTCGGTGTACCAGGTGCCTTCGCTCCAACCTGATCCACTGGTGGTACCTCAGTGGCAGTGTGCGCGGGTGCTGTGGCTGCACCTCGAGTGCGTCCTCGTCCTTTACCACGGCCCCGGCCTCTGGCGGCGGCAGCAGGCGGCGCGTGTGCTTGATCCTTACGAGTAGCACGTGTCCTCACAATCTGTGAGAGAATAGAAAGCCGAAGTTTAGATTTGGTGCCAAAAATGTCGCACGACAAGGAATCCAAAAGAAATGAAGAGTTTCCTAAATAGTTACTTAGCCTCTCGTAGATAAATACAGACGTCTCCATATCGATCAGCGAGACTCTAAGTAACTGGTCTGTGTCCCGTGACTCCTATGAACCTAGAGCTCTGATACCAACTTGTCATGACCCTAGTTCACCAATCGTGAACCCGTCATGACGGCACCCAGTCCCTGCGACTAGGTAAGCCTAACACGTTGCGGAATATACAAGTTTATGAACATTAAACAAGAAATAGAGGAAAACGATATAAAAAGGAATGTAATCAGTGCCGCTTGGCACATACACTCGTCAACCACATTATATAACATACCACCAATACCCGGAATCCCATGGGTAACACAGACTAAAAAGGGAAAGTACAAATGTGGCTCTATACATCAAGAGTATCTAAAAACAACGAAATGAGGGAAAATATCTACTATCACTATCAGAATAGAAGGAGGGCCTCCGGATCCGCGGATGTAGCAAATCATACCTCGAGGTCTCCGAATATGATGCTGAATCACCTAAGCTGAGCCTGTCCTGATGTACCTGGATCTGCACAACAAAAGTGTGCAGAAGAGTAGCATGAGTACACCACGGCGGTACTCAGTAAGTGCCAAGCCTAACCTCGACGGAGTAGTGACGAGGAAGGTCAGGGCCCTACTGAGAGAACAATAACATAATGATCAAAATAATAATAAGCAGGAATAAGTAAGAATGAATCTGAAATAACAACAATAAAGTAGTTACTACAACCGACTACGATTAGCTAACTACAGGTAACCAACACAACATAAACTCAAACCAGCAAGTCCAGGACCTGTGGGAATTGAACCCACAGTCCCACTCTATAATCAACAATCCAGGAGCTACGAGAATTTAACCCGCAGTCCCAATAATAGTATCTCTGGGTCTCCGGGAATCGAACCCGCAGCCCGTGTCTCAATACCTCAGGATGTGTCTCAATGATCTCAGGATCTCCGGAAATCGAACCTGCAGTCCATATCTCAATAATAAATCAATAAACTCTGGGTCTCCGGGAATCGAACCCGCAGCCCTTGGATCTCTGGGAATCAAACTCGCAGTCCACAAACAATACCACTTCGGGTCTCTGGGAATCGAACCCACAGCCCTGGGATCTCCGGGAATCGAACCTGTAGTCCACCAACATAAAAAATAAAGAAACACATAGAGAAAATATAATATGCTTAACCACAACTTCACCAAAAACAAGTGCCAACAATTATCAAGAAGTTCAAGTAAGACAATTAGGCAATTAGACAGATAAATCCTATCTAATCATGCTTTTTCTAACGAATATCAGGTAAAAGTCGCAATTTAATCAACTAAGAACAGAAATATCACAAATTGAACAATTCAAGTAAAGTGAGTTACAACAACCAGCGCATATACACGCCTGTCACCTTGCGTACAAGGCTTTTCAACTATCACATAATATCCTAGGGGTGAAGGTTCCACCACACGAGGTTAGACAAGCGACTTACCTAGACTTTGGTATAAAACCGCTAAGATACAACTCTCTTGCCGCGAATGTCAGACTCCAAAGGTGTAGTAACTAATAAAAATCAATAGAATTACATCAAAATAGGCCAATTGGGCATTACCCAATCGAAACAATTCAAAATACACCAAAAACCACAAGTTGCCAAAACCTGACTTTTGGTACGCTTCTCAAAAAGTTATGAAAGTTATATATTCGGGTTCCTTATCTCAACACGAGTCCGTGCATATAAAATTTATAAAAATCGGACTCTATTTGCCTATTCAAATAAATGATTCTCTATTATTTAGGCCTAGGGCTAAAACCCCCATTAATCCTCCATTAACAGTGAAATACTCAAGGATTTCATGATAAAATAATGAAATAAGGCCAAGAAACTTACCCCCGATGATTACCTAATGATATCCCAGCGATTTCCCATCAATACTTTCTTTTAGGACTCAAATATGGAGGTTTTGTGCAAATGGGTCGCGGATGAACTGTTCTGGTTTTTAATATTTCTGACTGGACATTAACCCTTCACGTTCGCGTCCGTCCTCACGCGTCCACGATGCCTTTCCAACACGACCATTCGCGAATGCGACACCTTTCACGCGTTCGTGATGAATAAATTCCCAGCCTCCAAAATTTGAACTACGCGAATGCGGCCATCCCATCGCGAATGCGATGCCTCTCAAACCAAACCTATGCGAACGCGACGTCCCCCATCGTGAACGCGATGCTCAATCATCCGACCCTACGCAAACGCGGGCCCTGCCACACGAACACGAAGGCAAAAGGACTGCTGCACTGCTGCTGCATTTTTTGCGGATTCCTAAGGCTTTTAAAATGTCCGAATGGTGGTCCGAATTCATCCCGGGGTCCCCGGGACCCTAACGAAAACCACAAACATACTCCAAAACACGATACGAAATTGTTCCAATCATAAAAACATGTCCTTAAAAATAGAGTCATCGAATTATAGCGGATTCAAGCCTATATTTTCATCTAAACTTCTGAAATCAACATTCAATCAAAAACCCGACCAAACGATGTCCGAATGACCTGAAAATCTGTAGACATATCCAAAATTACATAACAAAGCTACACAAATTGTCGGAATTCCATTTCGGCCCCGGGTCAAAATCTCACATATCGTTCGGATTCGCCAAAATTTAAAACTTCGGCATATCAAGCCTAATTGAGCTACAGACCTCCAAAATACATTCCGAACGCGCTCCCAATCCCGAAATCACCTATCGGAGCTAATGGAACCATCGGATTTCCATTTCGAGGTCGTCTTAACACTGTTCCGAATACGGGCTATTTTCCAACTATAAAGCTCCCATTTAGGGACTAAGTGTCCCAAAACACTCCAAATTCCAGAACCGACCCTCCCGGCAAACCAAATAGCAGAAATGGACTTAGGGGAATAGTTAAATTAGGGATCGGGGCGTAAATTTCAAAAACAATTGGTCGGGTCGTTACAAAAAATGTGCACAGTATTGTAAAAATAGTGATTTTAATCCCCGAAGGATTCAAATATTCGGCATGAATCCCCAAACATTACAATCAGTCCAAATCATGATAATAAATACCTTTAACAGGATGTTAATTCAATTCCAAGCAATTAGGTAGTGTGTTTATAAAGCAGGATGAACAAACTCATACTCCCAATGGTTCTCTACCCCACGCCCATTATCCGGCATGCAAGTCACCACAATATAGAACTATGATGTGCAAGTCCGGGATTTCAAACCCTCAGGACATCATTTACAAATTTTACCCACCTCGAACCGGCGAAAACTCTAGCCTGTGACTCTTTTTCTCCTCAAACCAGCCTCCTTGTGTGTCCAATCTATCCAAAATTATAAGGAATACATCATAATATGCTAATGGGACATAAATCAATCGAAAGAACTCGAAAAATACTCAAAAACATGAAATTGGCAAAACCCGAGCCTCGGGCCCACATTCCGAAAAATTTTGAAATTTATATTTTCAAAATTCTCGTCTCGCCACGAGTCTGTACATATCAAGAACTCCCAAATCGGACCATAAATGGCCCCTCAAATCCCAAATCTAGAACTTTTGCTCCAATCCCTAACTTCTTAACATTTTGCTATGTTTTCATGAATTTTCAAGTATGATTCTTCAATAAAAGCATGTATTTAACCCATAAAACTGATCTCCAACGATTCCCAGTCAAAACCCCTTCAATTCTAGTCCAAATCCTCCCAAGATGCTCAAACATGGAGGAAGAAATGAGTTGGTTCACGGATGAACTATCCTTAAAACATTCTGTCCAGCTACAGTGTTTTCGCAATTCCCAACATTTTCTTCGCATTTGCAAAGCTACAGAGTTTTCGCGATTCCCAGCTTAGCTACAATATTTTCGCAATTCCCAGCATTTTCTTTGCAATTGCGAGTGTACTAGAAGCAGCAGTTTTCCCGACACGAAAATGAGCATAACTTTATCATACGACGTCCAAATTTGATGATTCATTTTGCTATGGCTCCGTAATTTCGATACAGATCTAATGGTTCAATAAAAACTTAATTTGGAGTTTATTTTCTTAATATAGTACCCTTTAATATCCGTAGATACAACATTTAAACATCAAATAAGAGCGTGATCACAACCCGAAACACACTGGAGGCCCCCGGGACCTTAACCAAAGGCACCAACATATCCTAAAACATCATCCAAACTTGTTCCAATCATTAAAACACACCTAAAACACTGAAATCATCAATTAACATCGGATTCAAGCCTAAGTTCTTCAAAAACTTCCGAAACACGCATTCGATTAAAAATCCAACCAAACGACATCTGAATGACCTAGAATTTTGCACACCTATCACATATCACATATTGAAGCTACAACAACTCTTGAAATTCCATTCCGACCCTCGAATCAAAATCTCACCTATCAACCTGAATTCGCCAAAATAGGCTAACCAGACCTCCAAAATTACTTTTGATTGCGCTCCTAAGCCTTGAATCATCACCCGGAGCTAAAAGAATCATCGAAATTCAATTCTGAACCCTCTAACTTACAAGTCAACATCCGGTTGACTTTTCCAACTTAAGCCTTCTTGAAAGAGACTAAGTGTCCCATATAGATTTCTAAATCACTCCAAATCAATTATAACACACCCAATACCAATAATGAAACATAAGGAAACAAAAAATGGAAAGAACAGGGTAGTTACTCATGAGACGACGGGTTGGGTTGTTACATCCTTACCAACTTAAACTAACGCTCGTCCTCGAGCAGACCCAGAGTTGTTCTAGAAGTTCACCAATAGCAGGATAACTTTACCGTGCATATAACCCAGGGTGATCTCACGTCACCCTATCTCGTGTAGATCCAACAACACAATATAGCTGAAATTTCACAATTCATCTAGTCCATAAACCATAGAACTACATTTCACCTTCTGAAATCTTACATAAGATCAGAACTTCACATTTTTTTTACTCATAATAAACCCGAACCAATTGTAATAGTCCATGCCTACAACCTCAGGTGAAATCATATAATATAATACCCAATCCAGACACTCGAAACGATAAACTCTATTTGTAGTAATTGTCCACAATACCCAAATACCGATAGAAACCCCTTTTATTAGCTAGAGTCTTATTCCAACACTTTCATATACGGCCAACGGAACTGACACACACGACAAACCATAACCATCTCTCAGGACACCTATACACGAAGCCATTTTCTTCTTCAATAATACCACATCATATTTTCGAGTAAAATCATGATATGAACTCTCTAATCAGCTAAAATCTCATATGTTCCCATTCATTAATCACTCAAACAATTATCTCGAATTCAACGCACCACTTTGACGATATGGCACCTTATTACAGGACTAAGCCACAATTGCATAATCCATGCACCAGTGACGGGCAATTTGAACATTCTCAATTAAAAATGTAGTACCCCAAGTTCAACCAGTGCCATTACAACACAAAGTTGAGACCCCGTCACATATCATAGCCTCTATCATCTCTATAACTAAACAACTTCTATTTCGCTTTGCACACACATAGGGCAAGTTCTAGCTATCATGTATAAACATATAATGTAGGTAAAAACTCACATACACTTAGCATGCAACTCATTCAGAATCAGGTTCAACTACAGAGTCCTATCAATGTTCAAGCAAGTTATATTGTGTAATTTAAGGCATATCCTCGAATTTATAGTCAAGCTCAGATAATACACTCTCAAGTTCATTTTAGTTTTCCTAGTGTGCATACTTGGGGTTACATATTAACCTTCACCCTCGAATCCTAAAAAGAAAAATCTACCTAACCCGGTTCAATAAAAACCCTTGGAGAAAAACGGTGGCCAAAAGAAAAACCAAGGTGAAGGTGATACACTACCAAGAAAAAGAAAAGAAAAAAAACAAAAATTCCTACATGGACTACTTCCCTCAAGAGTACTGTCCAAGTAGTCCGTCATCAGGAAGAGCCCTCTACTCATATTTTTGAATTTTTAAAATTTTGAATTTTTTTGTTTTTGTTCCGACTTAGACCCTTAAGAAACCCGTCGCCAAGTGTCCATTATCGGGCCAAGCCAGATAATATACTATACAACTAAATCTACAATGTATAACATATAATACAGAATAAGTCTCCCACCCCACACTTAAAATCATGGCATGTCCTCATGTCATAATAATCAATGTAAAGCACAGAAGGGTTAGAAGACTTACCTAGGACTCAATCTAAGTCGGAGACGGTGGCAGGGTCGACATTGCATGCTCGACCCAATGCTCTGAACCATGCCATGAAATGGCTCTCAGAGCTAGAATGCCTCTGAGAAATCGCGTCCATGCGCGTGTGCATGTCGTCCACAGAAGTGCGTAAATCCTCAACTTCTTCCTCCAAAGACCTAAGCATAGGTCTGGTGGACTGGGACCAGGATAGGCTAGCTCCATAGTAAGCTTGCTTAGAAGTACCTAGGGAGACAGTGGACCTCCGGGACTGGACAATCGGGACAGGGCCGTCATCGTCATCAATGTCAATGGGGTTGTTGCCTCTACCTACCCGAATAATAGAAGCTTTAAACGGAGCTTTTTGTGAAAGCTCACCATCCGTAGGCAGTACGGGTGTTTGGTGGGAGAGGTAAAGAGTAGTAACCAAAGAAGAGAAATAGAATCCCTTGGACTTGAGGGGTCCCATCAGTATCATCTCATCACAAATCAGTCGGGCAGTGTCAAACTCCCGCTAGGTGACAAAACACCAAGTCAATAATGCCCTATTAAAGTTAATATTAGTGGTGTTGCTGGAGGGCAGAAAACGATTACAGACAACTGTAAACCAGCACTTGGCAAGAAGTGTGAAACAGGTAGAGTTAAGAGTAATTTGGTCCTTGATCCAGAAAGGACGTCCACCTACACATAAGGCCTCTATCATGGTGTCCCAAGTGACACCGGGCCTGTCGTGGTAGTAATCCATATCACTGGTAAAAGCAGTCAGTCCCAAGGATTGCTTAACACTAGGCACCTTGGCCCAAACACGCTTACCTCGCACGAAGACCTCCCTCGCCATGTCGTATGTTGCATTTGTGTATAACTCCCTGACAATCATCTTGTTGACGAGAGCAGGTTCCTGGAATAAGAATTCCATGTCCCTGTGTCAAATTTCCTCATACATATTGGGATTTTCTGCCCGTAGAGCCATCCTGTCAATTGATATCTCCTGCAGCCATGCCTTGGTAGCCTTGGCATGAAAATCGTTATCTGCCTCTTCGCACTCAAAACGAGACTCAACGTAGGCAGGGCGCCTAGACAAGCTCGTGCCTTGATCGCTTTGGAGCCATAATCCTGCACAGAAGAAGCATACAAAGATTTTTATTATATTAGTGCGTTGAATAGTTACTCAGACTTCACCATACCGTTGACTACAAACGTACTTCTTTTAGTGCCATCATACCATGACCCCTAATTTGACCATATATTCCTAACAATTTCACCAACTCTAACCTAATGCACCCCACACTTACTTCTTTTATCATGCCAACATCACCCCACACATAATTACCACCATCTCCAAGTTTTTACAACAACCAACCAACCAAACCTAAGCATCACATCCCCTAAAATTTGGCAATACCATACATTACAACATAATTGGCCAAACCATGGCCCAAAACCAAACTAATTAATCAACACTACTTTGGGTCTCCAAACCACAATAACAAAGCACAATACATAATAATGGAGACCCAACCAAGTTAAATAACAAAAATCCTAAAAATCAATTATACAACAATGTTGCTATATTAATGGGGCATATTAACATATTTTACACTAAGCCTAGGTATGGTTTTAACAACAAATACAATTAAACCATACTACACTAATTAAACTAACAAAAAATTAAAAAGAGAAGAAAAAGAAAAAGAAAAAACTTACTTGAAGAGAGGAGGAGAAGAAGGGGAATAGCAATGGATGTTGGGGGAGGAGCGGTGGAGGAAGAGGAAGAAATTTGGGGAGGGGGAATTTTTAGAGAGAAGGGAGAGAAAAAACTAGAGAGAGAAAAAGAATTGGGAGGGGTAGCGGCCGGGAAGAGTGAATAATGGGGAGGGTTTGTTTTGGTTAGGATTATTAAAAGAAGGGGGAAATAAAAAAAACATTTGCATACCTGGACTGCCCCCGTTCCACCGCGGTCGCGGTGGAAACGCGAGGTAGGAGATTCTGAAGGGGTCACCCACCGCAGTTTGACTACGGTCGCGGTCCAACCACGGTGGGTCAGGTTCAGAGGAAGCATTCCACCGCGGTCGCGGTGGAACAGTGATGAGAAGGCTCCACTGAATTTTAAGCCTGACAGCAGTGTGTTTTTGTTTTAAATTTTTTATATAGACTAACTATAATGATTTACAATTACAACAATTTTGTGGGTTGCCTCCCACGTAGCGCCTACTTTAACGTCGCGGCACGACTCAACTTAGCGCATTTTAAGGCTCGTTCAACCTTTGAGGTTCATCCAAACGCAATTTAACCGTCTCGTTGGCTTCATCCATGCCAATGTACAATTTCAACCATTGTCCATTGACTTTAAACGTGCTAGAGCCATCTACAGATTGTATTTCCACAGCGCCAGACTGTAGTACTTCAACCACCCGAAATGGGCCAGACCATCTTGATTTCAATTTGCCCGGGAACAACCCTAATCTTGAGTTATAGAGTTGTACCTTGTCCCCGGTTTTGAAGTTTCGCTCTATGATGTGTTGGTCATGAAGCCGCTTCATCCTCTCCTTGTATAATCTTGTGTTCTCAAAAGCTAGATACCAGAACTCTTCCAGCTCATGTAATTCGGTGACTCTTGATTTACCTGCTTCATCCCAGCTGAGATTTAGTTGCTTGAGTGCCCACCATACTTTATGCTCCAATTCAACGGGTAGGTGATAAGCTTTTCCAAACACCAATTTGTATGGTGACATGCCAATTGGTGTCTTAAAAGCTGTCCTATAGGCCCATAATGCATCATTGAGCTTTCTTGACCAGTCGGTCCTTGTAGCGTTCACTATTTTTGTCAATACATTCTTTATTTCCATGTTTGATACCTCAACTTGCCCATTGGTCTGCGGGTGATATGGAGTAGCCACCTTGTGCTTCACATCGTATTTTGCCAAGAGTTTGTCAAATGCCCGATTACAAAAGTGAGTGCCCCCGTCGCTAATAATTGCCCTCGGTGTCCCAAAGCAAGTGAAAATGTTTTTCTTGAGAAATCCCACCACCACCTTAGCATCATTGGTGGGTAATTCTACAGCTTCCACCTATTTGGACACATAGTCTACAGCAACAAGAATGTACGTATTGCCATAGGAGCTGACGAAGGGACCCATGAAATCTATCCCCAGACGTCAAATACTTCCACCTGCTGGATTGGGTTCATAGGCATCTCATGATGCCAGGAGATGTTCCCGGTGTGCTGACATTCGTTACACCCTTTCACCCACAAGTGTGCATCTTTAAATATCGTTGGCTAGTAGAAACCGGCCTCAAGTATCTTGGTGGCTGTTCGAACTCCTCCGAAGTGGCCACCATATGCTGAAGCATGACACGCCTGCAAAATAGAAGATTGTTCGATCTCGGGGACGCATCTCCGGATCATGTTATCAAGGCATATTCTAGACAAATAGGGCTCATCCCAATAGTACAGTTGGCTTTCATGAAAGAATTTTTTCCTATGGACCGATGACAGGTCGTGAGGAACAATACCACTAACCAGGTAGTTTGCATAGTCTGCGTACCATGGCACTTCAAGGAGAGTGGTAGCCAGCAGTTGCTCATCTGGAAAGGTTTCCAGAATTTCTCCACTCCGTTTAACAGATTCAGCTCCTTCAAGTCATGATAAGTGATCAACGACTTGATTCTCAGTGCCCTTACGGTCACGGATTTCAAAATCAAACTCTTGCAGAAGCAGCACCCAATGAATTAAGCGCGGCTTAGAGTCCTTCTTTTCAATTAAATACATCAGTGTTGCATGGTCAATGTATATTATTACCTTTGATCCTATGAGATAGGACCTGAACTTGTCGAACGCAAACACTACCGCCAGCATTTCCTTCTCTGTCACAGTGTAATTTAGTTGTGCTCCACTCAATATTCTACTAGCATAGTAGATTGAATGCATCAGCTTGTCCTTCCGCTGGCCCAGCACTGCCCCCACTGCATAGTCACATGCATCGCGCATGAGCTCAAATGGTTGCTCCCAGTTGGGGGCAATAATGATTGGTATTGTGACCAGCCTCTTTTTCAGCTCATCAAATGCAATCCTGCAATCATCGGAAAATACAAAAGGGTGATCTTTTTCAAGTAACTTACAGAGGGGATTGGCAACTTTGGAGAAGTCTTTAATGAACTTCCGGTAAAAAACTGACATGTCCAAGAAAGCTTCTAATGGTTTTGTCAGACGTTGGTGGAGGCAGCTTTGCAATGACGTCAACTTTGGCTTGGTCCACCTCAATACCCTTGCTCGAGACCCGGTATCCCAAGACTATTCCTCCTTGTACCATGAAATGGCACTTTTCCCAATTTAGCAACAAGTTGGTCTCAATACACCGTTTCAGCACTCTTGTCAGATTGACAAGGCATTCATCGAACGAATTCCCTACCACTGAGAAATCATCCATGAACACCTCCATGATATCTTCCACCATGTCAGTGAATATGGCCATCATGCACATTTGGAATGTGGCAGGTGCATTGCATAGGCCGAATGGCATCCTCCCGAAGGCAAAAATGCCATATGGGCATGTGAAAGAGGTCTTCTCTTTATCCTCAAGGGCAATAAATATCTGATTGTACCCCGAGTACCCATCCAAGAAGCAAAAATGTGACCTCCCTGCCAACCTATCGAGCATCTGGTTAATGAAGGGAAGTGGGAAGTGGTCCTTACGGGTGGCTAGATTCAGTTCCCTGTAGTCCATGCATATCCTCCATCCGGTGATGGTTTTTGTTGAGATTAATTCATTGTTTTCATTTTGCACAACCGTCATGTCACCCTTCTTTGGCACACATTGAACTGGGCTAACCCAGCTACTGTCAGAGATTGGGAAAATAATTCCCGCGTCTAGCGACTTTATCACTTCCTTCTTCACCACTTCCTCCATATTCGGGTTCAGCCATCTTTGGTGTTCCCTGGAAGGTTTGTGTCCCTCCCTCTTCTAGGAGAATCTTATGCATGCAGTAAGCGGGGTTGATCCCCTTTATGTCTGCCATGGTCCAACCGATAGCAGTTTTACATTCCTTGAGTACCTGTATAAGCTGTTGAGCATATACATCTCACAAACCAGATGAGATAATAACAGGTACAGTGGAGTTATGGCCCAAAAATTCATACCTGAGATGAGCTGGTAATGGCTTAAGTTCCAGCTTTAGTGGCTCCTCAATGGATGGTTTTGTTGGAGGTGTCTCTCTCTTTTCTAAGTGTAGAGGTTAAAACTCCAACTCTCTATCCCAAAATCCCTTGCCTTCCAAAGATAGCACCCATTCTGCCAGGCTTTCACCATTTACCTCTTCTAAGTTCATCAGGCATGCTTGAAGTGGATCTTCAGGTGTCAATTCTACATCATCTGTCTCCACTATCACATCTACTACATCAATGAGAGAGCAATTCGTGAACTCACTAGGGCGCCTCATAGATCTTTGTACATTGAATATGATATCCTCATCATTCAGCCTCATCTTGAGCTCCCAAGTCTCACAATCAATCAAGGCTCTCCCCGTGGCTAGGAATGGTCTTCCTAAGATTATATTAATATCCTCATCCACTTTGTAGTCTAGAATCACAAAGTCGGCGGGAAACACAAATTTCCCCACCTGAATAAGCACATCATCCAATATCCCGAATGGACGCTTAACTGTCCTGTCAGCAAGCTGTAATAACATAGAAGTAGACCTGGCTCTCCCGATGCCCAACCTCTTATAGATCACCAAGGGCATAAGATTTATGCTAGCCCCCAAATCACACAATGCCTTAGCAAAGGCAATGTTTCCTATAATGCACGGAATAATAAAGCTACCTGGGTCAAATAACTTCTCAAGTATGGGTCTAGATACCACTACACTACATGTCTGAGTAAGAGTCACGGTGGCCAAGTCTTGGAAATCAAATTTCCGCGACATCAAGTCTTTCATCATCTTAGCATACCCAGGCATCTCTTTCAAAACTTCAATTAAGGGGATATTTACCTGAATTTTCTTGAGCATTTCAAAGAATTTCTTGTATTGCTCCTATTTCTGGTGCTTGGCCAACCTTTGAGAAAATGGGGCTGGAGGCCTTTTCTTCCCAATCACTTGGGATTTTTCTTTCTGTATTACCTGTTCCACAACCGGATGTTCTACCGGTTCAGCTTCTTTCTCCGTTTCCCGCTGCACATCATTCTTTTCAACTGCTGGCTGGACTGTAACTTCTGTCAACCTGGTGGACTCATCCAGTTCAATGGGGACTGGAATGATTGTCTCAGCCTGCAAATTGCCTCTATTTATTTCCTGCTCAGAATCAAGATCTCTACCGTTTCTCAGACTAACTACCATCAACTACTTTGGGACTTGATCCTTTGGGTTTGTTTGAGTGTTTACAGGTAATATCCCTTGAGGACGATTGTTCTGTGTCATAGCAATCTGACCCACCTGCACCTCTATATTCTTAATAGTTGCATCATGTGCCTCTATCCTCTCGTTGGTTTTGGCATGTGACCCAATTACCTGCTGCATCATAGCTTCCAACCTTGCGAACCCATCATCATGTCTACCCCCATGTTGTGGTGGAGGTGGATGATACCCCTGCTGCTGATTGTTGAAGGCCTAAGGTCTAGGATATGGAGCCATATTGTTGGGTGGCCTCATACCTCCTACATTGTATTGTGGCTGAGGAGGCATGTACTGCAGTGGAGCCTGCTGACCCCAATTTTGGTTTCCCTGTCGCTACCCTCCATAATTTGCCACGTAGTTCATGTCTTCATACTGATGATGATGTTCCTAGTCTACAGCCCATGGATTACCTATGGGTTGGCTAATGCAAGATGTGCATAAACCCCCATTGGTAGTATCTATAATATGAACCTCCTGCTTAACCCCAGATTCTTCCACCTTTTTCGTTAGGATGCTCATCTGTGTCAAAAGAGTAGCCATGTTCTCCTCCATCGTGTTGGAAGGATTCAAAGGTACATAGTGTACCACTGGAGTGATAGGAGCATTCCTGGTTGTCCACCCGGAGTTTTGAGTCATCTTGTCAAGCAAATTCTGGCCTTCTCTCCAGGTCTTGCTCAGAAAAGCCCCACCTGCTGAGGCATCTACTATATTCTTCATGCTATCCGAGAGCCCCATGTACAACCTTGACCCAACATCTGTTCAGGAACCCCATGGTGAGGACACATAACCAGCATACCCTTGAATCTGCCCCAAGTCCATGCAATGTCTCCATCGGTTTTTGCTTGAAGCTCACAATCTCATCAATTTGCTGAGTTGTTTTGTTAGGTGGATGAAACTTGTTGTGGAATTGCTTGACTAACTCATCCCATGTTGCTATAGAGTTAATGGGAAGTGAGTTAAGCCATACATTTGCAGCCTTTGTAACTGAGAATGGAAACAACAATAGCTTGATGGCTTCCCGTGTCACATTTGGTTGCCTCTGTGTCTTGCATATAGAAAGAAAATTCTTCAGGTGCTGCTATGGATCTTTAACCCGAGTCTTAGAAAATAGTCCCTTATTTTGCAACAAGTGCAGCATGTTGTTAGTGATCTGGAATGATTCAGCTTGAATGGCTGGCACAATAATGGAAGTTGGTTGTGCCCAGTCGAATAGAGCACCCTCATGCGCCTCATGTGCCTCTTGTACATTCAACACAACTTGCTGGTTTGGATCGTTTACGTCTCCCATGTTATAGTCTAGTTTCAGTGGTTGCTGAGATTGTTGAAGTTGTCTGTTTGCCCTGTTTTGTGCCGGGAATGTTTGCTCTGGATCTGAGAGTCCTTCAAGTAGTTCTCCAGTCCTTGCAGATTTCCTAGGCATGCACCTGAGCACCCAATTCAACTATCGTCAAAATTTTCAATTTAAAGTGTGTAGACAGAATCTGACTACACAAGAATCTTGCAGTTCTATCAATGTCAATTGATAATTCCGTTAACGCCCCGGCAACGGCGCCAAAATCTGATCACGCCCAACTATGCCTTGTAAAAGGACAATGCGGTCACTGTCAATATAACTCAGATTTTATAAGTCCGGAGTCGAATCCCACAGAGAGTTAACCTATCAACTACAACCTTCAAAATCCAACAATACTTCCGAATCAGCTTCCCAAACTTTCAAATATCTTTGTGATTGGTTTCTACTAACTACTTTTGCAATAAACTAAAGAATAGAAGAAAATAACTGAATGTGTTGTAAAGAAATAATGAGAAAGACTAAGGTAATGATTTCCCCTATTGATGGAATCCTTTCTGTTTATGCTCATACAAATTGTCAATATTTCTCTATCAATCATGAACTCTAATTCTACCGTAATTCTCTCTCGAGCAATTACAATAATTTACTATTGCACTCTTCTGAGCTACCCTAGCTAGCTTTAATTAGCACAGTTCACTTTAGATTGCACCCAAGGTTTCGTTATTCCTAATCCCACCTTTACGCCGCAATTATAGATTCTTCCCATAATCTGGGTGTGGTGTTATTCAACAATAACCTAAATATGCACTCTTTTCCAAGTTATGCACACTAAATAGGCACAGCTAATTGAGGATCCTATCAATTAACTACAACAAGAACGAAGTTGAACAAATAAAAATTTAGCTAACAATTTGTATTCACATAACCCAGAAGTTCATCAATAAATAGGTTCCATCAAAACCTTAAATAAAGATTTAGCTACTCATAATTAAGAAAGCAAAAGAGGTAATAGGTTTCATAATCAAGAACTCAAAGTAAAAGAAAGATAGATGTTGAGAGAGTTCTCTCTTACTAGTTTGCTTGCAAAAGTAATCAATAGTATAAAACTTGTCCCCTTTGGGCGAATTCTAACAATATATATATGGTTTAGTTTTACAATTTCTATTTTTACACTTTAGTCCCTGAATTTTCCGCCTTCCATCGCGGTTTGACAGCGTTCGCGGTGGAACCGCGGTGGATAATGCCTTCTGAATCTTCATAACATCCGCAGGCCTGTTCTACCGCGGTTCTGTCGCGGTCGCGGTGGAACCGTGGTCAAACAGTGCCGTTGATTCTTCCGGGCTATTTCAGCACAATTTCTTACTTTGTTCCACATATGGCCTTTTTCACCTTCTTTTGACTCCAAAATAGCTCTTTTAGCCTTCCTCAACTCATGTGTACCTATAATACACTAAAAACACTAATAAGAGCATTTTGTCATCATATACATTATCAAAACAACATTAAAGTGTGATTATTTAGGGCATAAATGTAGTCAAATTCACCTATTATCAGGGGTACAGAAGCTTGTAAAAAGAGGGGGATAAGTGGTAAACAAACAAGCGATCACCCACGAATACGTACCTTCATTCCCATCACGGCTACCTCGTTCATCAAACCAGCATTCGGCACCCCCCTCAACGATTTATTCTCAACCGTAGAACATAACTGACCAAGCTGCGACACCAAAGCCGAGTCCAACAGCAATAAATTCTCATTCACAGGAATTTCAACAACACGCAGCCTCCCATCCGGGTGGACTGCCGCACTCATAATCCCGTCACGAAACATGCGGACGTCCTCAGAATCCAAGTCAGAATCAGACGTAGAACCCTCTCCCACCGCCGCCATCTCCGCAGAAGGAGTATTGGAGCCACCAATATCCACGACCACCCGAGAAGGTTCTCCCAACTCGACCATATGGGTCGAAGATTGAGTAGTAAGGGCGGCACTTCCCTCTCGATCCTCTCGAGCCCGAGCCTCAATGCCACTTTAGAAAAAAAGAAAAATCATAAGGAAATATTATGAAAAGCAAAATCTATCTAACTCCTGGCATGTCGTCTGGAGTGCGCGCCGCGTCCGCATCCTCCCTCGCCCCAGAAGGAGGGGAATCCATGTTTATCATAATAGGAGGAACGGGTTAGACCGCCACTGACGGAGCCGAAGGGGAAATAATCACGCACCGGATCAAAGGCCTCTCTTCCTCATCACACGAAGATGAACCGTCTCGAGGGCAAATGGTCCCCGATGGACCCTCGCCACGAAATAGAGGACGTGAAGGGAAAAACATTGCGGAAGACTCAATCGATGCAGCCTTGGGCACCCGGCATGGCACCGGTGCAGCAAAGAATCTGGCAATGGCACCAGGCTACTGAAACGCCAACTGAGGGGCTCTGCCTCGGTACGCTCTCCCTGCAACAAAGGACAAGGTCAGCCCAAGGATGTATTAGGTTCGAAACAAGCCACATACAGAGAGTATAAACCTCTTACCTATAGCTGGCCCCTGGCCATATTTCTCCCAAAAGGATGTCCACGAGCGGACCCCCTCGGTGTGCGGAACCACGGCTTCGAGCCACCCGCGCAATCCGGCAAACAAAGCCGGAGGCGACCTCTCACCTGCGGAAACAACAACGAAAGCAATGATAATCTAAACATAGGAAAATGAGAGAATCAAGTCTACTACTTAGAAGGGACAACTCACGTATGTAATTCCAAGTCTCCGGGAATCCTGGAGAAGGTGCCACCAGGTGCTCGGTCCAAATATACAAAAATTATTCGAACGGACGAGGTTCGACCTCGTCGTCAAAAGCAGCCATCAACCCCTTCGAACCATGTGGGCTCATCCAAAGCATACCCCCCTCACTCGCTGAGGAGCGTATAGAGCAAGCACATGTTGGAGCGTGACAGTCCTTACGACCAACTCCGCAAACTTTAAAAATATCACCAAAAGTTTGTATAGAGACGGGGTGTGCTACCCCGGGCACACATTGTAATATCGACAGAAGTAAACCACCAAGTTATGGAGTGGGACCCTGAACCCCAGCCTAAGAGGGTACGCGTAAAAGACACAGTACCCGGCATGGTCGGTATGGACCCTCTCCTCTGGTCAGGCGAGCACAATATCAGCATGAGAAGGCACGAACCCTTGTTCCCTTAATTAGGCCATACCTACCCCCCCCCCCATCAATAGGGCCTCATCCACTCGGTCATCCCCACTGTCGACGGCGAAATCCACCGCCGTGCTCCCTGGTGGTGGGAAGTATTTTGTCTACTAGGGTAACTCTCTCAGCTTCATTTTGCCCATCACCCCCCAGCACCAGAGAAAGGCCTTCAATCGCCGGAAGACTAACTGGCACCATCATCGCAAGAATTTCACGGGAAGAAGAACCAAACATTGATCGGTTGCCTATAAGAATAGAGTAGGGTATTGGATTCAACTAAGAACGGGAAAGAACTCTTCGCAAAGAAGAAAGAATTCTAAAAACTCACAGGAAATAAGAGCTGCGAAAATCTTACAAATAAACTAGAGAACACCAGGAATCAAGTACCCCAAACCGTCTTATAGGCAATGCAATCGATTTTCGGGAAAACCGACGGGTGCCATTAAATGCATATTCAACCATCAAAAAATGGTTCAGTTCTGCTGAAACGAGCAGTCGTAAAGTATTCATCCGGTCACGATCGCTATCTCACTCATTACAGAAAAATAGATGATTTACCACCAAGGGCAGATTAAATCCTACACCCTCAAAAATTTGCATAGACCAGACGAATCATGATTCGCATTGCAGCAAACTGACTACTCCCCTTCGCCAGTAATACTCGTATACGAAAGATCAGACCTTTGTTATGCGGGCGAAAGAGGGGAAAAGATGCCATGAGCTCGATATAAGTAGTTGCCATTCCCCCTCTCGCCCGAAAAAGGTCCATCCCTCGACCGCTGAAATGCGCTCATCAGGTTCGACTTCGAAGCGACCATGATAAGCGGAGGGACTAACTGTATGGGTCATAATCCGATTCTACAGCAATCAGCAAGACTAATCGTTCCTCCCGGCTAAAGCAAGAACAATACGTGCCCTGATCACTTTTAATTATGTCACGACCCTAGTTCACCAATCGTGAACATGTCGTGATGGCACCCAGTCCCCACGACTAGGTAAGCCTAACACATTGCGGAATATACAAGCTATGAACACTTAAATAAAAGACAGTGGAAAAATAGCATGAAAAGATATGTAATCTGTGCCGCTTGGCACATACATTCGTCAACACACTGAATAAACGCTACCAAGATCCGGAATCCTACGGGTAACACAGACCAAAAGAGAATATACAACTGTGGCTCTATGTTTAAAGAGTATCTAACAACGAAATGAAGGAAAAATGTCAACTAATACTATTAGAATAGAAGGAAAACCTCCGGATCCGCGGACGTAGAAGATCATACCTCGAGGTCTCCTAAAAAGCTGCGGAATCACCTAGTACGAGCCTGTCCTGATGTACCTGGATCTGCACAACAAAAGTGTGCAGAAGAGTAGCATGAGTACACCACGACGGTACTCAGTAAGTGCCAAGCCTAACCTCGATGGAGTAGTGACGAGGAAGGTCAGGGCCCTACTGAGAGAAACAATAATATAATGATGATAACAATAATAAACAGTTTTAAATGATAATAATTTCCGAAATAACAACAAGAAGATGATTACTGCAACCGTCTACAATTAAGCTAACAATAAATAACCAACTCAATAAAACAAGTCCAGGACCTGTGGGAATCGAACCCACAGTCCCATTGACAGTACCTCTGGGTCTCCGGGAATCAAACCCGCAGCCCATGTCTTAGTAAATAATCAATAACTCAGGATCTCCGGGAATCAAACCCGCAGTCCCTACAAATAACTCAGGATCTCGGGAATCGAACCTGCAGTCCCTACCAATAACTCAGGATCTCGGGAATCGAACCTGCAGTCCCTACCAATAACTCAGGATCTCGGGAATCGAACCTGCAGTCCCTACCAATATCACTCCGGGTCTTTGGGAATCGAACCCACAGCCCTGGTCTCCGGGAATCGAACCCGCAGTCCACAAGCACAGCAAATAAAGGAATACACAGAGAGAATAAATTATGCTTAACTATAACTTAACCGAAAAATAGTGCCAATAATTATCAAGAAGTTCAAATAAGACAATTAGGCAACTAAACAGTTAAGTACTTCCAAATCATGCTTTTCTAACTACTACCGGGTAAAATATCAAATTAACAGCTAAAGACAGGAATACCACTCATCGAACATTTTAAATAAAGTATGTGTTCAACAACCAGCGCATGTACACGCCCGTCACCTCGCGTACAAGGCATTTAACTATCACATAATATCCTAGGGTGAAAATTCCCCCACACGAGGTGAGACAAGCCACTTACCTCAATTGTTTTACGAATAATTCAATCTGTGGCAATGCCCTTTCCTTTAAAATTCGGCTCCAATCCAATCGTATCTACACACAATTGATTTAATATCATCAATACTACTCAACAAACTAATTCATAAGGCCAATTTCAACTTTTACAACATTCTGCCCGGAATAGTGAATTTCGACCCGGGCCCACATGGTCGGAACTCGGAGTTCGGACCAAAATCCATTTTCCCATCCCCCCACGAGTTCAAGTATATGATTTGTTTCAAAATCGGACCTCGATTCGAGGTCCAATTTCCTAATTCATGAAAAACCCTATATTCTACCAAAAACAAGAAATTCTACCATGAAAACCTTTGATTTCTATTGAAAAACATGTTTAATGTTGTTAGAAATTGAAAGAATTAAGTAAAGAGTGACTTACAATTGTTTTGAAGAAGAAGGAATCCGTGAAGAATCGCAAATGGGTGTTTTTGGGTTGTGAAATGTGAAGAATGAAGCTGGAAATCGTGATTTGCAAGTCTCTGTGTTCGCATTTGCGAACCTGGGTTCGCAATTGCGAACCCCGACCAATTTCCGAAGCCAAGGCAAAACTGGGAAGTTCGCATTTGCGAACTATTGTTCGCAATTGCGAACACAGGCTCAATATTGGGAAGTTCGCATTTGCGAACTATTGTTCGCATTTGCGAACAGAGGCAGAATAGTGGCGAGTTCGCATTTGCGAACTATTGTTTACATTTGCGAACACAGGCACAATAGTGGGGAGTTCGCATTTGCGAACTCTGCAGAATAGTGGGGAGTTCGCATTTGCGAACTATTGTTCGCATTTGCGAACTCTGCAGACCAGCTGCTGACAGCAACTTCTAACATGAAAAATTGATCTCGTGGCCTATCCAAAGTTCACCCGAGCCCTCGGGGTTCCAAACCAAATATGCACGTTGACTTAAAAATATCATACGAACTTGATCGCACGATTAAATCGCCAAAATAACATCAAAATCAATGAATTGAGCCTTAAAACTCAAGAATTCTTTTAAATTTCATAATTTCCAAAATTTCCAATTTAAGGCCGAAACACGTCAAACGACGTCCGTTTTCAACCAAACTTTACAGGAAGCGCTTAACCAATATATATGACTTGTATCGAGCGTCGGAACCAAAATACGAGCCCGATACCAGCACTTTTTAATCAAAATTCAGTTTCATTTTCCTTAAACATTTTCAGAAAACAATTTAACAGAAAAATTCTTTTACTAGGGTTCTAGACCTCGGATTTCAATTCCGGGCATACGCCCAAGTTCCATATTTTACTACGAATTTTCTGAGACCGTCAAATCACGGTTCCGGGTCCGTTTATCAAAAATGTTGACCAAAGTCAACCATATCAATATTAATATCAAAATTCTTCAAATTTTTCACATATTTCACATAAAAATTTTCCAGCTTCGTGCCCGAACTGTGCACGCAAATCGAGGCAACTATAAATGAGGTTTTCAAGACCTCAGAAGCTCGAAATGATTAATAAAACAAGTGATGACCCTTTGGGTCGTCACAATCTCCACCTCTAAAACAACCGTTCGTCCTCGAACGGACAAAAGAAAGAAGTACCGAGTCAGGAAACAAGTGTGGGTACTGGCTGCGCATATCCTGCTCGCTCTCCCAAGTCGCTTTCTCGGCTGGCTGACCCCGCCACTGGACCTTCACTGAAGCAATGTTCTTTGATCTTAGCTTTCTTATTTGCCTATTTAAAATGGCCACTGGCTCCTCGACATAAGACGGATCCTCGTCTAGCTGAACAGAAGTTAAATCCAACACGTGCGATGGGTTACCATGGTATCTCCAAAGCATAGAGACATGAAATACGGAATGAACTCCGGCTAGACTGGGAGGTAAGGCCAACTCATAAGCAACTTCCCCAACATGCCTCAAGATCTCAAAAGGGCCAATAAACCTAGGACTCAGCTTTCCTTTCTTCCCAAACCTCATAACGCCCTTCATGGGCGAGACTCGAAGCAGAACCCGCTCGCCAACCCTAAAAGTCACATCGCAAACCTTCTTGTCCGCATAACTCTTCTGTCTAGACTGGGCTGCACGAAGTCTGTCCTGAATCACCTTGACCTTGTCCATAGCATCCTGAACCATATCAGTACCTAGCAACCTGGCCTCGCCCGGCTCGAACCAACCCACGGGAGACCTGCACTTCCTACCATATAGGGCCTCTTACGGTGCCATCTGAATACTAGACTGGTAGATATTATTATAAGCAAATTCCGCCAGTGGCAAGAAGTGATCCCATGAACCTCCAAACTCAATTACGCACGCACGGAGCATATCCTCCAAAATCTAAATAGTGCGCTCGGACTGCCCATCAGTCTGGGGGTGAAATGCTGTGCTCAGCTCCACCCGAGTACCTAACTCCCGCTGTACAGCCCTCCAGAACCGCGAAGTGAATTGAGTGCCTCTATCTGAAATAATGGAAACTGGAATACCGTGCAGCCGAACTATCTCTCTGATATAGATCTCCGCCAGTCGCTCCGACGAATAGGTAGTGCTCACCAGTATAAAATGGGCGGACTTGGTCAGCCGATCCACAATGACCCAAATGGAATCAAACTTCCTAACCGTACGTGGAAGTCCAGATACAAAGTCCATGGTAATGCGCTCCCATTTCCACTCGGGAATCTCGATCTGCTGCATCAATCCACCCGGACGCTGATGCTCATACTTCACCTGCTGGCAGTTGAGGCATCTGGAAACATAATCAACTATATCCCTCTTCATCCGCCTCCACCAGTAATGTTGTTTCAAGTCCTGATACATCTTCGCGGCTCCCGGATGGATGGAATACCGCGAGCTATGGGCCTCTGCTAGAATCGGCTCTCGAAGATCATCTACATTGGGCACACAGATGCGTCCCTGCATCCTCATAACTCCATCATCTCCGATGGTAACATCTCGAGCATCACCACGCCGAACTCTATCCTGAAGGAAAAGCAAATGAGGGTCGTCGAACTGACGCTCCCTGATGCGGTCAAATAGAGAAGACCGAGAAACCACACAAGCTAGAATCCGGCTGGGCTCCGAAAGATCCAATCTAACAAACTGTCTGGCTAGAGCCTGATCATCCATCGCCATAGGCCTTTCTGAAACTGGTAGATGCGCCAAACTCTCTGCTCGACGACTCAAGGCATCGGCAACCACATTAGCCTTGCCCGGATGATAGAGAATAGTAATATCATAGTCCTTCGGTAGCTCCAACCATCTCCTCTGACGCATATTCAGGTCCTTCTGCTTAAGCAAGTGCTGCAAGCTCCGGTGATCAGTGTAGACCTCACAAGGAACCCCATATAAGTAATGACGCCAAATCTTCAAGGCGTGAACAATGGCAGCTAGCTCCAAATCATGAACAGGGTAATTCTTCTCATGCACCTTCAGCTGTCTCGACGCGTAGGCAATCACCCTACCGTCCTGCATCAATACCGCATCGAGTCCAACTCGTGAGGCATCACAATATACAGTATAGGACCCCGAACCTGTAGGCAACATCAATATAGGGGCCGAAGTCAAAGCTGTCTTGAGCTTCTGAAAGCTCGCCTCACACTCGTCTGTCCACTGGAAAGGGGCACCCTTTTGGGTCAATCTGGTCATAGGTGTTGCAATCGAAGAGAACCCCTCTACGAAACGACGGTAATAGCCCGCCAAACCAAGGAAGCTGCGAATCTCAGTAGCGGAGGAGGGTCTGGGCCAACTCTGCACGGCCTCCACCTTCCTCGGATCTACTCGAATACCATCACTCGACACCACGTGGCCCAAAAATGCCACTCAGCTCAACCAGAATTCACATTTAGAGAACTTGGCATAAAGCTGCTTCTCCCTCAGAATCTGAAGCACTATCCTCAAATGCTGCTCGTGCTCTTCCCGACTCCGGGAATATACTAGAATATCATCAATGAAGACAATCACAAACGAGTCCATATAAGGCCTGAACACACTGTGCATCAAATGCATAAAGGCTGCTGGGGCATTAGTCAGCCCAAAAGACATCACGAGGAACTCATAGTGACCATACCGGGTCCTGAAGGCAATCTTCGGGATATCCGGCTCCCGAATCTTCAGCTGGTGATACCCAGAGCGCAAATCAATCTTAGAAAACACTTGTGCGCCCTGTAACTGGTCAAATAAATCATCAATACGGGGCAAAGGATACCGGTTCTTCACTGTAACCTTATTCAGCTGACGATAGTCAATACACATACGCATAGAACCGTCCTTTTTCTTCACAAACAATACCGGAGCACCCCAAGGCGAAACACTGGGTCGAATGAAACCCTTGCCCAATAACTCCTGTAACTGATCCTTTAACTCCTTCAACTCAGAGGAGCCATACGGTACGGTGGAATAGAAATGGGCTGAGTGCCCGGCAACAAATCAATAGCAAAGTCAATGTCTCTGTCGGGTGGCATGCCCGGGAGATCAGCTGGAAATACATCAGCAAAGTCACGTACCACAGGAACGGAATAAATAGAGGGAGTGTCAATATTGACGTCTCGCACATAGGCTAGATAAGCAGCACACCCCTTCTCAACCATGCGCTGAGCTCTGAGAAACGAAATAACACGGCTGGGGGTGTGATCTAGGGTACCACTCCACTCAATACGTGGAGTGCCTGGCATAGCCAGCATCACGGTCTTGGCGTGACAATCAAGAATAGCATAATGGGGCGATAACCAGTCCATGCCCAAAATAATATCAAAATCGACCATCCCGAGCAACAATAGATCCGCTCTGGTCTTAAAATCACCAATGGTAACCAAACACGACCGGTATACACGGTCCACAGCCAAAGAATCACCCACCGGAGTGGAAACATAAATGGGGGCACTCAAAGAATCCGAGGCACACCCGGATGAGAAGCAAAGTAAGAAGACACATATGAAAAAGTGGAACCCAGGGTCGAATAGAACCGATGCCTCCCTGTAACTAACCAGAATAATACCTGTGATAACAGAATCAGATGCAACAACAGCCGCAGCGCGATCAGGAATAGCATAGAATTTGGCTCGTCCCCCTCTCGAGGGTGGCCTCTGGAACACGACCCCCGCCCGCCGGCCGGGCTGGGCGAGTGGAGTGGCAGCTGGAGCCGGGATGATGGCCTGCCGGCCACGAGAACTACGCCGAGGGCTGCGAAGGCGATGAGGTGCTCCCTCCTATGCACGGGGCACTCCTCAGCCGGATGGCGAGTATCTCGCACCCAAAGCAAGCTCTGGGAGGACACGATGACCGAGGCCCGGCCCGGCCTCGCCCCCACTAGTCCGACCCCCGGAAGGACCGCGCGCGGAGGTGCAGCGGAAGCCGGGGAGCGTAATAAGGCTCGCGAGGTGCTTGGAAGAGTCTGGGTACTGCCGGCCGCCGGCACGTCGTGAATGATATGGACGACCGAATAACCCTCGCCAAAACGGCCAGGCTGCCGAAGTGCGGGTACCGGAGAAATGACCCGACTCGCGAGACCTCTTGGCCTCCCTCTCTCCCCGCTCTCTGGGTAGCATACACTCGATCCTTCTGGCGATTCTCACCGCCTGCCGATAGGATATATCTGTCTCCGACTCTCTGGCCATGCTAGATCGGATCGGCGGAATCGGGCCCTCGATAAATCTCCGCGCACCTCTCTCGACCGTGGCTACCAAGGCCGGTGCATGCTCGGCCGAGACGGGTGAAACCGATAGCATACTCCGATACTGACATGGAGCCCCGTCGCAACCGCTCAAACTCCGAGCGCCAAGAATCCCTAAGGCTCTGTGGAACAAACTCCCTCAAAAACGGATCTGAAAACTGCGTCCAAGTCAATGAAGCAGACTCCTCTGGACTATCCAACTCATACGTGCGCCACCAATCATAAGCGGCCCCGCGAAACTGAAAAGCAGTGAAGGAAACCCCGCTGGTCTCCACAATTCCCATAGTACGAAGAATACGATGACACTCCTCTAGAAAACCCAATGCATCATCTGAAGCCAAACCACTAAACACTGGAGGGTCATATTTCTTGAACCTCTCCAATCTACGTTGCTCGTCCTCAGAGGCGGCTGGTCCACCTCCGGGCTGTGCTGGGGCGGTAGGAGGCATAACCAAAACCTCTGGAACCTGTCCCACTGGCACATGTTGCTCAGATGTAACGGCTGCGGGAGTCTGGGCCCCTCCCCCGGCTTGGGATGTAGCTGCGACAAGAGGAAGTAGCAGTTGTAGTCGGTGTACCAGGTGCCTGCGCTCCAACCTGGTCTACCTGTGGCACCTCAGCGGCGGCGCGCGCGGGTGTTGTGGCTACACCTCGGGCGCGTCCTCATCCTTTACCTCGGCCCCGGCCTCTGACAGCGGCAAAAGGGGGCGCGGGTACCTGAGCATCGCGAGTAGCTCGTGTCCTCACCATCTGTGAGAGAATAGAAAGCAGTAGTTTAGATTTTATGCCAAAAATGTCGCACGACAAAGAATCCAAAAGAAATGAAGAGTTTCCTAAACAGTTACATAGCCCCTCGTAGATAAATACAGACGTCTCCGTATCGATCAGCGAGACTCTAAGTAACCGGTCCGTGTCCCGTGACTCCTATGAACCTAGAGCTCTGATACCAACTTGTCACGACCCTAGTTCACCAATTGTGAACATGTCGTGATGGCACCCAGTCCCCAAGACTAGGTAAGCCTAACACGTTGCGGAATATATAAGTTATAAACACTTAAATAAGAAACAGCGAAAAAATAGCATAAAAAGATATGTAATCCGTGCCGCTTGGCACATACATTCGTCAACACACTAAATAAACGCTACCAAGATCCGGAATCCCACGGGTAACACAGACTAAAAGAGAATATACAACTGTGGCTCTATGTATAAAGAGTATCTAACAATGAAATGAAGGAAAAATGTCAACTAATACTATTAGAATAGAAGGAAAACCTCCGGATCCTGCGGACGTAGCAGATCATACCTCGAGGTCTCCTAAAAAGCTGCGGAATCACCTAGTACGAGCCTGTCCTGATGTACCTGGATTTGCACAACAAAAGTGTGCAGAAGAGTAGCATGAGTACACCACGACGGTACTCAGTAAGTGCCAAGCCTAACCTCGATGGAGTAGTGACGAGGAAGGTTAGGGCCCTACTGAGAAGCAATAATATAATGATGATAACAATAATAAATAGTTTTAAATGATAATAATTTCCGAAATAACAACAATAAGATGATTACTGCAACCGTCTACAATTAAGCTAACAACAAATAACCAACTCAATAAAACAAGTCCAGGACCTGTGGGAATCGAACCCACAGTCCCATTGACAATACCTCTGGGTCTCCGGGAATCGAACCCGCAGTCCCTACCAATAACTCAGGATCTCGGGAATCGAACCCGCAGTCCCTACCAATAACTCAGAATGTCGGGAATCGAACCCGCAGTCCCTACCAATAACTCAAGATCTCGAGAATCGAACCCGCAGTCCCTACCAATAACTCAGGATCTCGGGAATCAAACCTGCAGTCCCTACCAGTATCACTCCGGGTCTCTGGGAATCGAACCCACAGCCCTGGGTCTCCGGGAATCGAACCCGCAATCCACAAGCACAGCAAATAAAGGAATACACAGAGAGAATAAATTATGCTTAACTTGTAACGACCTAATCCCTAATTTAACTATTTCCCTGAGTACATTTCTGCTATTGTGGTTTACCGGGAGAGTAGGCCCTGAAATTTGAAGTATTTTTGGGACACTTAGTCCCTAAATGAGAGCTTTAAAGATAGAAAATGGTCCGTAATCGGAACAGTGTTAAGACGATCTCGGAACGGAAATCCGATGGTTCCATTAGCTCCGTTGGGTGATTTCGGGTTGGGAGCGCGTTCGAAATATATTTTGGAGGTCCTTAGCTCAATTAGGCTTGAAATGCCGAAGGTTGAAATTTTGACGAATCCGAACGATAGTTGAGATTTTGATCCGGGGGTCGGAATGGAATTCCGACAATTTCTGTAGCTTCATTATGTGATTTTGGATATGTCCGCAAATTTTCAGGTCATTCGGACGTCATTTGGTCGGGTTTTAGATCGAATGTGCAATTCAGAAAGTTTTAAGAAATTAAGGCTTGAATTCAATGTGAATTATTGATTTTTGATGTTATTTTGGCGATTTGATCGCACGAGCAAGTTCGTATGATGTTTTAAGTCAATGTGCATATTTGGTTTGGAGCCCCGAGGGCTCGGGTGAACTTTGGATAGGCCACGAGATCAATTTTTCATGTTAGAAGTTGCTGTCAGCAACTGGTCTGCAGAGTGTCTGCAACTGGTCTGCAGAGTTCGCAAATGCGAACAATAGTTCGCAAATGCGAACTCCCCACTATTCTGCGGAGTTCGCAAATGCGAACAATAGTTCGCAAATGCGAACTCCCCCTATTGTGCCTGTGTTCGCAAATGCGAACAATAGTTCGCAAATGCGAACTCGACACTATTGTGTCTGTGTTCGCAAATGCGAACAATAGTCCGCAAATGTGAACTCGACACTATTCTGCCTGTGTTCGCAAATGCGAACTTCCCAATATTTAGCATGTGTTCGCAATTGCGAACAATAGTTCGCAAATGCGAACTTCCTAGTTTTGCCTTGGCTTCGCTAATGCGAACAAAAGTTCGCAAATGCGAACTTCCCAGCCTTAGCTTATTTTTCAAACTCCAAAAATTGGTCGGGATTCGCAATTGTGAACCCATGTTCGCAAATGCGAACACAGAGACCTGTATATCACGATTTCCAGCTTCATTTTTCACATTTCACAACCCAAAAACACCCTTTTGCGATTCTTCACGGATTCCTTCTTCTTCAAAACAATTGTAAGTCACTTAATTCTTTCAATTCTTATCATCATTATACATGTTTTTCAATAGAAATCAAAGGTTTTCATGGTAGAAATTCTTGTTTTTGGTAGAATATAGGATTTTTCATAAATTGGGAAATTGGACCTCGAATTGAGGTCCGATTTTGAAACAAATCATATACTTGAACTCGTGGGGGGATGGGTAACCGGATTTTGGTCCGAACCCCGAGTTCCGACCATGTGGGCCCGGGGTCGAAATTTACTATTCCGGGCAGAATGTTGTAAAAGTTGTAATTGGCCTTAGGAATTAGTTTGTTGAGTAGTATTGGTGATATTAATTCAATTGTGTATAGATACAATTGGATTGGAGCCAAATTTGAAAGGAAAAGGCTTTGCCACAGATTGAATTGTTCGTAAACATTGAGGTAAGTGGCTTGTCTAACCTCGTGTGGGGGACTTTCACCCCTAGGATATTATGTGTTGATTTAAATGCCTTGTACGCGAGGTGACGGGCGTGTAAATGCACTGGTTGTTGAACACATACTTTATTCAAAATGTTCAATGAGTGATATTCCTGTTTTTAGTCGTTAAATTCGATATTCCTACCCGGTAGTAGTTAGAAAAGCATGATTAGAAAATCTAACTTTCTAGTTGCTTAATTGACTTACTTGAGTTTTCTTGGTAATCGCTGGCACTGTTTATCGGCGAAGTTATAGTTAAGCATATTATACTTCTCTCTGTGTATTCCTTTATGTGTTGTGTTTGTGGACTGCGGGTTCGATTCCCGGAGATCCCGAGATTTATTGAAATGTGGACTGCGGGTTCGATTCCCGGAGATCCTGAGATTTATTGAAATATGGATTGCGGGTTCGATTCCCGAAGATCCTGAGATTTATTGAGATGTGGACTACGGGTTCGATTCCCGATATCCTAAGTTATTGGTAGGGACTACAGGTTTGATTCCTGAGATCCTGAGTTATTGGTAGGGACTACGGGTTTGATTCCTGAGATCCCGAGTTATTGTAGGGACTACGGGTTTGATTCCTGAGATCCTGAGTTATTGGCAGGGACTGCGGGTTTGATTCCTGAGATCCTGAGTTATTGGTAGGGACTACGGGTTTGATTCCCGAGATCCTGAGTTATTGGTAGGGGTTGCGGGTTCGATTCCCGGAGATCCTGAGTTATTGAGATATTATTGAGACATGGGCTGCGGGTTCGATTCCCGGAGACCCAGGGGTGCTGTTAATGGGACTGTGGGTTCAATTCCCACAGGTCCTGGACTTGTTTTTATTGAGTTGGTTAATTGTTGTTAGCTAAATTGTAGACGGTTGCAGTAATTATTTTATTGTTGTTATTGCGGAAATTATTATCATTTAAACTGTTTATTATTGTTATTATCACTATATTATTGCTTCTCAGTAGGGCCCTGACCTTCCTCGTCACTACTCTATCGAGGTTAGGCTTGACACTTATTGAGTACCGCCGTGGTGTACTCATGCTACTCTTCCGCACACTTTTGTTGTGCAGATCCAGGTACATCGGGACAGGCTCATATTAGGTGATTCAGCAGCATTTTGGGAGACCTCGAGGTATGATCTGCTACGTCCGCGGATCCGGAGGCCTTCCTTCTATTCTGATAGTATTAGTAGATGTTTTCTCTCATGTCTTTGTTAGATACTCTTCACACATAGAGCCATAGTTGTATACTCTCTTTTAGTCTGTGTTGCCCGTGGGATTCCGGGTCTTGGTAGTGTTTTATACAGTGTGTTGACGAGTGCATGTGCCAAGCGGCACGGATTACATTCCTATTTATATTGTTTTTTCGCTATTTCTTGTTTAACGTTCATAACTTGTATATTCCGCAACGTGTTAGGCTTACCTAGTCGTGGGGACTGGGTGCCATCACGACATGTTCACAATTGGTGAACTAGGGTCGTGACAAGTTGGTATCAGAGCTCTAGGTTCATAGGAGTCACGGGACACAGACCGGTTACTTAGAGTCTCGCCGATCGATACGGAGACGTCTGTATTTATCTACAAGAGGCTATGTAACTGTTTAGGAAACTCTTCAATTCTTTGAATTCCTTATCGTGCGCCATTTATTCAGTTGGAGCTTATGTCATATGTTCTTTTGCATCCACTCGTGTATTGAAATTTCGCGCTCGGTATTAAGTATGCGCCGACGGTTTGTGACGTTGCAGAAGGATTTCAAGGGAGTCAAGAATTTTCTCAACCATTATTACTACGTGCATTCATATCGATAATGCAAGAGAATTGAGAGATCTTCAATTGTGCACATGGGGGTGCACTAGGTTCTGACATTCGGTTGATAAGTACTGTCTTGAGAAGGTTTACTTAACTGCCTAATCGTCATAGTAATGATAGAATCACAAGGTGGATATAGATCTAAATATAGTTGGTGGTAATAAAGACTATATGGTTCATATGAGATATCTATTTAGCGAAGGATTCAGCCAGCAGAGATACTGGGGGAAATGAGTTTAACTATCTTAAGAAGGACATGTACCAAACGAATGTCTTGGGCTGTCTTATGATGAAGATGTACAAACGATAAAGGCTATTGTCATGGATTAGCAAGATGTATCGTAAGGCTCCGTGCCAAGTGAAAGGATTTCACTATCAACAATCAAATGATGGGTCATGTGTCATATCAGATTTGGCCTGCGATATATTTATGTGCTATTCAAAAAGTTCTTGAAAACTTACGGATGGGCAAGAGTTGGGGATCGTGTGGTATGATGTTGGGATTTTTGATGTTCCTGTGTCCCTAATAAACTCTACATTTTATTATCAGCAGGGAAATATTCGACAAAGGCTATATGGTGCTTTGTAGGCGTGTGAGAATCATAGTATATTTTAAGATGTCGTTGGTAGAGAATGCTCGGTGCATGGAGCGGGATGATGTTGGTTTTATTGGAATGAGGTCATACCCTATGGGGTTAGTGCTAATAGGGCACAGGTGATTATGTTCGTAGGATCAAGTGAATTGCAGTTGAATAAGAGTAGATGACTTGAGCGAATGTTTCTAATGTGTTCTAGAGTTGTGTAATAGTGGCTTTGAGCTAGTGGGAGAGTCTCACTGCTTATAATTTAGGTCGCATAGTTAATTACCTGCGTGAATTCTGGATACTAGCATATTAATAGGTTATTGCAGCCACGGGAAAGGACCATGTGTGGTAATTTGAGTATATGTATTGTTAAATGCATGTTAGGGTTAGCCTTACTGGCTCATGTTAAAACTTGAGGGAAGATTCATGATTTATGCCTCGTATAGGTGCAGGTTGCGAAGGAAGTGGTTCCACTGGGAGCTTTATCGAGAGGGTATTCATATGTTATAAAATTCAATAGAGTTGGTTGCGTACTGGGGCAAGTCAGGGCAAGTCAAGACCGGATGGCTCTCAATAGCGGTCCTAGTGAATTTAAGAGGTAAAGTGTGGCGTTTGATAATTCTGAGACTATAAGTACAGTTGGGAGTCATATTTTTGAAGCAACTTATGAAGAAGGGCACAAAACGTTCTATGATGTCTTGACTTGTGGTATAGTATTTGAGAGACATAAAATGGTCGTCGTTCTTGAGATAGCATGGCCTCATGATTTAAGGTCACTCTGGGTGAGTGCGGTTGGTATAAGTTAGGTATTGAAGGGAGATATTAACATTTCTAAGGCAATCCAGGATTAAATGGAAGGAAGTAGATTGATTAGCTATAGTTGAGTTGGCATATTGGTGTCAACGATCTGTTCATGTAACGTGATCGAGTTATGAATTCGATTTGTGGTGGTGCATTTGAGACTTGTCGGCTGCAGTGATTGATGTTATTCTGAAGTATTCTTCTGTTAGAGGCCAGTTATGAGTAGGCAGACCTCTTAAAGGGGTTATGGTGGCTTGGACCACTATTTAGAGATTGGCATATTCAACGGTTATGAGAATTCGCCTGTATGTTGCTATAGTTCTCCTGAAGTGAGTTAAATGGAAGGTCTTATGTGATGAAGTATTAGCCTATTTTCAGTTCTAGAGGTGTGATGGAAATCGTGTCTATCATATATCGACACGTGAGGTGTAGTGAGTGGTATGGAATTTGAAGTAAGGACCAAGGTCGCAGTTTGGTCAATGAATGTGATATAAAGAGCTTGGATGAGCAGGAAGGGAGTTTCAATGTTTTGAGTAAGATGGGTATGAACGTCAATATCACTTGAGATCGGTATTCTGTGAGAAAGGCTTTGCATCCCGGTTAGGGACTCCTGATCGCTTTTCAGTGTTAGTTCAGCCGGTGGGTTGACTGTGTAGGCCGTTTAATTATTTGGAAGATGGTGGGAGCTTATCCCACAAGAAGATTGTATAGGTGTGACATGTAGTCACTTGATTGGTTAGAAATTTAAACCAAGTATGAGGATTTTGGTGATATCATCCATTTGAGAATTTATGCCTGGAGGGCACTCTGCTTATTGGGTTATAGATCTGTGAAATATTATTGACTTAGCTTGGCACGACCAGGATAGAGTTAAGGTCGGTGGATAGATTTAAATGTAGAAGTGAGCCTTGCGTCAGGCCGGTTGTGTTTCTTCCAGCAATGCGCCCTTTGTGGAGGGATAGTCGCGGTCTTATTTTGCGGTTAGTTAATTCATGTGAAGATATATTGTGTTGTATGAGTTGTGAGACGGCTTGGTAAATTCCTTATGTGTTAAGGTTCCGCTCAGCGGTGATGTTATACGAGCATGATGGCTCTCGAGACTCAGATCTTATATCGCACCTCAGTTGTGCTTGAGTTTGTAGCCTATGGCGCTATATGTTTCCTTGTGACTGATATCATGCACCTTAGTGTGCTTATGCTCGATATTCAGTATTTTGATGTGATAAGCTATTCAGCTCGACGTTTGGCTCCTTATGTGAGTTTTATATTGTTTGGATCGGGTGGCACGCTGCCATGGTTATATTGTTTGGATTGGGTGGCACGCCGCCATGGGTATATTGTTGGGATCGGGTTGCACGCCACAACAGTGTGATGTTTATTTCAGTATCCATAATTGCTTTTATGTGTTTCGTTTCCTATTTTTCTGAGGAAGTCCATGTTAGTGTGAGAGTTGAGTAGTTCTCTCTAGTGTTCGCCTTCCTTTTGTGTCACGTACGAACTAGTGGCCTACTGACACATTGTGTCATATTGTAGGACTTTTGATTATATCTGATGTGGCTTATCGAATGAGCAGTTCGTACTGGGTGAGATGAGGTTATGGGATTTGGGGTCAGTGCAAACTGATTATATGAAGTATATTATAGAGAAAAAGATCATTCTCCGGTTTAGGACAAGGTAATGGATCTTGTCAGGAGTATAGACCTAATGAATTGTTGATTCAGTAGTTGGTTATGAATATCGGCACATCTCTTTCGTCGTGTCAGTATTGTGAAAGTTAGAACAAGACCTATGTAGACCATGAGGTGCAATGAGAGCATCCGATTCGTCGAATTTTTGGCTGATTTGGTCATAAAAAAAAATATTATCGTGGTCCTATGGATTTTGTAAAAAATATATAAAAAAAAATGTTATCGTGGTCCTATGGATTTTGTGTTGCAAGGTAAGAATCCGGCAAAGTTATGCAATCATGTTTGAGGACGGCGTGTGAGGAATAATTGTGTGATCTCTTGATAAAAACAAGCCTGACATAGAATTCCGGATGTTGGAATTAGGCTTTAAGACTTATTTATTTGAACAAAAAGGAATATCTTCAGATTATATCAGACTAATGTGCTCAGCTGAGTCCGAGATTTATTGGCCCTTTTGATATTTGAAGCGTGTTGGGAAGGTTTTTTATGAGCTGGCCTTACCTCCCAGCCTAGTCGGGGCCATCCCGTAATTCATGTCCCTATGCTCTGGGGATACCATGGTAACCGTCGCGCATGTTGGGTTTCACTTCTGTTCAGCTATACGAGGATCTGCCTTATGTTGAGGAGCTAGTGGCCATCCCGGACAGGCAAGTCAGGAAGCCAAGGTCAAAGAACATCGCTTCAGTAAAGGTTCAGTGGCGGGGTCAGCCGGCCGAGGAGGCGACTTGGGAGACCGAGCAGGATATGCGCAACTAGTACCCCCATCTCTTTACCACTCCAGGTATGTTTTCTATGCTCGTTCGAGGACGAACGAATCTTTTAAGTGTGGGAAGATGTAACGACCCGACCGGTTGTTTAGAAAGTTACACCCCAATCCCTAATTTAACTGTTTCCCTAAGTACATTTCTGCTATTGTGGTTTGCCGGGAGAGTCGGCCCTGAAATTTGAAGTGTTTTTGGGACACTTAGTCCCTAAACGAGAGCTTTAAAGATAGAAAATGGTCCGTAACCGGAACAGTGTTAAGACGATCTCGGAACGGAAATCCGATGGTTCCATTAGCTCCGTTGGGTGATTTCGGGGTTGGGAGCGCGTTTGGAATGTATTTTGGAGGTCCTTAGCTCAATTAGGCTTGAAATGCCGAAGGTTGAAATTTTGGCGAATCCGAACGATAGGTGAGATTTTGATCCGGGGTCGGAATGGAATTCCGACAATTTCTGTAGCTTCGTTATGTGATTTTGGATATGTCCGCAAATTTTCAGGTCATTCGGACGTCATTTGGTCGGGTTTTAGATCGAATGTGCAATTCGGAAAGTTTTAAGAAATTAAGGCTTGAATTCGATGTGAATTATTAATTTTTGATGTTATTTTGGTGATTTGATCGCGCGAGCAAGTTCGTATGATGTTTTTAAGTCAATGTGCATATTTGGTTTGGAGCCCCGAGGGCTCGGGTGAACTTTGGATAGGCCACGAGATCAATTTTTCATGTTAGAAGTTGCTGTCAGCAACTGGTCTGCAGAGTTCGCAAATGCGAACAATA
The DNA here is from genome assembly GCA_032618575.1 of Nicotiana noctiflora. Classification (NCBI taxonomy): domain Eukaryota; kingdom Viridiplantae; phylum Streptophyta; class Magnoliopsida; order Solanales; family Solanaceae; genus Nicotiana; species Nicotiana noctiflora. The sequence goes on from JASVEL010004024.1 coordinate 344,279, forward strand.
GTTCGCAAATGCGAACTCCCCACTATTCTGCAGAGCTTCGCAATTGCGAAGTATTTCTCGCAATTGCAAAGGTGACAGATCAAGGCAGGGTTCGCAAATGCGAACCCTTGATCGCAAATGCGAAGGGCGCCCAGGACTGGTTGGGTTCGCAAATGCGAACCAAACCTCGCAAATGCGAGGCCTTCAGTGTAAAGGCATTCTTCGCAAATGCGAAGCATTCTTCGCAAATGCGAAGGCCCCTCAGCCCAGCCTTGTTCGTAAATGCGAACAAATGTTCGCAAATGCGAAGGCCCCAAAATTGCCTTGGCTTCGCAAATGCGAACAAAAGTTCGCAAATGCGAACTTCCCAACTTTAGCTTATTTTTCAAACTCCAGAAATTGGTCGGGGTTTGCAATTGCGAACCCATGTTCGCAAATGCGAACACAGAGACCTGTAAATTACGATTTCCATCTTCATTCTTCACATTTCACAACCCAAAAACACCCATTTGCGATTCTTCACGGATTCCTTCTTCTTCAAAACAATTGTAAGTCACTTTTGACTTAATTCTTTCAATTCTTAACATCATTATACATGTTTTTCAATAGAAATCAAAGGTTTTCATGGTAGAAATTCTTGTTTTTGGTAGAATATAGGATTTTTCATAAATTGGGAAATTGGACCTCGAATTGAGGTCCGATTTTGAAACAAATCATATACTTGAACTCGTGGGGGGATGGGTAACCGGATTTTGGTCCGAACCCCGAGTTCCGACCATGTGGGCCCGGGGTCGAAATTCACTATTCCGGGGCAGAATGTTGTAAAAGTTGTAATTGGCCTTAGGAATTAGTTTGTTGAGTAGTATTGATGATATTAATTCAATTGTGTATAGATACTAATATCTTAGGACTTTCACCCCTAGGATATTATGTGTTGATTTAAATGCCTTGTACGCGAGGTGACGGGCGTGTACATGCACTGGTTGTTGAACACATACTTTACTTAAAATGTTCAATGAGTGATATTCCTGTTTTTAGCTGTTAAATTCGATATTCCTACACGGTAGCAGTTAGAAAAGCATGATTAGGTAGTATTTAACATTCTAGTTGCCTAATTGTCTTATTTGAGTTTTCTTGGTAATCGCTGGCGCTGTTTATCGGCGGAGTTATAGTTAAGCATATTATACTTCTCTCTGTGTATTCCTTTACTTGTTGTGTTTGTGGACTGCGGGTTTGATTCCCGGAGATCCTGAGATTTATTGAAATGTGGACTGCGGGTTCGATTCCCAGAGATCCTGAGATTTATTGAAATGTGGACTGCGGGTTCGATTCCCGGAGATCCTGAGATTTATTGAGATGTGGACTACGGGTTCGATTCCCGAGATCCTGAGTTATTGGTAGGGACTACGGGTATTCCCGGAGATCCTGAGATTTATTGAGATGTGGACTACGGGTTCGATTCCCGGAGATCCTGAGATTTATTGAGATGTGGACTACGGGTTTGATTCCCGAGATCCCGAGTTATTGGTAGGGACTACGGGTTTGATTCCCGAGATCCCGAGTTATTGGTAGGGACTGCGGGTTCGATTCCCGGAGATCCTGAGTTATTGAGATATTATTGAGAGTTCGATTCCCGGAGATCCTGAGTTATTGAGATATTATTAAGACATGGGCTGCGGGTTCGATTCCCGGAGACCCAGGGGTGCTGTTAATGGGACCGTGGGTTCAATTCCCACAGGTCCTGGACTTGTTTTTATTGAGTTGGTTAATTGTTGTTAGCTAAATTGTAGACGGTTGCAGTAATCATTTTATTGTTGTTATTGTGGAAATTATTATCATTTAAACTGTTTATTATTGTTATTATCACTATATTATTGCTTCTCAGTAGGGCCCTAACCTTCCTCGTCACTACTCCATCGAGGTTAGGCTTGACACTTACTGAGTACCGCCGTGGTGTACTCATGCTACTCTTCTGCACACTTTTGTTGTGCAGATCCAAGTACAGCGGGACAGGCTCATATTAGGTGATTCAGCAGCATTTTGGGAGACCTCGAGGTATGATCTACTACGTCCGTGGATCCGGAGGCCTTCCGTCTATTCTGATAGTATTAGTAGATGTTTTCTCTCATGTCGTTGTTAGATACTCTTCAACATAGAGCCACAGTTGTATACTCTCTTTTAGTCTGTGTTGCCCGTGGGATTCCGGGTCTTGGTGGTGTTTTATACAGTGTGTTGACGAGTGTATGTGCCAAGCGGCACGGATTACATTCCTATTTATATTGTTTTTCCGCTATTTCTTGTTTAACGTTCATAACTTGTATATTCCGCAACGTGTTAGGCTTACCTAGTCGTGGGGACTGGGTGCCATCACGACATGTTCACGATTGGTGAACTAGGTCGTGACATAACTATAAATTCACCGAAAAATAGTGCCAATAATTATCAAGAATTTCAAATAAGACAATTAGGCAACTAAACAGTTAAGTACTACCTAATCATGCTTTTCTAACTACTACCGGGTAAAATATCAAATTAACAGCTAAAGACAGGAATACCACTCATCGAACATTTTAAATAAAGTATGTGTTCAACAACCAGCGCATGTACACGCCCGTCACCTCGCGTACAAGGCATTTAACTATCACATAATATCCTAGGGGTGAAAATTCCCCCACACGAGGTTAGACAAGCCACGTACCTCAATTGTTTTACGAACAATTCAATCTGTGGCAATGCCCTTTCCTTTCAAATTCGGCTCCAATCCAATCGTATCTATACACAATTGATTTAATATCATCAATACTACTCAACAAACTAATTCATAAGGCCAATTTCAACTTTTACAACATTCCGCCCGTAATAGTGAATTTCAACCCCGGGCCCACATGGTCGGAACTCGGGGTTCGGACCAAAATCCGATTACCCATCCCCCCACGAGTTCAAGTATATGAGTTGTTTCAAAATCGGACCTCAATTCGAGGTCCAATTTCCTAATTCATGAAAAACCATATATTCTACCAAAAACAAGAAATTCTACCATGAAAACCTTTGATTTCTATTGAAAAACATGTTTAATGTTGTTAGAAATTGAAAGAATTAAGTAAAAAGTGACTTACAATTGTTTTGAAGAAGAAGGAATCCGTGAAGAATCGCAAATGGGTGTTTTTGGGTTGTGAAATGTGAAGAATGAAGCTGGAAATCGTGATTTACAAGTCTCTGTGTTCGCATTTGCGATCATGGGTTCGCAATTGCGAACCCCGACCAATTTCTGGAGTTTGAAAAATAAGCTAAGTCTGGGAAGTTCGCATTTGCGAACTTTTGTTCGCATTTGCGAAGCCAAGGCAAAACTGGGAAGTTCGCATTTGCGAACTATTGTTCGCAATTGCGAACACAGGCTAAATATTGGGAAGTTCGCATTTGCGAACTATTGTTCGCATTTGCGAACACAGGCAGAATAGTGGCGAGTTCGCATTTGCGAACATAGGCACAATAGTGGGGAGTTCGCATTTGCGAACTATTATTCGCATTTGCAAACTATTGTTCGCATTTGCGAACTCTGCAGAATAGTGGGGAGTTCGCATTTGCGAACTATTGTTCGCATTTGCGAACTCTGCAGACCAGTTGCAGACAGCAACTTCTAACATGAAAAATTGATCTCGTGGCCTATCCAAAGTTCACCCGAGCCCTCGGGGCTCCAAACCAAATATGCACGTTGACTTAAAAACATCATACGAACTTGCTCGCACGATTAAATCGCCAAAATAACATAAAAATCAATGAATTGAGCCTTAAAACTCAAGAATTCTTTCAAATTTCATAATTTCCAAAATTTCCAATTTAAGGTCGAAACACGTCAAACGACGTCCGTTTTCAACCAAACTTTACAGGAAGCGCTTAACCAATATATTTGACCTGTACCGGGTGTCGGAACCAAAATACGAGCCCGATATCACCACTTTTCAATCAAATTTCAGTTTCATTTTCCTTAAACATTTTCAGAAAACAATTTAACAGAAAAATTCTTTTACCGGGGTTCTAGACTTCGGATTGCGATTCCGGGCATATGCCCGTGTCCCATATTTTTCTACAGATTTTCTGAGACCGTCAAATCACAGATTCAGGTCCGTTTATCAAAAATGTTGACCAAAGTCAACCATATCAATATTAATATCAAAATTCTTCAAAATTTTTCACATATTTCATATATTTCAACATGAAAATTTTCCGGCTTCGCGCCCGGACTGCGCATGCAAATCGAGGCAACTATAAATGAGGTTTTCAAGGCCTCAGACTCGAAATGATTAATAAAACAAGTGATGACCCTTTGGGTCGTCACAAATTAAGGGTACTTTCTGTATCCGCCTAAAATGGTTATTGAGGTCACGGCCCATCTGATACGTCCGAAATAACCTCCTAACGTGGGCCCAACCACAAAAGGGCAACTCATACAGTAACATCTATAAATATCAAGGGAGGAGCCAGAAAAAGGGGTTCCACTCTCTCCCTATGGGGACTCTGGGGACTCTAAAAATACAGAGTGAGAACCTAAGAGAAAAGACAGAAAGAGGGTAGATCGAATAGAACATGATTGTAAAGTTCTGAACCTCTCCATGGAGAGGCATACTACTCTATTATCATGTATAAAGATCACCGATATTTTCTGTTGCTAATATGAATATTTTCATTATCTTTTCCTTTGCTAGATCTTTTATCCTCCATTTATATCTTGTTTTGAATTCATAAATGATTATTAACATTTTGAGTCAAATAGATGTTTTCACACAGATTAAGAAATCCACCTTTTAGCATTAATTAATAATAGAATTGATTATATTAATCTTTATATCTCACATAAACACTCATAACACATACCAATATTATTTACTCCAAAAATAATATATGAAAAAATAATTAATTCATTCTTGAAATTTGAAAAAAATATTTATTTTGGACCATAAGAAAAAATCAAAAAAATAGTATTTATTTTGAACCGGAATGAGTAATAAATCAAGAATAATGCTGTCCATACAACACACACCACAAACACTTGGAGAGAGAGATCTCGTGCCAGGAGCGTGACTAAAAGAAAAGGCAAGTGATGGATTTAATGCTCCCCAACAGTGCAGCCATTTCATTATCTCAGATTTCACACTGAAACTTAAGGGGTCGTTTGATAGGATGAATTAAAAGAAAAAAATTAACGTACACATTAATTTTGTTATTATTAATCTCTTTATAGATATAATTTTTCAACTTATATTATTAATATAAGTATTAATTATACAATATCTTTAATATTATCCTATATATAATTAATACATAACAAATATTAATAGTATTAGTGTATGCATTGGCATGATTAAAAATATAATTATTCTTAAAGTCATTTAAAGCTAAAGAATATTTAGGACATTTTTATAAATAAATAATTTTTAAAAAAGTTAGGCGATGCATTTTAATTTTTAATATATTATTTAAATAGTGGATAAAAAATAATTTCTGCATAACTAATACTTGCATAACTAACCTACATTATTAATTCTTACCTTAATACACCTTATTCACCACTATTTTTATACCCCTACCAAACGACCCCTTATTTATTGTTCTCTTGGGTGCTTTAGTGGGGTCTTATACTAATTTGTACAGCTATTGTTAATCACTGCTCTGTCCCCACACCACTTAAGAGCACCTCATTCATGGCTTCCCCCAACTCACACACCACTTTCTGCATTTTCCAGTGCTCACTTTGCTGTAAACTACAGTTATTTCTCGGCTGAAAATCCAAGATTTGCTGTTGATTCTTGACCCTTCTGCCCCTTCTTGGATTTTCTGTTATTTTTGGATTCACTTTTTGGGTCTTGAAGCAAAGGAAGACAGAAAATGAGAGGAGGGGTCAGTGGAAGTTTCAGACTTGAGCTTCTGGTTGTATTTATAGTGCTTCTTTGTAAGTGTTTTATGCCCTTTTTTGAGCTTTTCTTGGATTATTTTGCATATTTCTTGGATGATCTGTGAATATAGTCTTGAAATTTACCAAATTTTGCTAGAAACCCAACTGGGTTTTAACAAAGTTTACCGCTTTTTGTTTGTATTAAGGAATTTGGTGTTCTGTAACAAGAAAATATTGTTACTTACAACAACAACAACAGCCCAGTTGAATCCCATCAGTGGAGTTTAGAGAGGGTAGATTGTACCCACACCTTACCCCTATCCCGAGGGTAGAGAAGCTGTTTCCAGGAATTTAAATTGTTACTTGGGGGTTTAAATTGTTCTCTTTGTATAGTTCTCATGGATTTATAACTGGCTGTAGCAGGTTAATTACTCGAACAATTACCATATCATACTTGCCAAAGATTTACTTGTTGTTGTAAGTCAGCGACGAAGCCAGGACCCCAAGGTGTTCGAACTGGAAAGAAGTAAAAAAAATTGTGGCAAAGTGTGTTCAATTTATATTATATACCTCTAAAACCTAATATTTTCCTACCAGAGTGTAGCTTGGCCTCTGCCTGTAGCTTAACAGCTTGTTTGGATGGTTGTTACTTATTGTATTGTTTTTACCTAACAATGTTTGTTTTGATTGTTTAATTAAAATTGGTTGTATTGTATTATTAAATACATTGTTCCGGAACAATGAAAAGTCTCATTTTTTGAAACAACCGATTTGGTGTGGTGGGATCTTTTCCTATTTTTCTTTCTAATTATACCCTAACTTATTACTTTATAATTCTATTTTACCCTTTACCTTTTTTTATTTTAAATAATAGCAAAGTCTCTTTCTCATATAATTTTGTAATAGAATTCTAATTGAAGTCTAATAACTGATATAAATTCTCAAGACGACATCTCAAATATAACCTATATAATAACCTACATATACCTGAAAAACTCATTGTGTTTTTCTGCCGCTTCTCCATAGTCTTCAGGTAAAGGTTTTGTTTTACTTTTGTCTGAATGGAGTCTACTTAATATTTTTTTAAAATCTTTTATTATTATAATCTAATTATAAATATAGTGTACTTCTTATTATTTTTTATATTATTATCTAGTTCAACTAATTTCGATAGAATTTGCATGAGTTTAATTGCTTAAGTTATATATAAGACATAATTAGTGATTAGTTAGTAGAAAGTGATTTTCTTAAATAATTTTTATGTGTAATTCTTGATAAATTAAATATTTAAAACAATTAAGGGTATTTTAGTAAACTTATCAGTTGGACAGTACGATACAGTCAAACCTAACAACAAAATATTATTTAACAACAACGAACAATACAATCTATCCAAATATTGTATCCATAAAACGATACGATACAATACAATATAGTACAATACGATACATTATACAACGATGGACAACATTGATCCAAACAGAGTGTAAAAGAATTATACATTGACAGTGCACAAAACTTAAACTCTTCCCTAATACCGTAGGATATGAGTTTTCCTTTAGGCCAAGTTAATGGTGTGAATTGGTATATTTTACATCAACATTCTCTGTTTTTATGTTTTTTGTTAGATGGTCGTCTGTCAATTTGTATCAGCTAGATACTATATTGAGCTACTTTACCAAGATTTGATTGTCTAATGAAAAACAATGTTTGTGTTTTTGAAATTTTTATTGTGAATGAGTAGCTGGAACTGTTTCATAGGATCACTGAAATTGGGATTAAGAAGGGGATACACTTTCTTCAAGAAGTCCGCATTTATGCTGTCATCCTTCCAAGATTAACCTCAAGTGGATATGTGTGTGTGTGTGTCGGGGGGGGGGGTCGTGTCCTTTGATAAGTAGTCTTTAGTAGTTTAGTTGTGTATGATGTTAATCTTATTAGACATTTCAAAGAAAAATGTTAGAAGTATCTTATTTTATCCTCTGCGTTAGGCTGGAGAACATATTCTGCTCGGAGACCTTGAATGTGATGTTCTCTTTCCTTTGCATCTCCTGCTGCTTGAATCAGTTGTACGGTTGTGAATTGCTTTGATCTTAGGAAGTTGATTATTTAGATCCATAGGAATTCATACTCAAACTTTCCATATGGACTATGGAGTGGTTTAAAGAAGGAGATGGTGATGTACAGTATTACTAGCTATGAAATAGTTTCATGAGCTTATCCTTGCTGAAGTGCGTCGTGGGTATTTAGGTACCAAACAGAGTGAATCAAGAAAAAAATAGAGTTACAGAAATATTGGATTTCCCCAGATATACAAAGTTCCATGTTTAAAACCTCAACGTGGGGTCAATGAAGTGTGTTAAGAACCTGAGGTCTCATGTTCAAATCCAGCAAAGACAAAAACATTACATGATTTCTTCCCATTTGTCCAAGCCTTGATCGATAGAGTTACTTTGTACATTTTATTGGTGGGAGGTAGCAGGTATAGTGTGGAATTAGTCGAGGTGCACGCAAGTTGGCCTGAACACCATGGTTTATCATAAACAAAAAACAAAAAAAAATCTCAGGACGTGGGCTTCAGCAGACCAAGGATAATAAGTCACTAGTGCTGTCTGCCGACCTGCTTTCTTTGAGCGACTATCTGATCTGCTGGTCTTAGTGGTCTTGGTTTAACATTTAATGCGGTGCATGCACATAATGGTGCTTGCACCATTGATCCGTATATTTTTGTATACAAACTTTTGCTGGCTGTTTATTAGGAACCAGTGCTATTTCCAGTCTCAGATGGATTTGTTATTTGTATAGGCTTCCGAGACTCCAGTTGCAGCGCGGGCTCTCTAATCAAGGACATAAAGGAGGATGCTCTATTGCCAGATATCTCCCCCAATGCTGCTCCACAGCCCCTTCTTCCCCTTTTTGCACCTTCTCCATTGGCACCTTTCACAAACAGCACTTTACCCAAATTATCTGGTTTGTTTCAGAAACTAATTACTTTAAACTCTTTAGTCCCTAGCTAGAATAAAGTTTTAAGAAGCATACCATTCTTCCAAACTGATTAAACATAGCAGGATAACAATATAATCTAAACAAACTGATTAAACTTTTACAAGTAGTTGTATACCTATATTATCGGTTTTTGTAAGAAACAAATTTTGTCAAACTCTTTTCGACTTAGCCAGAAAAATATCTTAAAAATGCGAAGACCACGTCCAAATATACAGCAACCTAGATTTGGAGATTAGGTTTAAATCCTAACTAGGATAAAAAGACACTAGGTGATTTCTTCCAATCAATGTAAGCCTTGGAGGGTAGAGTTACCCGGTGTTTTGTGCTGGTGGGAGATAGCAGGTATTTGGTGGCATAATCGAGGTGGAGTTGGCCAAAACCACCACCAATTATAAAAAAAATATAGCAACATAGTTTTAGAAAAAAGAATAGACCTTAGGTGGATCTTAGGTTTTCTCTATCTTGTCTTCTCTGACTTTTGCTCTCATTCTCTCCAGGACTTTGTACACTGAACTTTGATGCTGTGAGAAGTATGATGGCTGTGACATCAATAGATTGTGTAGCACCATTTGCACAGTATCTGGCTAATGTCATGTGTTGCCCTCAACTGGAAACAACTCTTGTTATTCTTATTGGGCGGTCTAGTAAAAAAACAAATATGCTTGCGTTAAATGGGACCCTTGCAAAGCATTGCCTTTCAGATTTTCAGCAACTTCTGGTGAGCCAAGGTGCCAATGATACTTTGCAGCGTATATGCTCTCTCCATCCGGCTAATCTTACTCAAGGTTCTTGCCCGGTCAAAGATGTTCATGAGTTTGAGACGACTGTGGACTCGTCTAGCCTACTTGCTGCCTGTGGCAAGATCGATCTTGTGAATGAATGCTGTGAACAAACCTGCCAAAATGCTATATCAGAAGCTGCTAAAAAACTTGCACTTAAAGCATATGATCTGTTAAGCATGGATGGCTCTCATGTGCTGGCTGATCACACGACCAGAGTTAACGACTGCAAAAGCATTGTACACCGATGGTTGGCAAGTAAACTTGACCCTGCTGGAGCAAAAGATGTTCTTAGAGGACTTTCTAATTGCAAAAACAATAAAGGTGAGGATCACACACCAGTTCTGTTTCATAACGACCTTGACTTTCTCATTGCATAATCATTATTCATGAGATATATGCTTAAGTTGATAATGTAAAGGCATTATGCCCCGAAACATAGGCATAGATCTGCAAAACGAATAGTTATGGACATTCTCACCACAACAATTGCTAAAGAAAATAGTCTTATTGCCGTTCGCACCTTCTATCTTTGCATTTCTGTATAGTTATAATTCTACTGATATCTTTTATCTTCCCTTTAGTGTGCCCTCTGGCTTTTCCTGGCATGAAAAATATTACAAAGGCTTGCGGAGACGGGATGAATAACCAATCAATATGCTGTAATACTGTTGAGAGATATGTCTCTCACTTACAAAGGCAGAGCTTCGTCACCAACTTGCAAGCTTTGGATTGTGCTGCCTCACTTGGTCTTAAGCTACAGAAAGCCAATGTTAGCAAAAATGTCTACAATCTTTGTCACATTAGCCTCAAGGATTTTTCCGTTCAAGGTCAGTTCTTTATTTATTAGCCCTTTGAAACATTGTGCACTATACAAATGCGTTGAGCTGACGTCAAATTTTGATCTTGTCATGTTTGTGGCATCTTGTTATCTTCAAATGACTACACTACACCAGTTGCACCAGAAGGTAATCTATCTACTTTACCTGTTCGCAAATCCATTTATATACCTCTTTGCTTTTTTCCTTCTTTTTGTTCGATAGTTATCATATCAGTTTACCTGCTTTGACAATTAATACTCCACATAATGAGGCATTAAATTTTCTATTATGACACATGGATAGAGGTTGGTCGAGGTGCTTTGTTACATACAATATATTATGAACTCAAAGAACATTGGACTAATAGACATTAGAAGAGGCAGAATAGGATTTGAATTTTATGGGTTCTAAATTCTAGGATATCAACATTAGGGGTTAGTAACTGGTTCTGAATTTAATTTTTGTACATGTTTAGTGAATTTTATAATAAAAATATAGCATTTGGAGTAAAGCTACTTGGTTCGATCAAAGCCGTATCGGCTTCTAGCTCTGCCCCAGGACATAAGCTGTACTACAGACCAACAATATATTAGATTGGTGGAAACTTTTGAACCTTGACTAGTGAAGTGTGATGCTGCTTATAAATTGCTTGAAGGGAAGAAAACTGTGTAGTTAGTTACTTAAAAAAACAGTAATGTATTTACATACTAATTTCCCTTTGCTAGATTAGGTGCTTGTATACTATAAGTCTTAGGGTGTGTTTGGTATGAAGGAAAATGTTTTCCATTGAAAATGTTTTCATGGAAAATGAGTGATTTTATCACTTACTTTCCCTTGTTTGGTTGGTGAGTGGAAAACTTTTCCCGGCAAATGTTTTCCTTCGTACCAAACACATCCTTGGTCTTATCTTTTCCTACCCTTTCTTTTTCATCTTAAAGTTTACTGCATCAATAAGTAATTATTTCCCCAACTAGTTTGGGATTGGGACATAGTTATTACGGTTGTTATATTGGTTAATAATTATTTATTCTGTTATTGGAGTAGTTTCGGGATGTCTTTTGCCTAGTTTACCATCGGATGCAATACTGGACCAAAGTACGGGGATCAGTTTTGTCTGCGACTTGAATGACAATATTCCGGCTCCTTGGCCATCTATGTCTCAGTTACCAGCTTCATCATGCAATAAGTGTATGTCGGACCTATTCCTTCTTGTTATGTTCAGTTTCCCAAAATTTTTCTTCTTTTATGACTGGTAGCTTATGTACTCAACTTCACGCTTTTGCAGCTGTGAGAATTCCTGCACTTCCTGCTGCAGCTTCAGGGCAAATCAGTAAGAATATCAACTTACTCATTTGTAATTTTTATTATATTGTAAATAGGACCTTTTTTTTCCATCAGTGTCAAGTTCAACCTCTCTAAATAAGGGAAATACTGAGAAAAATTGAAAAACAGAAGCTAATTGTATATAGCTTAATCTTGAAGGTTTATCGATGTCTTCAATTTTTACGTCATATCTCCTGATGGAAAAGGTGAATCATAATTGGTAAAGACTGGCATTTATTATTTGCATGGCATAAACCCAGTTGGAAAGTGTGGATGGAGGACGTAAAGCAGTGTAGAAAATTCTGATTTTGGACAGTTTTTACATAAACAATATGGCCAAACTTCCTTCATCCGAATCTCAGGTATTAGAGATTTTGTTGAATGAGTCACAAGGGGAATTAGAGCTACCGGCCTATGCTACCTTAGGAGTGACTTATGCAGCTATAGTATACAGCTACGAGTGGATAGTTGAATTCATCACCCCATAAAGATAAATAAAGTTTTCTTCTACTTCCTTTTCTTGCTCTTTCAATACAGAAAGACTTGTCGGAAAGCGCAAAAGTGAGGATTTAACATGACATAGTGAAAGCTAGTAAAGGTGTAAGATGAGGCCATCGGTGAAGCGTTAACTGAACGGAGGGATGCGCTTGCCCATGGGAAGTGGAGTGATGTGCAGATCCCACTATCACGCAAGAGGTAGGGGTAAGATTTACGTACACCCCATCCTCCCTAGTTCCCACTTGCGGGATCACACTGGGTATGTTGTTGTTTCTGGTGTTGTTGTTGTTGTCCTTGTTGTTAAGTTCTAAGGGGTTATGGTTTAAGTCATTTTAAACTACTAAATGTTCACCATCTGTGAACAATATTTTGAATGTCTAGATGACTTAAGATATAGGGAGCACCCTCGAAATAGGGAAGATCCTCAAATTCTGAAAGCCGAAAGGGTCTATAGAGATGTTTTTTCATATCCGCATTTTGAAGTTAGGCATATGAACTGTTAGTAAATGTCATGGACATAAAGCTTAAATCGCTCACCTGAATTTGGCAGCTGAAATTTACTAAACAGTAATTTTTTTCTGCTTAAGGTTAAAGTCATGTTCATTAACATAGATCTCTGGTTAATTGATCAGGTAAAGGATTGAATATATGGTCACATATGCTACTGATGGTGTCAATGATATTGGGAATCTGCTGTATATCTAATGCTGCCGTTCCTTATTAGCTGTATTTCGTGGAACCACATTTTAACCAGAAAGGAAATTACTGAAAATTACAGTTCGATGTAGGTCTACGATTGACATCAAAACTTAAAATGTACAGATGCAGGAAAATCATGCACCTGAGTGAAAATCCAACTCAGATGATTCCAAGATCAACTTCGCGACGAAATTTTTATTCCCTTTCTTTGGGCAATAAGAAAGTTTTGTGAAAAAATTACACAGTAGGTTTAGTTTCATGTAATTATTTCCACTTGACATACTTTGCCTTTATGTATTTGGAATTACTCAGCAAGCATTATGTTAACCAATGCATTTGATAGGTTTCTCTTAGTTTTTAAGGTTGCAATAGTTCTCCCCCCCCCCCTAAGGTTGCAATGGCCCCCCCCCCCCCCCCCCCCCCCGGTTGATGGTGGTACTTGTCCAGTGCATCTCAACTGTTTTAGTCGGGATACGTGTTATCTCACACCAGCAAATGTGCCGGGTAAATTTATCTGCCTTAGCAAGGCAGGTGGGAAGATATCAATGTGTTGTGTGATTGTTAACATTCTATTTCTGGAAAAGATGACACATTCGTCTTATTGAAAGCCAATTTGATTAAATTTTGAAGTTAAATTGGATCGGTTCAGCTCAGTATTTCAAAATACAAATTCAAAAATTATATGAAAAGTATTATAAGTTGCAGTTTTTCTCATGTCTATGATAAAAGAAATATATTTTAAAATATTGATAAAAAATCATACAGTCTGATTTTGAATAAGCGAAATGTGTCATTAAAGTTGTAAAAGACTGGCGATGAACTGGTAGGAGTAGAATACTAGAAGTGTTGTAAATAATTCTACTAATATAATATATGTAGCAGCTAGAAGTATCAATAGAGAGTCATGAGACAATTATAAAGCAATACTTATTAAGGTCGCAACATATGTATGTTTAGTTGCAGTTGAAACCTTTGTTTTTCTCAATGTCAATGATATTATATGTCTGCTGGCTTCCTTTGCAGTTGTGACCATGTTGCCCGATAATTTAAAAAAAGACTTACAGAGTGGTTCGGTCAGGCCAGTACTGCACGGGGTACCAGCCATGCCTCCTCAAGTTTGGGGCGTGACATCCTGGTGATATCATTTGGCTTGACAAATGCTCCAGCAATATTTACGGATTTGATGAATCGGGTGTTCAAGCATTACCTAGATTCCTTTATGATTGTGCTTATTGATGATATCTTGATCTACTCCCGTAGTCGAGAGGAGCACGAGCAACATCTTCGGATCGTACTTCAGACGCTGAGAGACAGCTAGTTGTATGCTAAGTTTTCGAAATGCAAGTTTTGGTTGGACTTAGTTGCTTTCTTGGGGCACGTTGTATCAGTAGAGGTTGTTCGGGTGGATTCTAAGAAGATTGAGGCCGTTCAGAATTGGCCTACCCCTACTTCAGCCACAGAGATCCGTAGTTTCTTCGGATTGGCAGGTTATTATCGTCGGTTTGTGGAGGGGTTTCATCTATATCAGCCATGTTGACTAGGTTGACCCAGAAGGGTGGCCCTTTCAGATGGTCAGACGAGTGCGAGACGAGATTTCACAAGCACAAGACATATTTGACTGCAACGTCGGTGTTGGTGTTGCCTACCGATTCAGGGCCTACACGATATATTGTGACGCATCTCGTATTGGACTTGGTGCGGTATTGATGTAGGGTGGTAAGGTTATTGCATATGCTTCACGACACCAGAAAGTTCAGGAGAAGAATTATCATGTTCATGACTTAGAGCTGGCAACCATTGTTCACGCGCTGATGATCTGAAGGCATTATCTTTATGGCGTGTCGTGTGAGGTGTTCACGGATCATCAAAGTTTGCAGTATGTGTTCAATCAAAAGGAGCTCAATTTGAGGCAGAGGAGGTGGTTGGAGCTATTGAAAGACTATGATATTATCATCTTTTATCATCCCGGGAATGCCAATGAGTTGACCGATGCTTTGAGTAGGAAGTTAGCTAGTATGGGTAGCCTTGCGTACATTCCAGTCGGTGAGAGACCGCTTAAATTAGATGTTCAGGACTTAGCCAATCGGTTCGTGAAGTTGAATATTTGTGAGCCCAGTCGTGTCTTAGCATGCAAGTCGCCCGGTCTTGTTTGTTTGAATGCATCGGGGAGCGGCAGTATGATGACCCTCATTTGCTTGTCTTTAGGGATACAGTGCGGCACGATGATGCCAAGCAGGTTACGGTTGGAGATGATGGAAATTTGAGAATATAGGATCGTGTTTGTGTGCCTAATGTGGATGGACTTTGTGAGTTGATTCTAGAGGAGGCCCACAGTTCCTGGTATTCTATTCATCCGGGTGCGGCTAAGATGTATCAGGAGTTGTGGCAGCATTATTGGTGGATGAGGATGAAGAAGGATATAGTTGCATATATAACTCGGTGCCTAAATTGCCAGCATGCAAAGTACGAGGATCAGAGACCTGGTGGTTTGCTTTAGAAGATAGATATTCTTGAGTGGAAGAGGGAGCGTATCGTTATAGATTTCGTTGTTGGAATCCCACTGACTGTCAGCCCAGAAATTCCCACCCTTGGGGGTCATGATGGCGCCTACTCGTAGAAGTTAGGCAAGATATAAACCTTTGAAAATCATTAATCCCTTTTTATTTTATACTTGTTATGCAATTAAATTAATAATGGATAAGCAATTAAATAAAAGCGGAAAATAAAGTTTTAGTGGAAGTCGTAGATAAATAGAAAAATCCAAAATGCACCATAGCCAATACATGCCTCTACCCAGCACCTGGTGTCACAACGTAAACGGATTGTCTAGAAGTGCTAAATATAAAGTATGAAAATAAAGACACGATGTCTCTGAAACGAGGAGATGAAACAGGAATATAAAAGATACAAGAGATGTCGGGCCTGCGAATGCCAGCAGGACTACCTCGGGATCTTGTGGACTAAAGCCCTGCTCCCAAATTACTGTTGCGCACCGTATGCTGCTCCGGTATCGGGATCTGTGCAAAAGAGCATAGATTGTAGTATCAGCACAACCAACCCTATGTGCTGGTAAGTGTCTGGCCTAACCCTAGCGAGGTAGTGACAAGGTTAGGACAAAACTCCAGATTAATTTGTGTAGTTATATTCATATGTAGCGGAAAATAAATAAGAATAAACATTTTAATGGGAGGGGAACGTGTTTCGAGGATAGCAGAAAATATAGAACTTCAAAAGAATAATTATGGAAAATCAACAATTTAACTTTAACACGGATATGAGAAATAAAAACAGATTTCACTGTCAGTACACATCTCGTTGCAGGCATACAACCCGATTTTATTTCTCATATTTCTGTGGTAGGCATACCACCCGCTCCCATTTCATCAAATCTCGTGGTAGACGTACCACCCACTCCCATATCATCAATAACTTATGGTAGGCGTACCACCCGCCCCCTTTTCATTCCAACACAAATTCACAAAAAAAAATCCCGGCAAGGGAACAAAATAACATAGAAATTTCCCAGCAAGGGAACATCTAGCTATAACCAATTCCTTAGGCATAAATAAAGCCCATGAGGTTAAACTAAATCTTTACTCAATATCAAGAATCATCAATTAAACATTCGAAGTGTCACTTAAGAACAAAACAATAGTTAACCTAGGACTCACGGTCATGCTCGACACCAACGTACAAATACTTATCACCATGCCTATACGTCATACTCAATCAAGAAGCAAATAGAAAATATGACTCAACTCCTAATCCCTCAAGCTAGGGTTAGACCAGACACTTACCTCAAACTTCCATGACCAAATCAATCGTCAATAACCGCCTTTCCTCCCAAATTATCAATTGTATCTATACAATAATATTTCAATACATCAATAAATGCTAATCAATATGAACCCAATGCCTAATTATAGCTTTTCCGTCATTTTTTTCAAAAGCTCAAAAATCGACCCAGGGCCCGCTTGGTCAAAACACGAGGTTCGGACAAAAATCAAATCACTCATTCACCCACGAGCCCGAATATATAATTTTTTTCATATTCGACCCCAAAACGAGGTCTAAATCAAGAAAAAATCAAAAGGCCCTAACTTTACCCAAATACCCAATTTTCTACCTTAAATCACTTGTTTTAGGCCTAGGATTTCAATATATATTGAAGAAAATGGAAGAAAATAAGCTAAGAATTACTAACCCAAGAGGTTTTGGTAAAGAACCGCTTCAATGGTCGCCTAAGAGCTTGGAGAAGAAGAGGTATTGTGAAATTTCTAATGAATCCCGTAGCTACTGTTTTTGAAGTTTAAAAATAACTGGGCAGAAAAATGCTTTATGCGATTGCGAAGAAGGTCATGCGATTGCATAGGGAAAGGAAAGTTGCCATTGCAATCGCGGACAGTTTATTGCGAACGCATAGAAAAAAACGGGCTCCATTCCGGGTTTGGCTCTTTAAGCATTACGATCGCGGAAGGGAAATGCGATCACATATAACAAAGGGTGGCTACCATACGCGATCGCAGATGAATCTATGCGAACTGCGTAGAACAAACAGGGCACTTGTAAACTAACTCTATGTGATCGCGGAAAGGCCTATGCAATCGCATACTACTGGATATCAGAACACCAGAACTGCTGTTTCTGCAAGTTTTCTAAGTTAAAAACCATTCCGAAACACACTCGAGCCCTCGGGGCTCCTAACCAAACACATGTACTAACCTAACAACATCATACGAACTTAACCGTGCGTTCAAATCGCCTAAATAACATCATTATCAACAAATTAAACCTCAAATTCAAAGCATTTTCCAAAACTTCATCAAGTTCCAAATTTAGGATTTCAAGTTAGAAACACGTCAGACGACATCCGATTTTAACCAAACTTCACAGTAAGGATTTAAACTATATATAAGACCTGTACCGGGTGCCAAAATCAAAATACGGGCTTGATACCATCGCTTTACAAACAAGTTTCATTTCAAATTTTCTTAAACATTTCCAGAAAATAAGTTTTCTTAAAAATTCATTTTTCGGTTTGGAACCTCGAAATTCAATTCTGAATATACGCCCACGTCCCATATTTTCCTACGGATCCTCGAGGACTGTCAAATCACGGGTTCGGGTCTTTTTACCCATAATATTGACCGAAGTCAAATTTATTCATTTTAATATCAAATTTTAGCATTTTTCACAGAATTTTATATTTAAACTTTCTGACTATGCGCCCGGACTGTGCATGCAAATCGAGGCGACTCTAAATGAGGTTTTCAAGGCCTCGGAAACACATAATTTATTTGAAACAGGTGATGACCCTTTGGGTCGTCACACAGACTCAAAGAAAGTTTGATGCAATTTGGCTTATTGTGGATAAACTGACCAAGTCAGCATATTTTATTCATGTGGTAGTTACCTATTCTTCGGAGCGGTTGGCAGAGATTTATATCTGCGAGATTATTTGTCTTCACGGTGAGACCTTGTCTATCATTTCTGATTGAGGTACGCAACTTACCTCGCATTTCTGGAGGGCAGTGCAGTGTGAGTTGGGCATGCGGGTTGAGCTGCGCACAGCATTTCATCCTCAGACGGATGGGCAGTGCGAGCGCAATGTTCAGATATTAAAGGATATGCTCCACGAATATGTTATTGACTTCAGAGATTCGTGGGATCAGTTCTTGCTGCTAGTGGATTTTGCCTACAACAACAACTATCACTTGAGTATCCAGATGGCTCATTATGAGGTATTATATGGTAGGTGGTATCGATCGCCGGTTGGATTGTTTGAGCCGGGGAGGCTCGGTTATCGGGTAGAGATTTTGTACAGGATGCCTTGGATAAGGTTAAGATCATTCAGGATAGACTTCACACAACTTAGTTCAGGCAGAAGAATTCTGCTAAACGTAGGGTTCGTGATGTGGCATTCATGGTCGGAGAGAGAGTGTTGCTTCGGATATCACCCATGAAGGGTGTAATGAGGTTTGGAAAGAAGGGCAAGTTGAGCCCTAGGTATATCAGCCCTTTTGAGATCCTTGAGCGAGTGGGAGAGGTGGCCTACAAACTTGCGTTGCCACCTAGTTTATCAGCAGTCCATTTGGTGTTCCATGTGTCCATGCTCCAGAAGTATCACGGAGATCCATCCCACGTGTTAGATTTCAGCACTGCCCAGTTGGACAATGATTTGACTTACGATAAGGAGCCAGTAGCTATTCTAGACCGGCAGGTTCGTTAGTTGAGGTCGAAGAGTTATCCTTCAGTTCGAGTGCAGTGGAGAGGTTAGCTTGTTGAGGCACCTACCTGGGAGTCTGATTCCGATACACGGAGCAGATATCCACACCTTTACTAGCTCAAGTACTTTTCTATGTCCATTCGAGGACGAACGATTATTTTAGAGGTAGAGAAAATGATGACCCAAAAGGTCATCTTATGTTTTATAAATTGATTCTATGTTCTTAAGCCTTGAAATCTCATCTTTAACCTCCTCGATTTGCATTTGCAAGTTCGGACGTGTTTTCGGAAAGCTTTTATGTTCAAAGTTGGTGAAAATAAGAATTTTTGCCTTAAAAGTTGATTTTAGTGTACTTTGGTCAATATTTAGATAAACGGACTCGGACCTGTGTCTTGAAAGTCCCGATGGGTCCGTAATGAAATATGGGATATGGACGTATGCACGAAATTGAACTTCGAGGTCCCTAGCTCGAGATATGAATTTTTTATGAAAATTAAAAATGTAAAAATCTAATCGTTTTTAAGATTTGATTGATGTTTGGCCTTGTTGATCCCGGCTCCTTATTTGGTTTTGGATCCCGGTACAGGTCCAATACAAAATTTAGAACTTATCCATGAAATTTGGTGAGAAACGAAATTGGTTTGACGTGATTCCGACGTCCGGTTATGAAGTTAGAAGTTTTAAAACTTTCTTGAAAATTTCATTTGATTTGGTGCTAAATTCCTAGTTCTAGGTGTTATTTTGGCAATTTGATCGGGTGAGCAAGTTTGTATGATGTTTTAGGACTTTTATCCATGTTTGGTTTGGAGCCCCGAGAACTTGGGTGAGTTTTGAATAGGCTACAGGATGTTTTGGACTTAGAAAATCTGGTTGGTTATTCCCGTTCGCGAAGGTACTCTCGCGAACGCGAAGTAGAGATGGGCTTTTTTCTTCACGAGCGCGAAGGATTGTTCACAAATGCGGAATGATAGGGGCCTTAACTTTTGCAAGCGCGACCATCTCAATGCGAAAGCGGAACGCTGGGGGCCTTACCTTTCGTGAACGCGACACTGGCGCGCGAACGCGAAGGCCATGGGGAGCAGCCTTCACAAACACAAAAGAGGACTCGTGAATGCGAAAGCCATATGGACTGTTTCATATCGCGAACGGGGCAGGCACTTTGCGAATGCGGAGAAAGCTGGACGCCCACACCTTAAAACATTTCAAAAATGAAATATTACCCATTTTTCATAAACTCTCCATTAAAGCTCGGCCTAGGTGAGATTTTGAAGGGAAAACCCAATACCAATTCATAGGTTTGTACTCTTTAACTCATTTTCTTCCATCTCTAACATCACCCATTGACTTCATAACCCTAATCTTTGTTCTTTCATGGTAGAAAACTAGGGATATTGGAAGAATTGGGGGGTTTTGCAAATTGGGGATTTAGACCTCGAATTGAGGTCGGATTCCAAAACCAATTATATATTCGGGCTTGGTGGTGAATTGTCACGATCCGGATTTTCCACCATTGGGAATCGTGATGGTGCCTACCAGTGGAAGCTAGGCAAGCCAATCCTTAATTACTTTTCCATTTATTACAACTCTAATTTTTAAACGCTTAGAAGTAATACAATGATTTCAGCAGAAGATACATTAAATTAGCGGAAGACTTAGTAAACGTAACTAGTTGCGATACCGAAATTCAAATATAATCACTAACCAAGAACTGGTGTCACAATACTCACGAACTTTTAAGATTAAATACACATAACCGTCTGAAAGAAATATACAACTGTTTATCTCGAATACATGAGATAACAGACCGAAAAGTAAAGATAGAAGAGACAACGGGTCCTGCGGACGCCTGCAAGGCTAACTCGATGCCTCAGTGGTCGGAATATCAACAATCGCACTACTGCTGCTGCTGTCCGTAACCTATATCTGCGCAAAAAGAGCGCAGAGTGTAGCATCAGCACAACCGACCCCATGTGTTGGTAAGTGCCTGACCTATCCCAGCGAAGTAGTGACAAGGCTAGGACCAGATATCCCAGCGAAGTAGTGACAAGGCTAGGACCAGATACTCACATAAATATGTGTAGTTAAAATATATATATATATATATATATACCACCAAATAGCAGGAAACAATATCGAATATTTATAGGAAAAGAACCTACTCAGGTACAACAACAAAATATAATATCAGAAAAATAATATGAACAACGGAAATAAAATTCACTTTCAAGTCTCAATTCATTCTTGTTGCGGCGTGCAACCCGATCCCTTAATATATATATATATATATATATATATATATATATAAGTTGTCGGCGTGCCACACGATCCCTTTTCATAATATATAAGTGGCCGGCATGCCACACGATCCTTTTTTATAAAATATAAGTAGTCGGCGTGCCACACGATCCCTTTTCATAAAATATAAGTGGTCGGCGTGCCACACGATCCCTTTTCAAAATATATAAGTGATCGGCGTGCTACACTATCCCTTTTCATAAAATATAAGTGGTCGGTGTGCCACACGATCCCATTTTTATATAAAATATATTACCGGTATGAAACTGATAATCTTTAAATCAATAATATGTAGATATTACCGGTATTAAACCAATAATCTTTAAATCAACAATATGTATATACTACCGGAATTAAACCAAATTCATCCACAATATTCATATTACCGGTATGAAACCAATAATAATTCCTTTCACATAATCACAAGTTTAATCCATTTAAGACTCACGGTCATACTCGACCCCCAATGTATAGATACTCGTCACCATGCCTATACGTCCGACTCCACACATAGCAATTAGCACATAAACTCAACTCATATTCCCTCAAGCTAGGATAGATCAAACACTTACCTCGAAAGTCTACAGCCAACTCAATCCTTAGCAATGCCTTTTCCTTTCGAATTTGGCTCCAATTCAATCGTATCTACACACAATTGATTTAATATCATTAATACTACTTAACAAACCAGTTTAAATGGCTAAATATAATTTTTACAACATTATAACCGGAATAGTTTAAATCGGCCCCAGGCCCATATGGTTGAAACACGAGGTTCGAACAAAAATAAATTCACCCATTCTCCCACGAGTTCAAATATATAATTTGTTCTTAAGTTCGACCCCAAAACGAGGTCTAAATCAAAAATTCTTTGAACCCTAACTATACCCATTTCTCTAATTTTTCTACCCATTTACACATGTTTAGGCCTATGAATTCAAATAATATTGATGAAATATGAAGAAAACAAGTCAAGAATCACTTACCCAACAAGTTTGATGAAGAATCGCCCAAAACGCTGTGGAGAAGAGAGAGTTTGAGAAATGGGATTTTTATCCCGTTTCTGTTCTGTTTCAGAACTTAAATCACTGGGCAGAAAAGTTGCTCTATGCGATCGTATAGAAGGGACTGCGATTGCATAGAGTAAATATGACTGGGCGGGAATTTGCCTTATGCGATCGCGAAGAACGGAATGCGATCGCATAGAATAAACCGGCTGAGCATTGCGATCGCTGACGACTTCCTGCGATCGCATAGAATAAATTCGGGCACCTGGGACTTACTCTATGCGATCGCGTGGGGGAGTATGCGATCGCATAGAACAAAACGACGCTTTCAAAAATTAACACTATGCGATCGCGGGGCATGCTATGCGATCGCATAGAGCAACCGAGCTAGGCAACAACAGCAATAATTTCTGCTGCAACTCCTAAGTCCAAAACACTCTGACACCTACCCGAAACTCACCCGAGCCCTCGGAGCTCTAAACCAAATATATACACTGATTCAAAAACATCATACGAACTTGCTCGAGCGATCCAATCGCCAAAATAACATCAAAATCAATGAATTGAGCCTTAAAATCCAAGAATCTTTCCAATTTTCATAAACTTCCAAATTTCCAATTTAAGGCCGAAACACGTCAAATGACGTCCGTTTAAACCAAACTTTACAAGAAGCGCTTAACCAACATATATGACCTGTACTGGGTATCGGAACCAAAATACGATCCCGATACCATTACTTTTTGATAAAATTTTAGTTTCATTTTCCTTAAACATTTTCAGAAAACAGTTTAAAAGAACAATTCTTTTACCAGGGTTATGGACCTTGGATTTCGATTTCGGGCATACGCCCGAGTTCCATATTTTTCTACTGATTTTTTGAGACCGTCAAATCACGGATCTAGGTCCGTTTACCAAAAATGCTGGCCAAAGTCAACCAAATTAATATTAATATCAAAATACTTCAAATTTTTCACATAACTCATATATTTCAACATAAAAATTTTCCGGTTTCGCACCCGGACTATGCACGTAAATCAAGAAAACTATAAATGCAGTTTTCAAGGCCTCAGAAGCTCGAAATGATTGAGAAAACAAGTGAACCCTTTGGGTCGTTACATTCTCCACCTCTAAAACAATCATTTATCCTCGAACGGACAAAAGAAAGAAGTACCTGAGTTAGGGAATAAATGAGGATATCGGCTCCGCATGTCAGACTCAGACTCCCAGGTCGATGCCTCGGGAGGCTGACCTCTCAATTGAACTCGCACAGAAGAAAAACTCTTCGACCTCAACTGTCGAACATGTCGGTCTAGAATAGCTACCGGTTCCTCCTCATAAGATAGATCCTTGCCCAATTGGACAGTGCTGAAATCTAACACCTGCGATGGATCGCCGTGATATTTTTCGGAGCATGGATACATGAAACACTGGATGTACAACTAACAAGCTAGGTGGCAAGGCAAGCTCATAAGCCACCTCTCCCACACGATCAAGAATCTCGAATGGTCCAATACGCTTAGGGCTAAGTTTTCCTTTTTTCCTAAATCTCATCACGCCCTTCATAGGCGACATTCGGAGCAATACTCGCTCCTCAACCATGAAAGCTATATCTCGAACCTTACGATCTGCATAGCTCTTTTGCTTGGACTGAGCTGTACGAAGCCTATCTTGAATGATCATGACCTTATCTAAGGCCTCTTCAAAGGTACATACCCAACAATCGAGCTTCTCCCGGTTCAAATCATCCAACCGGAGAACGACACTGCCTACCACATAAGGCTTCATAAGGAGCCATCTGAATGCTCGATTGATAGCTGTTATTATAAACAAATTCTTCCAAAGGCAGGAATTGATCCCACCTCCAAAATTAATAACACATGCTCGAAGCATATCCTCCAATATCTGAATTGTCCTTTCTGACTGACCGTCCGTTTGGGGATGAAAGACTGTACTCAGTTGGACTTGGGTGCCCAACTCTCGTTGAACCGCCTTCCAAAAATGCGAAGTAAACTGCGTACCTCGATCTGAGATGATAGAGATAGGCACACCATGAAGGCGAACAATCTCCCTAATATAAATCAC
Organism: Nicotiana noctiflora; assembly: GCA_032618575.1. NCBI lineage: Eukaryota > Viridiplantae > Streptophyta > Magnoliopsida > Solanales > Solanaceae > Nicotiana > Nicotiana noctiflora. Next base: position 368,884 of record JASVEL010004024.1, read on the forward strand.
AACTAATCTCTCAGACGAATAGGTAGTAGCAATCAGAATAAAATGAGCTCACTTGGTCAGCCTATCAGCAATAACCCAAACAGCATCAGACTTCTTCCGAGTCATCCGAAGGCCAGAAATGAAGTCCATAGTGATCCGCCCCCACTTCCATTCAGGAAGTTCAATTCTCTAAAATAAACCACCAGGTCTCTGATGCTCATATTTAACTTGTTGGCAGTTCAACACCATGCTACATATGCCACAATATCCTTTTTCATTCTACTCCACTAATAATGTTGTCGCAAATCTTGATACATCTTTGCTGCGCCTTGATGAATAGAATACCACAAACTGTGAGCTTCTTCTAGAATCAATTCTCGAAGCCCATCAATATTTGGCACACAAATGCACCCTTGCAATCTCAGAATCCTATCAGCATCTAAGGTGACCTGCTTGGCACCTCCTCGTTGAACCGTGTCTTTTAGGACACATAAATGAGGATCATTATATTGCTGCTCGCGAATACGCTCCAATAATAAAGAGCGAGCGACTGTGTAAGCTAGAACTCGACCAGGCTTAGAAATATCCAACCTTACCAATCGATTAGCTAAGGTCTGAACATCCAAAGCAAGTAGCCTCTGATTGGCCGGAATATAAGCAAGACTACCCATACTGGCTGACTTCCTACTCAAAGTGTCGACCACCTTTCTCGGATGATATAAAATGGTAACATCATAATCTTTCAGCAATTCTAGCCACCTTCTCTGCCTCAAATTCAACTCCTTTTGTTTAAACAGATATTGAAGACTCTTATGATCGGTGTATACCTCATACAAATAATGCTTCCACATCTTCAATGCGTGAACAATCGCTGCCAATTCTAGATCATGAACTGGATAGTTCTTTTCATGAATCTTCAATTTCCTTGAAGCATATGCAATAACCTTTCCATCCTGCATCAACACTGCACCAAGCCCAATACGGGAAGTATCACAATAAATAGTATAAGGTCCCGTATCTGTGGGTAAAACCAATACTGGTGCTATGGTCAAGCCCGTCTTGAGCTTCTGAAAGCTCGCCTCACATTCATCTGACCATTCAAACTGGACACCTTTCAGCGTCAATCTGGTCATCGGGGTTGCAATAGATGAAAACCCCTCGACAAAACGCCGATAATAACCTACTAATCCCAAGAAACTCCAAATTTCGGTGGCTGATATCGGTATAGGCTAGTTCTTGACTGCTTTAATCTTCTTTGGATCAACTTGAATACCCGTTGTCGTTCTAATATGACCCAGGAATGCAACTAAACTTAGTCAAAATTCACACTTTGAAAATTTTGCATACAATTGGCTATCTTTCAGAGTCTGAAGAGCCACTCTGAGATGTTGCGCATGATCCTCCTGATTGTGGGAGTATATCAATATATCATCAATGAAGACTATTGTAAACAAGTCTAAATAAGGCCTGAACACTCTGTTCATCAATTCCATGAAAGCTGCTGGGGCATTTGTCAACCCAAAAGACATGACTAAGAATTCATAAAGCCCGTACCGAGTGCGAAATGTTGTCTTAGAGACATCAGATGCCCTAATCTTCAGCTGATGATAGCCAGATCTCAGATCTATCTTTGAAAAGACCTTTGCGCCCTGAAGCTGGTCAAATAAATCATTAATTCGCGGGAGTGGATATTTATTTTTGATAGTCACCTTGTTCAACTTTCGATAATCGATGCACATTCTCATCGAACCATCTTTATTCTTTACAAATAATACTGTCGCGCCCCATGGCGAAACACTAGGTCTAATAAAACCATTTTCAAGCAAATCCTGCAACTATTCTTTCAACTCCTTTAACTCTAGCGAAGCCATGCAATATGTTGGAATTGAAATAGGCTGAGTGCCTGGAGCCAAATTAATGCAGAAATCAATATCCCTGTCAGGTGGCATACCTAGTAAGTCTAAAGGGAAAACTCAAGGAAATTCGCGGACCACGGGCACAGAATCAATGGAATGAACCTCAACACTGGAATCACGGACATAGGCTAAATAAGCCAAATACCCCTTTTCAACCATATGCCGAGCCTTAACATAAGAAATAACATTACGGCTAGTATGACCAGAGATTCCTTTCCACTCTATACGAGGCGAATTTGGTAGAGTTAAGGTTACAGTCTTGGCATGGCAATCTATTATAGCATGATATGGAGATAGCCAGTCCATACCTAATATAATATCAAAGTCCACCATATTTAAGAGCAATAAATCAGCACGGGTATCAAGACCCTCAATCACCACAATACACGACCGATAAACTCGATCAACCACAATAGAATTGCCTACTGGTATAGACACATGAACAAGAACACCCAGTGTATCACTAGGCTGAACCAGGTACGGTGCATAATAGGAAGACACGTATGAATATGTAGACCCTGGGTCAAATAATGATGACGCCTCTCTATCACAAACCAGAATAATACATGTAATGACAGCATCTAAGGACTCAGCCTCTGGTCTAGTGGAAAGGGCATAATATTGGGGCTGGGCCCCATCTCCCTGAACTGTATCTCTAGGACAATCCATCACTGGTTGTCCTCTGCCTCTGTCAGTCTGAGCTCCACCTCTACGGTCCCTACCTCTACCTCTACGATCCCTACCTCCGCCTCTAGCTGGCTGGGCGGGTTGTGGATCACCTGCTGCCTGGATCATGAGTTGAGAATCCTCCTGCTGAGAAAAGTCAGAAGCTCGAGGGCAATGCCTGGCAAGGTGCCTCAAGTCGCCATACATGTAACAAGCCCTTGGCTGCTGAGAACACTGGAGTGGTGATACGCTAATAGGCTGCTGATCAGAATAATGTGGCTGAGAATCACGGCCATTGGAAGTATCGTGAGAAGCCTGAAGGGCTGACTGATAAGGCCTAAGAGGATGGCCCCTACCATACGAATCTTTACCTCCAGATGAGGTATCACTGAACCTGCCTGAATTACGGGGTCTCTTATCCGATCCATGACCTGCTCCCTGAGACAGAGCCATCTTGATCCGATGGGCTACATTAGCTACCTCCTGAAAAGTGATCTCAGTCCCTGCTCCCATAGCCATCTGCAGACGAATTGGATGATTCAAGCCATCAATAAGTCTTCTCACCTTTTCCCTATCTGTGGGAAGTATGATACTGGCATAAAGAGCTAGGTCAATGAACCTAGTCTCATACTGAGTGACAGACATGGAGCCCTAATGAAGACGCTCAAACTGCCTGCGAAGATCCTCCCTCTGAGTTGCTGGAAGGAACTTTTCCAAAACTAATTCTGCAAATTGGCCCCAAGTCAAAGATGGTGACCCTGCTGGTTTAGATAGACAATAATCTCTCCACCAAGTCTTGGCAGATCCAGATAATCGAAAAGTGGCAAAATCAACACCATTAGTCTCCACAATGCTTATAGTACGGAGAACCTTGTGGCAGCTACATAGAAAGTCCTAAGGATCCTCTGAAGGAGTGCCACTGTATGTGGCAGTGAATAGCTTGGTAAATCTGTCCAATCTCCATAAAGAATCAGCGGACATAGCCGTACCATCACCAGTCTGAGTCACTATGCCTGGCTGAACTGCCTCAGCTAGCTGAATCACTGGAACCTGAACATGGGGAATTACTAGCTCCGGATTGCGCATAGTAGGAGTTGATTACCTCCCCCAGCCTGAGAGGTGGCTGGTGCTACTGGTAGTAAACCTGCTCTAGTGACATTGTCCATAAAGCCTGCTATCCGAAATAGAGCATCCTTAAGATCCGGTGTGAACATAACCCCTCCTCGGACCTGAGTTGGGCCCACTGGAGCTGCTGGGGCTGGAACCTCCTCCTCAATATGAATCTGAGGTTCTGCCATTGGTGCTGCTGCTCGGGGCTGAGCTCTGCCCCTACCTTGGCCTCTAGGACGGACTCGACCTCGGCCTCTACCCTTAGCGGGAGCTGCTATTGGGGCCTCGGGCTGCTGGTCACTAGACAAGGAAGCGCGTGTTCTTTCCATCTATGGAATAACAGAGTAGAAATTCAATTAGCATTTGAAGAGTCAAAGTCGCAAGACAGGAAAGAATAAAAGTGAAATTTTTCCTAACTCTATAGCCTCTGGGCGATAAATACAGACGTCTCCATACCGATCCCTCAAACTCAACTAAGGTTGTTCGTGAGTTGTGAGACCTGTGCAACCTAGTGCTACAAAATTGTCATGACCCGAATTTCCTACCATCGGGAGTCGTGATGGCGCCTACCAGTGGAAGTTAGCCAAGCCAATCCTTAATTACTTTTTCCATTTATTACAACTCTCATTTTTAAATGCTTAGAATTAATACAATGATTTCAGCAGAAGATACATTAAATTAGCGGAAGACTTAGTAAACGTAACTAGTTGCGATACCGAAATTCAAACATCACTACCCAAGAACTGGCGTCACAATACTCACGAACTTCTAAGAATAAATACACATAACCGTCTGAAAGAAATATACAATTGTTTATCTTGAATACATGATATGACAGACTGAAAAGTAAAGATAGAAGAGACAACGGGTCCTGCGGACGCCTGCAAGGCTACCTCGATGCCTTAGTGGTCGGAATATCAACAATCACGCCATTGCTGCTATCCGTAACCTGTATTTGTGCAAAAAAAGTGTAGAGTGTAGCATCAGCACAACTGACCCCATGTGATGGTAAGTGCCTGGCCTATCCCAGCGAAGTAGTGACAAAGCTAGGACCAGACACCCACAAAAATCTATGCCGTTATATATATATATATATATATATACCACCATAGCAGGAAACAATATCAAATATTTATAGGAAAAGAACCTACTCAGGTACAACAGCAAAATATAATATCAGAAAAATAATATGAACAATGGAAATAAAATTCACTTTCAAGTCTCAATTCATTCTTGTTGCGGCGTGCAACCCGATCCTTTTTTATTATATATATATATATATATATATTTATATAAGTGGTTGGCGTTCCACACCATCCCAATTCAATATTAGGCTACCGGCAACTATGGCCAATGCCAATGATCATATAAATAAGTGGTCGGCATGCCACACGATCCCTTTTCATAATATGTAAGTGGTCGGCGTGCCACACAATCGCTTTTTATAAAATATAAGTGGTCGGCATGCCACACGATCCCTTTTCATAAAATATAAGTGGTCGGCATGCCACACGATCCTTTTTCATAATATATAAGTGGTCGGCGTGCCACATGATCCCTTTTCATAAAATATAAGTGCTCGACGTGCCACACGATCCCATTTTTATATAAAATATATTACCGGTATTAAACCAATAATCTTTAAATCAACAATATATATTACCGGTATTAAACCAATAATATTTAAATGAACAATATGTATATGTTACCGGTATTAAACAAATAATAAATCATCCACAATATTTATATTACCGGTATGAAACCAATAATAATTCCTTTCACATAATCACAAGTTTAATCCATTTAAGACTCACGGTCATACTCGACCCCCAACGTATAGATACTCGTCACCATGCCTATACGTCGGACTCCACACATAGCAATTAGCGCATAAACTCAACTCTTATTCCCTCAAGCTAGGATAGATCAAACACTTATCTTGAAAGTCTACAACCAACTCAATCCTTAGCAATGCTTTTTCCTTTCGAATTTGGCTCCAATTCAATCGTATCTATACACAATTGATTTAAGATCATCAATACTACTTTACAAACCAGTTCAAATGGTTATATACAATTTTTATAATATTCTGCCCGGAATAGTGAAATTCGACCCCGGGCCCACATGGTTGAAACACGAGGTTCGAACAAAATAGATTCACCCATCCTTCCACGAGTTCAAATATATAATTTATTCTTAAGTTCGACCCCAAAATAAGGTCTAAATCACAAATTCTTTGAAAATCCTAACTATACTCATTTCTCTAATTTTTCTACCTATTTACACATGTTTAGGCCTATGAATTCGAATATTATTGATGGAATATGAAGAAAACAAGTCAAGAATCACTTACCCAACAAGTTTGATGAAGTATCGCCCAAGAATCTTCCAAAAAGCTGTGGAGAAGAGAGAGTTTGAGAAATGGAATTTTTATTCCGTTTCTGTTTTATTTCAGAACTTAAATCACTGGGCAGAAAAATTGCTCTATGCGATCGCATAGAAGGGATTGCAATCGCATAGAGTAAATATGACTGGGCGGGAATTTTCCTTATGCGATTGCGAATAATGGAATGTGATCTCATAGAATAAACCGGCGGAGCATTGCGATCGCGGACGACTTCCTGCGATCGCATAGAATAAATTCGGGCACCTGGGACTTACTCTATGCGACCGCGTGGGGGAGTATGCGATCGCATAGAATAAAATGGGACTTTCAAAAATTAACACTATGCGATCGTGGGCCATGCTATGCGATCGTATAGAGCAACAAAGCTGGGCAACATCATCACCAATTTTTATTGCAACTCCTAAGTCCAAAACACTCTGACACCTACCCGAAACTCACCCGAGCCCTTGGAGTTCCAAACCAGATATATACACTAACTCAAAAACTTCATACGAACTTGCTCGAGTGATCAAATCGCCAAAATAACATCAAAATCAATGAATTGAGCCTTAAAACCCAAGAATCTTTTCAATTTTCATAAACTTCCGAATTTCTAATTTAAGGCCAAAACACGTCAAACGACGTCCGTTTTCAACCAAACTTTACAAGAAGCGCTTAACCAACATATATGACATGTACTGGGAGTCGGAACCAAAATACGAGCCGAATACCATTACTTTTTGATCAAATTTCAGTTTTATTTTCCTTAAACATTATCAGAAAACAATTTAACAGAAAAATTCTTTTATCGGGGTTCTGGACTTTGAATTTTGAATCCGGGCAGACGCCCGAGTTCCATATTTTTTTACGGATTTTCTGAGACCGTCAAATCACGAATTCGGGTCCGTTTACAAAAAATATTGACCAAATTCAACCAAATCAATATTAATATCAAAATTCTTCAAATTTTTCACATAAATCATATATTTCAACATAAAAAATATTCAGCTTCGCGCTCGGACTGTGCACTCAAATTGACGCAACTATAAATGAGGTTTTCAAGACCTCAGAAGCTCAAAATGATTGAGAAAATAAGTGATGACCCTTTGGGATGTCACATGAATGGGTAATTGAATTATGGTTCGAACCTCGGGTTTTAACCAAGTAGGCCCAGGGTCGATTTATGACTTTAAAGTTTGTGAAATCTAAATTTATGCATTGTAGTTAATTTCTTTAGCAAATTGATGTTATTGAGTTAATTGTGACTAGATGCGAGTGTTTTGCATGTGGATACTATAGGATAAGTAGTAATTGAGCATTGAGTGGGCCGTGGAGCAAGGTAAGTGTCGTGTCTAAGTTTGACTCGAGGGATTAGGAACCCTTGACTTATTTGCTATATGAAATCCATGTGAGCCACGTATATGTGAGGTGACGAGCACTTATGCACTGCCAATTTATCTATTTTTTCTTGTTTCTTTCCTGTTCTTCTCATATTGTCTCTTTCCCTGTCATAACAATTTCATGATTTATTCGTATTTCCTTGCTTAATTTCTACCTGATAGACATTTCTTCTCTTTGTTGAAGGTATTAGTTATTTCGTGGCTTCATTGTCTCCTATCATTTTCTTAGGCTGGTTATATATATATATATATATATAGGTAGGTAGGTCTCGTTGAGTAGTATTACTTGTGTACAATTTCATAGTGTACAAGCTTTCTAATTGTTTGGTTGGAAGTTAAGCCTTGTGAAGAGTTATGTGATTTAAATTGTGAAATTATTGTATGTACTGAACAACCGATACTGATACGGCATGACCGGGTTGCGCGTCGCAACAAGTGTGATAAGGGTGAATTGGGTGTAATAAGGGAGAATTGTGGTGTATAAGGGTGAACAGTGAATGTGATTATTCTGATATGGTGGGATCGGGATGCACGCTACAATACTTTTAATAATATTATGATGTTTATGTTAATAAGAGAAAATAAGGGAGGAATATGAGATGTACGGTGGGATCGAGGTGTACGCCGTAACAACCTATATGTTTATACTATTCCTTGACTGTGTTAGTGGTACGGTAGTCTTAAATTAAACTTAATGATTGGTAGTAGATGAACATTGATGATATGCTTTGAGAACTATATTTACTTCTTGCAAATTACTTCTCTATTTTATTCTGTCTTTCTTTCTGCTTTTATTATATACTGTATGCAAGTTATATTGTGATTGCCCTGCCGTAGCCTCGTCACTGCTTCGTCGAGGTTAGGCTAGGTACTTACCAATAAATGGGTCAGTTGTACTAATACTGCACTCTGATGATATGCTATAATTACGTATTTTACTCAATTATTACACTCTAATTTAATTCACTTTAGTTGAGGTTGAGGCTTTAATTGCTAGTGTTTTGCACTAATTGTATATTTTATGCCTTGTAGGAGTAATTCCAAGCTATACAAATGTTATGGAATGAACTAAAGTGATTTGGAGATTTGAAGTCTGAGTAAAAGCCCAAGGAATTAAGCCGGGGTCGTGTTTATGGGTCAAATTTGATAGTTAAGAACAAACGAAGACTCGAGTAGGCATATTGCGTACTGTCTAGTAAAATAGACACAACTCGTTGCTCCAAATACTATTTGGGCTTATAATATATGTTTGGAAAGCTAACTCAAAGAGATAAAACTTTTGTGTTTTATGTTTGTCCAAACTCCAAACGGAACAGGGTGAAAACATGGTCAAAACTATGACTGTGGACTTGGATGCGGACTAAGGTAGTGCACTGAAATAATACCGCGTCCGGACCGTGACCGCGAGCGTCCAGACCTAAAAGATTGTCCTTTTTCGCTTGGATAAGGTATAATTTTTTTGGTCCGACCCTACTTGATATATGGAAAATGGTATTTTGAGGAGGTTGGACACGCTTTGACACAAATTCGACCTAAGGAGGCAGAGACACAATCGGAGCAAGGCAGGGAATTCTTCTATGAGTTTTTCCTTACCCTTCCTATTTTCTCATTGTTGGTTATGACTTTTAGTATTTTAGTTTTACATACTATTATGAATAGTTAATTTGTTATCTAGGGTTTTGATGGAACCTTTTGTAAGATAAATTCTTGTTATATTTTTATATAATTGAGCCGTTGGATTTCTCTACTTGTTCAACTCCGTGGTTATTGTTATTGACTGAATGGCCATCGATTGACTGTGCCTATTTATTATGTATTGGTTGAGAAAGGATACATATTTAGGTGATTGTTGAACAACGTCACTATAAACGTATGTAAGAAATCAATACAGCGGGTTTAAAGACAGGTTTAGATATACCAAAGCCTTGACGTGGCTGTAATGAGCGGTTAGATAATTCCAACTAGCATAGTTTGAGAGAATATGTCTAGTAAATTGTTGTAGTTGCTCGAGAGAGAATTACGGCACCTAAAGTGCTCACGATCAGTAGAAAATACATTGGAAAAATTTTAAGGAATATAGCTATAAGGATTTCGACAATTGGGAAAATCATAACTCTAGACCTCCTTAATTTAGTCTCTAACCCTTTGTCTCGTTAGTTGATAATTTTACCATTTTGTATATTTGCTAGTTAATTAGTTAGAAATATAAATCTCAATCTTTATAATTTTGAAAATTATTCAAACTTTTCTTCTTAGTGCTATTAAATAGTTATAGCTAAGCCTTAGTTCTCTATGGAATTCGACTTCGAACTTTTAGACCGGATTATATTTACAGCGATCGTTTATCCTTTTAAGGGCTAGAGTTGGGTGTGATCCATTTCCATGGAACTAACGGTGTAGCGGTAGCTGTACATATTGCTAGGTTGCAAGTTTGAACTTTTATTTTTGCTTTGTTATATTTGATTTTTTTTTTAATATTTTTGTTTTACTTGTTAATTTGAGAAACATGGCATCCTAGAATTATGGGAGTTTGGATGTTGGTAATTCTACTTTTAATCCTCCTTATGCATATTGTGAAGAAAACCACACATGACGAAATTATTAAAATATTTCTGAGAGCGAGTTATGTGCACCAACTCAATCTTATGTGTGGAATGTATGTGATATGTGTGGTGGTCAAGATGGTCACTTTTATGGTTGTGCTTATATTTCTTATCTTCCCCCAACCCCTTACTTTGATAGTTTTTCTTTTTCTTGTGAAGTTAATAGTAACAAAGAACCCAGAGATGATGACTTGAAAGAGATCAAGGATATGCTAAGGTGCCTCGTGGAACAAAATAATGAGAAACAACTGCACATACAAAGTCAAGATGATGTTATTCGCAACTTGGAGGCACAAGTGAGTCAACTAATTGAGGTAGTTAATGCTCAACAAGCCAATATTATGGATAGTAACCAAGAAAAGCATGAATTAGATGCTAAAATTGAGGTGCAAATGGAGGATCCAGAGTATAAAACCAACAATATAACCAACTAGAATTTGAGGATGGCAATGTTGAAAAAGTGAGACTAGAGTTAGCCAAGGACATTGCAGATATACATTTTGTTGACTCTAGTATCATTGTTGTTGAGGATTCTGAAAGTCCTGAAGTTTATGCGTGTGAGCGCATTGGTCCACACTCCAAGCATTTTTTTACATTGGTTTTGGATGATGATATGGAAATAGAGTCATCCGAAATAATTGAGGAGTCAAGGAATGAGGAACAAGGTGCATATATTTTGGAATTCTTCTTGCCAGAAAGTCAGAATTACATACCTCATACAAAGGCCAAGGAGTGCAGAATATTACATTATTTTCTTGGGCCAGTTAGATTCGTTCCACCGCCCCAAGAGCATAATCATAAGCTTGAAGCAAAACTTGGGGTTCAATTCATAAGCTCAAGGTGGAGGCAGAAAGTGATTCACGTCGTGCCGCAACGTTAAATCAAGCGCTTGTTGGGAGTCAATCCAGCTTTGCTACTTTCTTTTATTTTTTGTTGTTGTTATTATTCTATTATTCTTGTAGTGTCAATTTTTTATTTTTAGGAGCATGGAACGCAAAGTCAATGAAAGGATGCAACACCAAACCAGATGGTTGGAACTAAGTGTAAGGTACCCGCACAAAGGACCATGTCTGGGAGAAGTCTGAGTACCCCCATGAGATGCTAGTGGTTTGGTCTTTCGCCTTCCAAAGAGTTCCTTTTACTCTCTTCTATGTATAGATGTGCATTGGGGACAATGCACAATTTAAAGTGTGGGGTGAGGAGATTGTCTAGGTAAGTATATGCTATTTTAGTTGTGTTAATTTAACTGAATATTTTTTTTTTCAAAAATAGAAAAGATTGGAATTTTCCTACAATGGTTCTGGTAGACAGTTTCTTTGAGGGAGTTAAATCTAAAGAAAAAAAATAGAAAGATTTTCTTTTGTTAGGTAGCGATTCCCCCTTGGGCTTTCTTTGTACCGCGATTTCTTTCCACGGGTTTTGTTTGAACAGGGTGTAGTTAGTTTTTTTAAGGAATAGGAGCCACTGTATTGTATTTTAAAATGAAGAAATATCTCTTGACTTTGTTATGCCATGAGAATAGTGAGTACTCTGGTTGTGACGCTTAAGCTCAATTTTGACTCTTGTATGAGTACCTTAAATTTTATGATCTTAACTTTGCTTAACTGATTTGACTAGAATGTCTTGATGAAACCAATCCTGAGTGAGTTATGTGTCATGTAGTGTATAAGGTTTGGGTGTTATTCTGTGCATTGCATATGATGCCTAGAACTTGACTCGTGTATTTGCAAAGCGAAATAGTAGTTTTATCAGTCTTGGAAGTGATATAGGCATTTCTTTGTTGAGCCATATGCATATTTTGCCCTCCTAATTGTTATGTATCGTATTTAACCCCTTTGAGCATGTAATCTTATTTCTTTAGCAACCACATTACAAGCCTTACCCAATCGTTTGAATTAATCATCTATTTGAATCTTTTAACCTCTCATGAGCACTTGAATTATTATGAACAATGTAAAAATTAAAGTGTGGGGTGGTTGATTTGGCGTTTGAGTGGATCTAATGAGGTAAAGGGAAATGTGCATTGTTTTAAAAAAGTAAGATGCACTTAAATTGGAAAAGAAAAAGAAAAGAAAGAAAAAAAATAGTTGTATAGCAAAAAACAATTCCTTGATAAATTGTGACTTTGATATAAGTGTGCTTAAAGAAGAATGGAGTTAATATATAGTGATGTGAAGGTGGAGTTATGGTTTGGCATAAGTGTGGAACTTTAAATATTAAAGTGTATGTATTAAAGTGCTTAGGGAGGTGTAGTTAATCTTATATCCAAATATATCCTACCCATCCCGCAACCTACATTACAACCAAATAAAGTCCTACTTGATCCTAGACTGAATGAGCTCGATTAGTAGAGTAGTACATTACGGGCAAGCCTATGGTATGTCTTTTGTGGCATATGATGTTATTTCAGAGAGTGATTAAATTTTTTCTTTCTTTAGTTCCTAAGTGTTCTTAAATATTATTATGTTAAACTACTCTCTTTTGTTGTGTGAGGGCACTTGATTCATGAAAAAGAGGTAATGTTAGTGACCTCTAGGTTAGAGTAAGTGAGTAAGTTGTGAATAATGCATGGTACTTGAGAGTCAAATCTTGAGGTGAAGATGTTACGCTTTTGTGCTTAGTCTATTTTAAGTATTCTTTGTGTGACGAGTTAGGAGAATTATTTAAAAAGGTCGTGTCTATATAAAATATAGTTTGATTGCTCGAGTACGAGCAATAGTTTAAGTATGAGGTGTTGATGATAGGTTATAATTACGTATTTTGGTCGATTATTACACTCTAAATTACTACACTTTAGTTGAGTTTGAGCTTTAATCGCTAGTATTTTGCACTAATTGTGTATTTTATGCCTTGTAGGAGTGATTCCGAGCTATATAGATGTTATGGAATGAATTCAAGTCATTTAAAGCTTTGAAATCTGAGTAAAAGCCCAAGAAATTAAGCTGGGATCGTGTTCAGGGGTCAAATTTGATAGTTAAGAATAAATGACGACTCGAGCAGGCATATTGCACACTGTCCAGTAAAATAGACATAACTCTTTGATCCGAACTCCATTAGGGATATATAATGCATGGTTGGAAAGCCAACTCAAATAGGTACAACTTTCATGTGTTAAATTTTTCCATATTCCAAACAAAATAGGGTAACAAATATAGTCGAAACTGCAACCGCGGACCTGAACGCGGGCTGAGGCAGTGCACTCAGAAAATACCGCACCCGAACCGCGACCGCGAGCGTCCAGACCTGAATAATTATCCTTTTTCGTTAGGAGAATGTATAATTATTTTGGCTCGACCCTACTTGGTATATATACATGGAAAACGGTATTTTTGAGAAGGTTGGACGCGCTTTTGACACAGATTCGACCTAAGGAGGTAGAGACACAATAGGAGCAAGGCAGAGAATTCTTCTACGAGTTTTTTCTTCCTCTTTCTATTTTTTATTGTTGGTTATGAATTTTAGTATTATAGTTTTACTTATTATTATGAATAGATAATATTTTATCTAAGATTTTGATGGAACATTTTGTAGAATAAATTCTTGTTATGTTTTTATATAATAGAGCCGTTGGATTTCTCTACTTGTTCAACTACGTATTTATTATTGTTGATTGAATGGTCATCGATTGAATGTGTCTATATATTATGTGTTTCTTTAGAAAGAAAATATGTTTAGGTGATTGTTGAACAACGTCACTCCAAACGTATGTGAGAAATCAATACAGTGGATTTAAAGGCGGGTTTCGAATAACGAAGTCTTGACGTGGTCATAATGAGCGATTAGATAAAGCCAAATGGCGTAGTTCGAGAGAATATGTCTAGTAAATTATTGTAGTTGTTCAAGAAAGAATTACGGCACCTAAAGTGCTCACGGTCAGTAGAGAATACATTGGCAAAATTGTAGGGAACATAGCATTTTGTTAACATTTTCTGTTTCGAGTCTCCCCAATAGCAAGGTGGGAAGTTCTTGAAGGGAAGGATGCCGGGGGCCTATTTGGAAACAGCCTCTCTACCCTAGGGTATGGGTAAAGTTTGCGTACACTATACCCTCCCCAAACTCCACTAAGTAAAATTATATTGGGTTGTTATTGTGCAGGAGCCACGTTTTTCTCTTTAATTATACTAGCCTTTTTGTATGTCTGTTTGCTCTTGAAAGCCCAAAAAAAGTTTAGGTTAAAGATAAGAAATAGTGCAAACCAACCATCTTGTCTTTAATTATTGTATGGTCACGACACGAAATAACAAGATGCATTTTCACCAAATTCTTGATTTTCCAAATGTGCTATACACTAACTAAAGCAAACGGGAAAACACCAATCAATCATAAAATTGTTGAAATTTGAAATTCAAAAGAGATTGAGGAAATAAATTAAGATAGTTTCTGCATTTGCATTGTAAAGTGTATATCATGTCTCACCATTCTCTTGTGAATAGTGTAAACTGAAAACATAGAGAAAAAAAAAAGGGAAATTTTGAACTTTCTCTTAGGGAAAAATTCAAGAGAAAACTGGAGGAAGACTAACCATGGCTTCTGTACCGACAATCATTTTCTTTAAATATTTCAATTTGCAAATAAATTGTTTGTAAACCACATCTTTAGCAACAGAAAATGTTAATAAAATGCTATTTTTCAGAGTATTTAATCTCCTTCCAATCTTGATCTTCAACTTGTAGAATTTCACTTTCAACCATAGGTTCTTTCTTTGAGAAACAACAGAATCTGCTTTATTTAATGACTTGTAAATCAAGAACTGTGCTTTTCTATGTTTTATCTCTTCAGGATCTTCTCTTTCAATCTTGGAATAAACATATTGTTTATTGAGAAAAGTGGTCATTTTAGGAAATTGGATATTTTCTGGTATAAGAAAAATAGAATAGAAGAACTTCAGAAAATTAAATATGGGAGTTGAAACACTTTAGAAGTGAGGGTGAGAAATGGAAGAAATATTTATACTGGACATGAAGAGTATTTTGGAAGAAATATTTATAGTGGAAAACATTTAGATCTTGATTTGCTGAATATATATTCTGAATTATGACTTGTGTAGTTGTGTTACATATACAAAGTCAAAGGGTTAACAGAGGAGATGACTCAGGATTTGAATATCGGGATGCACTTTTGGATTCAATCAAAATCTACTTTATATATAGGATGCTCATTACTAATATATCACTATTTTGTGGGTGTGTGTGCGTGTGTGAAAAACATAAACTAAGACGACATAGGTCTGCCCTCTGACATTTTGTGGGTGCCAGTAACATCTCCCGATATTGCATAAGTCAGCCTCTAGTTAACGGAGAACTCTCAAAGTTATATGGCGATTGAAATATGAATAACATAAATTACTCTCTTATTTCAATTAAGATGACACATTTGTCTTATCAAGAGCCAATTTGACTAAAGTTTGAAGCTAAATTGGATTGGTTCAGCTCACTATTTTAAAATTAAAAAATTAAAAAATTTAAAAATTATACGAAAAGTACTATAAGTTGCAGTTTTCTCATATCAATATGATAAAAGAAATATATTTTAAAATATTAATCAAAATTATACTGTCTAACTTTCAATAAGCAAAATATGTCATCTAAATTGTGATAAAGAAAGTATAATAAATTAAGAAAGTTGTAAATGTCTGGCGATGAACTGCTAGGAATAAAATACTAAAAGTGGTGTAAATAATTGTACTAATATAATATCATATATGCAGCAGCTAGAAGTATCAATAGAAAGTCAGGAGACATATAAGGCAATACTTATTAATTAGGGTCACTACATATGTCTGTTTAGTTACAGTTAAAGCCTTTGTTTTTCTAAATGTCAACGATATTATATGTCTGCCGGCTTCCCTTGTTAGGTCTATGTATTTCTACATGTTTCGATAGGAAAAAGATCCGGTCAAGTATTATTAGTTCAAGTAATATTCAATAGCCCTCTAGATTTATGCCATGTGGATCATAAAATAATTAATGGTTGAGATTTATTAAACTTTTATACTTATTAAAAAAAAAAAAAGAAAATGGTACAAGTTTGCCTAACTCAACCGTTAAGAATTAACCCAAGGTTACATTCTCACTTTTTTCCCCTTTTAATACATCCAAAATATGTTTTTTACTTTTAGCAAAATAAAACAGTATTCAACAGAATATTATCAAGAAAGGCAATTAAAAATGGCGGGAATCATCTATCCTATTTTTTTACCCGCCAAAACAATCTTTTCTCCTTTGAAAAGATCATACATATCATTAAAAGATATGTATTCATCTTTTACAACTATTTGATCTTACTTCTTTTCCTAAGAAACCAAAATTCATTGTTGCTATCGTCAACAACAAACACTGAATCTCTCCAAATACAAGGTTTTATTCCTACCTCTTCTTGTAATATTAGTTATTGTTTGATTAATTCATATATTTTTTATCTAATATATATTTTCATCCATATGATGCCTCGTCTGACAAACTGCAAATGAGAAAAAGTTTGTACCTTTTTACGTTTGAATCATTATATTGTTCAACTCCATAGTATTTTAAGTTTGATTTCTTTTTTTAAATATAGTTGAGAATTTCGGAAAAAGAATGTGCGAAAATTCTCCTGAAGAAGTTTTACAAAGTAACTCTCAAGGGATAGTAGATTATGAACCGAAACTTGGCCTTGAGTTTGATAGTGACGAGGATGCACTTAATTATTATAATGAGTATGCAAGAAGAGTTGGTTTTAGTGTTCGTAAAGAATACATCAATACAAACAAAAAATTGGGTTATGTGACATCACGGAAGATTACATGTTTCAAGGAAGGTTTTCGTAGAGATGATAAACGAAAAGAGATCAAGTTAAAACGTTACGAAGAGAAACGCGAACAGGATGTCAAGCTTATATTATTGTGACCCGTCACTCAGTGGGAAAGTACTATATTATTAAAGTTGAATTGGAACATAATCATGCACTTGTTCCACAGACAATGGTTCATATGTTGCCATCTCACCGAGGGATAAACGAAGTTCAGGCTCATGAAATAGATTTAGCAGAGGATACTGGATTGATTTTATGAGTCTTCAAGCTGGAGGTCGAGTAAATTTGGGTTATACCAAGTTAGATCAGAAGAACTACCTTCGAATAAAACGATAAAAGGCTATGAGATGATGGGAAGCAGGTAAATGAATTAACATACCATGTCTATAAGAAATATATTATCATTTCTTATTTCTATTAGACTTCTTAATATAATTTTCTAATATGGTCCACTAAAATATAAAGTATAATGTAAGTTTTTTTCTTATTTCATCCAGGAGTACTGTTAGAATATTTTGTGAAAAAAATAATTGAAGATCCATCTTTCTTTTTTGCGGTACAATTGGATGTTGATGATATGATCACAAATATATTTTGGGCGGATTCAAAGATGATAATAGACTATGATACTTTTGGATATGTGCTCTTATTCGATACCACTTACCAGACGAATAGAGAGCACAGACCTTTGGCAAGTTTTGTTGGATTGAACAACCATAGAAAAATGTGTTTTCGGATGCGCTTTAATGTATGATGAGGCTACAGATTCCTTTCAGTGGTTGTTTGAAACGTTTCTTGGAGCGATGTCTGGAAAAAAACCAAAAATAATTTTTACAGATCAAGATGCTGCAATAAGTAAGGCCATCTCACTTGTCATGCCAGAAGTTTATCACAGGTTATGTGTCTGGCACATGGAGCAAAATGCAACTAAACATCTCAGTCAAATTTTTAAAAGGTACGCTTCTTTTTGTGGTGATTTTTGAAAATATATTTATGAGTATGAAGATAAAGCAGAATTTATGGATGCTTGGAATACAATGCTTGATGAATATAGCCTTCATGAAAATGAATGGTAGCAAGTAATATATGCATTAAGGGAAAAATTATTTGCAGCATATGGAAAAAAAAAATCAGGTGGTATGAACAGTACATAGTTAAGTGAGAGTTTGAATGGTAATTTAAAGGATTACTTGCAGTCTGATTACCATTTAGTACAATTTTTTAAGCATTATGATCGAGCAATTGAGGATAAGCGATATAATGAGCTGCAAGATACTTGTGATGCATCACAACGAATTTCAGTATTAAAAGCACAAGTTCCTATTTTGATTCATGCTAGAGAGGTCTATACCTCAAATATTTTTGCAAAATTTCAAGATGAATATATGAAATCTTTATCAATCAAAGTGAATATTGAATGTGGGAAGAACACTTTGTCCACCATTTACAATGTTAGTAAGCATGGGCATACTCGAGATATATTGTTACAGTGACAGAGGTAGGCCATATATCTTGTACTTGCTTGAAGTTCGAGTCTATGGGTATACTTTGTTGCCATGCAATAAGAGTTCTCGATGTAGTGAAAGGAGTTAGTAGAATTCCAACTGAGTATATTTTGGACATATGGACAAAAAATGCAAAGGACGTAAATATTAAAGAAGTTGATGAGCAAGAAATAGAGATCAAGGATCCAATTGATTACTATGAATCCCTACAGAGTTCTTTGTCCTATATTTGTTAAAATGGTAGCAAAAGCTTCTGAAACAGATGACGGCTATAAGGTAGCGGTAGCATGTGCAAATGAGCTAAGTTCAAAACTGAAGCAAATCGCAGAAGCAACTACTCCATCTTTTTGTTCTAGTGGTTCAACAAGAGATTTACCAGAAAAAAATAATAACATAAATATCCTCACACGAGCCAAAAATTTGAAAAAGAAAGATGGAAAACGCCATAAAAAGAGGATCAAACCTTCCCTCCAGGTGAACGCAAATCACAAGAAAGCTCGAGGAAACAAGTCTAAGTTCTGCTAAATAGGATAGATCAAGAGTCGATGATAGAGCTCTATCTGATAGTGAAAAATATTTCAATCAGGTATATCACATTTATTTTTAAACTATTAGAGTAGCTCATATATATTATTTCTTATAATATTTAATCAATCACACTAATATTTTTATTAATTGGTAGGATCCAATATCAACGGGAAATATTTATGAGAATTCTGATTTAAGTGCCTTTCAGACTATGGCTTGTGCTAGCTTATCCCACATTTCAGAGTTTTCCCTTTCGTTGTCATGCCCTAGCTTTACTCAAATGTTGACGGTAATATAACAATTTATTTTAATCTAAGTTAAACTTACGCTTTTTCTTTCAGTTAACTTCATTATTTATATTTGTGCATGAACCTTTTTGTCTTGATACTTTTGCACAAGCACAAAAGTCTTATTCATTTTTTCATGATCAGGTGCCTATTAGATGATGTTTTTATTTTTATTTTAATATAAAAATTAGCTATTAATATTTCAAAATTGTTTACGTCTTGCAGGCAAACCTTTTCGAGAGTCAGGGATTACAAAAGTTCCAAGATAACAATACATTATGATCTATGCCAGTGTTTTTATTTTATATTGACTTTTTCGAATATTTGATATACTGGGTATTTTAGAAATGCAATTAAGTGAAGTGTTGCTTTTAGTAAATTTAATTGGACGTATAGAGGATCTTTATCTTATTTTCCCACATACAATTTCATAAATATTCTATAGCATCAGTACAAGTCATTGTTACCTACGCTCATTTGGAACTTTTGCAATCTTTTAAATATTTCATGAACTTGGATTAAGTAAAAAGTAAAAGTTGAATACTGTTTTATTTTGCTAAGAGTAAAAGACATATTTTGGATGTATTAAAAGGGAAAAAAAAGTGAGAATGCAACATTGGGTTAATTTTTAACGGTGGAGTTAGGCAAACTTGTACCATTTTAGTTTTTTTTTAATAAGTATAAAAGTTTAATGAATCTCAACCATTAATCATTTTATGGTCCACGTGGCATGAATCTAGAGGGCTATTGAGTATTACTTGAGCTAATAATACTTGACCGGATCTTTTTCCGTTTTTAGTGTCAATTTCAGAACGTTTTGTCAATTCGGAAAGTTTTTTTGTGACAAGATTTGGAGTGAATTTATAATTTAAATCAATATACGTGAAAAAGATTGCATCAATATACTTTTTCTATTTTAATTTAATATCAAGGTATTTGACTATGCACGAAGTTTAACAAAAATAAACTTATAAAATTTATGGTCTAAAATATGTCATAATTATTTCTAGGCTAATGAAGTTTAAAGTTAATTAATTTTTCTTAATATACAAAGATATTATTTTTGTGGCCAAAGTAAAAAGAAATGAATGACACATAAATTAGGACGGAAAGAATATTATATTTTATAATTGTTCAATTATATGTTTGAAGTTCAAACCAAAGAAATGATCGTACTACACCTTTTGTTACCATGCTATAACTGCCACTAACAGCCAGATCTGGTTTGGTATAAAGCAGAATTAATTAATTCTTACTTTTGATCAAAAGATATTCTTATTTAAGATGATAGGATGATTCATGAGAGTAGAAAATCCTAATTTTTTTGTCAACTATTTGATACTTGATAATTTTTCTAATTTTTTTTTAAAAGAATGATGATATGATGTATGGACTGGAGTAATATATATCAACAACAATAACATATCAGTTAAAAAATTTTGGTAGGGTCCAAAAAGAATAGTATATATATATATATATATATCCTAATTTGTACCTTGTAATTTGTAAAGTTAGAGAGAGGTATTTTCAATAAATTCTCGGATAAGGAGCTGAAGTAATACATGAGCTGGCAAATAATATGCCAGCATTGGCATTATTGGGACGCTTTTGGTGATAATAAATTCAAATGAACTAATGTAGATTTGGTCACTTGTCAATAATTACATTAAATAATAATTACCAACAATAATTATTTTGACAATTTTAGACAAAGATATGATAGTTTAGTATGATATATGCTTTACCAAGTAATATTTGTAGCTGTAGCTATATTTTAATGGAACATCTTAGAGTAGAACCGTCACCAAGTATTTTCTGCATGAGAGAAGATAAGGAGGACTGTCAAAAAAGAAATTAAATGGATTTAATTACCTCAAAATGAAAGGCATGAACTTATATATGCACTTATTCAAGTTATCATAATTTATTTTACTTTGTTAACATGACCATGACTACTTTAATATACCCTGTTTATCTATAACAAGAGTATAAACGATCTTTTTTACGTAGTAGAAGGGTATTTTTGATCCTTTTTCCTTTTTTTCTTTCACGGCCAGTCAAATGCTGCATCAGTTATGCAATGACTAATCTCTCTAACCAAATATAGCATTACCTTGCAGGATTTTATGGGGCATTTGTATCTAAATCTGATTTTTGTGTCACATTTTAACTTGTGACCACTAGAAATTACAAGCGCACCCGCTTTTTCGCATAATTTCAGCATACGGGGCTGAAGTAGCAAAGGCAATCACGCAAAACTTCAGCATTCTAGTATACGGACCTGAAAAAGCTTGGCCAGACAGGCTCTAAGTCAAAGGAGAAAACTACCATCTATAGCCCCTCAAAATTTTAATAGCCCATATTTTATCCTATTAAAAAAATGGCCCTTCGGACGTATTGCATATAGTAGCCCAAAGGAATGAGTACGACAACAGAAGCGCTTTCCTAAGTTGAAGGTCGTAGGTTTGACTCCTACATAGCTCGATAGAGCAACCTTTTTTTTCCTTTTTAAATGTACTTCTAGATCTGATAAGTACTCCCTCCATTTTAATTTATGTGAACCAATTTGACCGGGCACAAAGTTTAAGAAAAAAAAAGACTTTTGAACTTGTGGTATAAAATGACATATATATATTTTATATGGCTATAAATCATTGCATAAAGGTAAATTGTTTCCAAATAAAAATAAATTATTTTTTTTGGCATAAACCAAAAAAACAATTACATAAATTACAAGGAATGGAGTATTAGCTAATAATTGAATGAAATAATAATTGAATGAAATATGTAATGCAAGTCATATTTCACTCACTAAGAAGGTGGCTGAGTGCTATATACTATCTAGATGACTAGATTATTAAATTTCATATTTAACTTGTTTTCAAGACATGCTATCATGATAGTTTCTTATTGTTAGGTAGATCTTAGAACGAATATTATATAATAGAATAATTAAATGATAATGAGGTTTTGTAAGGCTTTCTCTTCTTTTAAGCTATCGAAAGCATGAGCGCCAATCTCGGGATTGATTTTCGACCAAATCCAACTTGAGGTTTCAGCGTGACAGAATTTACAATATTTTACTAAGTCAACTTGAGAAGGTGTATATTGAAAAGGTATTAGTAATCCAACATTATTTTGTATATTGAGTTTATTTGAGTGTGTTTGTGTATCTAAAGTGTATATATTTGTGTATCCCAAATATATTTTGTATCGTAAATGTATAATTGTCTGAACAATATATCAAAATTATATATAATATGTATTTTCTAATATATAAACATAGTGTATATAAATTATATACAATATTATATGTGTTATGTGTGTGCACTGTGTATTTGGAGTGTATCATATATTTTTGCATAGTAACAGTCATTTTTATATATATTTCGTATAGTTATATCTATTTTATATATTTTTTGTATAGTGATAGTCTATTTTATATATTTTTGTATAGTGACAGTCTATTTTGTATAGTGATAGCTTATTTTGTATATTGTTTGTATAATGACAGTTTATTTTTGTATATATTTTGTATTTTGTATAGTGACAGATTTTGTATATATTTTGTATAATGACGGTCTAGTGTATATAAACTGTATAGTGGCAATCTATTTAGTATATTTTTGTATAGTGACAGTCTATTTTGTACATATTTTATATAGTGACAGAATATTGTATATAAATTGTATAATAACAGTCTATTTTAGTATTTTTCTTTTATATAGTAACAGTCTATTTAGTATATATATTACATAAAATATGTATATAGAGTATCTCGTGCATCTTGCAATGTATCCATAATATATCATAAATATATTCCCGAACGCTTTTGTGTATCCTTTTTACATAGTGCAATTTTACTAATATAATCTTAATCTCGAAAGGAGTATTGAGGGATGAAAAAGCAACAAAATCCGTGATACCATTAGCATATGAATAGACACTCCTCTAACCTTATTACCCACTTCTTCTGGAATAAAAAAAGGTCGGCGCGACAATAATAACGAAAAGGAAAGGAAAGGGAAGAAACAACCCAACTCTTCAAACGTTGTGTTTGGCAAGAGCAATACCAACTTCTTCAAAGAAAAAGAGATGGAGAGATTAAAATAGACGAGAAGGTAAATTAGCCTAATTAACACCAGAACGTTTCTTTGTTTGTTGATGGGGAAGCTTCGGAATTGGAAACTACAATCGATGGGTTGAAACAATCGATGATGCCGGTGATTGAAGCGATGGAGCATCTACGAGGATCGACAGTGAGGTTTGTCTTTGCAGCCATGGCGTGGTCGCCTCTCTTTCTGCGATCTGTCTTTACAGATACGAGCCTCTTAGTTAAGTACTTTTAGGCTAGCCACTAGAATTATTTTTGGGCTATAAAATGCATACTGTAATTTTTGGGCTACTGGATGTTATATGTTTGGGCCGATGGGCTATAAATGAATTTTGTTCAAGTTTTTGTTTGTTATTGTTGAACTTAAGCATAGTAGCTGAAGTTTTGTTCTCTATTTGCTAAAAAAATTATTTGTAATTGCGTTTTGTTTTGTAACGGGCGAAGTTTTTATTTTGTAGAGATGGAGTTTTTATTTTTATAATTGGCGAACTTTAGCTTTAGAACCGAAGTTTTTATTTTTGTAATTTGCGAACTTCAGCTCTTTGTTTTGTAACTGGTGAATTGAGCTCTAGAGTAAGTTTTGTTTTGTAATTGTCGAACTTCAGATCTTTAGTTCATTTATAAAAACTTCAGCACTATATAAGCTTAAGTGTTTTAAAAAGCTTTCTAACATACTAGATAAATAATCAGATTGCCAACATTATCCAAATCATAAATTTTGAAAATAACAAACGTGAAAACAACATAATTATTTGCAACTCTCCTACCCCTCCCCCCTCCCACCTCCCTCACCCCTCCCCTTCCCGAAGTCTCTAAAAATTGACACAATCTAAAGGAACTAATGTGATGCTTTACTTTTTAACGCAAAAATCGCGTATTTTCAAATCGGTAAATTTATAATTTCTAAACCCGTAAACTTCCGAACTCATAATTTTGGAACTTGTAAAATATTGAGCTTTTAAATGATAAATAATAAAATTAAAGAGGAATATATATTTTAAAATTTTTTCGGGAGGGGGGTGGGGGGCTGGGGCGGGGGGGGGGGGGGGGGGGGGGGGGGGGCAGTTAATCGAAAAAAAATAAAAATTTAAAGTACAAAAAAAAATATTTTTTTTTGTGGGGGGGGGAGGGGGTAGGGGGTGGGTGGTGCAGAAAAATAAGAAAACAGAAATTTAAAATTATAGAAAAAAAAATTAAGGTAAAAGAATTTTTTTTTTTTTGGGTGGGGTGAAGGGGTAGTAGGGTGGATGGTAACGGAAAAACTGAAATTTTTCTAAAAAAAAAACTGTTTTTTGGAGACGGGGTGGGGTGTATTGGTGAGGGTGAGAATGGTTGAGAAGCAGCTTTGGAAAATGCTTTCCCTTCTTTTGATAAGGAAAACATTTTCCTCCAATTGGAGGAAAATGAATTGACAAGGAAAATGTTTTCCAAAACATTTAAGCCAACCAAACATGGGAAAATTGGAAAACATTTTCCACCAAACATACCCTTAGTCTCTAATACAATCAATTTGGAATCTATCCCCAAAAGATTTGGAATAAATTACAAAGGTATCAGAAGATAATGCATTGATGCATTATTTACAATGCGTATAATTGATGCAATGTTTCTGCTAAGACTCATAGCCTATGACTAATTACAACTTTACATATGACATAATCATTAGCTACCAAGTCCAAAACTTTTTCACAATAGCTAGTAATCAGCTTTATTGTCAAAAATAAAAGAAATATGGTATGCTTAACCAACAGATCCTTCAAGTTTCAAGCTCATTAGCTGATTCACCTCAGCACCAAATTCATCAGGAAGTTCGTTGAAAACGTCCCTACAAAACCCCGAAATCATCGCAGCCATCGCTTTTTCATAGTCGATTCCCCTCTGTTGGAAATAAAACAACTGATCTTCACCAATCTTTGACGTGGTCGCTTCGTGTTCGATGCGGGCTGTTGGGTTTTTGCTCTGTTCAAATGATGATAACATCAGTAGAAGCAATAGTGCAAAGCAGAAGTTATGTTTACCTCATACTCAACACTGAGAACAGAGAGAAGTGAAATTTCGGTTCAAATTAGAGCAGGAAGTTAACATGCAGAAGGATCTTCCACATAAACGCTTGATCTAGCTACATCTAACATCAAGTTTTTTAATGCACTTCCAATGATATTAGATACCATACTTCGGAAACAGAGGCTTCATTCAAACTTCAGACAAATAAATATATAGCAACATCGTGGCAATGGCTTTTGATCCATCCTTAAAGGTCTATAGACATATTACAACACATCTTATCATTGCCATGCACTACTCATGTCGACTCCACAAGCAATCCAGCTAAAATAACTAGGCAATCCAAGACTAATTAAATCTTGCAAATATAAATAGCAGCCTCGGATAAGCCAGTATAGCTTGAAGAAATTAAATTCAAGGCGATATAAGTATAAAAGAACTATAAAAAACCTAATAAGACCTCGCACCCCAGGGTCTGGCCTAGTGATCAATGAAGTGGGTCGAGAACCATGAGGTTTAGGTTCAAATCCCAGTAGAGGCAAATAAACTAGGTGATTTTTTCCATCTGTTCAAGATAGCTCTACTTTAGTAGACAGAGTTATCTAGTTCCTGTTGCTGGTGGGAGATAGCAGGTATCCCGTAAAATTAGTCAAGGTACGTATAAGGTGGTCCGGACACCACAGTTATCACCAAAAAAAAAAAAAAAAGGAGAAGCCTTATAAGACCTGGAGTCCAACCAGGAACTTCGAAGCTGCCTGCCTCAACATAGCAGAGCTTATGTAACTTCTTCTAACAGATTGTTTTTATGGTAAATAGCAATAGTCCCCACGAACCTTTTCTCCCCTTCTTTCTTCATCTTGTAGATGATTTCTAACTTCACAAGGAAGATTTTTTGTCTCCTCTGATTCTAGATTTCAAAAAGATGAGGCCTTGATGTTGGTGAAATAAAAACATTGTCTATTCTATGAAAAAGGTCATATAAAAAATTAATTATGCTAGCACCACGCATAACATCACGTAAAACAACTAAAACGATTACCGTGCGATTGAATAGTTTATACGTAGCAACTCTAGCATGCTATGGCAACAAAAACAAAAATGAAACAAGACTTATTGTTATCAGGCTAAGATGGAGAGGAAAAAATTCCCAAAGAGCACACTACCTGAATGTACGGATAAGTGTTGGCAGCAGCAGTATCACCAATGAGCATTGAATCACACTGTGAGGAATTTTTGGCATTTTCGGCATTAGACAACACCTGAACCAGTCCTCGATAACAGTTCCTAGAATGTCCTGCTGAAATACCCTTTGAAATTATCCTACTCCTCGTATTCTTCCCTTTGTGTATCATCTTTGTCCCAGTATCTGCCTGCTGATAATTATTAGTCAACGCCACAGAATAGAATTCACCAACTGATTCATCACCTTCTAACACAACACTCGGATATTTCCAAGTAATAGCTGACCCTGTCTCCACTTGCGTCCATGAAATCTTCGACCTCGCTCCAGCGCAAAGTCCCCTCTTTGTAACAAAATTATAAATCCCTCCTTTACCTTCCTCATCTCCCGCATACCAATTCTGCACAGTGGAATACTTAATCTCCGCACCTTCTTCACAATACAACTCCACCACAGCAGCATGTAACTGATTAGTATCATATGCAGGCGCGGTACACCCTTCTAAATATTCTACAAAACTCCCTTCCTCTGCAATTATAACAGTCCTCTCGAACTGTCCGGTTTCCATAGCATTTATTCTAAAATAAGTCGATATCTGCATCGGACACCTAGTGTTCTTGGGTATATACACAAATGATCCATCACTAAACACAGCCGAATTAAGAGCCGCATAAAAATTATCTTCCGGGGGTACAACTCTCCCCAAATACTTCTTAACCAAATCCGGATACTCCCTAATCGCCTCAGATATCGAACAAAAAATAACACCAGATTTCTCTAAAGTCTTCCTATGTGTAGTAGCAATAGAAACACTATCAAGAACAGCATCAACCGCGACATTCGCCAAACGATTCCTTTCGTTTAAAGGCACACCCAATTTATCAAAATACTTAATAAGCTCAGGATCAGCTTCATCAAGACTATTCAAAGTTGGTTTCTTTTTAGGTTCTGAATAATAAACAATATCTTGAAAATTAATATCCGGGTACCTATTATCAGACCAATTAGGCTCTTTCATTTTAATAAATTTCTCATAAGATTTCAACCTGAACTCAAGCATCCAACTAGGCTCGTTTTTCTTTGCTGAAATCAACTTTACAGTTTCCTCAGAAAGCCCTTTTGGTAGTGCAAAAGATTCAATTTTTTCATTAAAACCCCATTTATAGTCTCTTTTCAAGAATTTCTGAAGTTGGTCATTTTCATTTGTTGAAAAGGAGGAATCTTTACCTGGGGTTTCAAGAGTGGTGTTGACCAATTCTGCAGCTTTGACCTTCAAATTTCTTGAATTAGGGTTTCTGGGTGTAGCTGATTTTTTAAGAAATTGACACCCTTTTGGTAGTTTTGGTTGTTCAGTGATTTGTTGAGGAGAGAAACAAGAGATTCCATTGGTAACAAGAGAAGCCATAATTAATGCCTTTTGGAAGAGAGAAAGAAGCTTAGATTGAAGTATTGAACAAACAATCAAAAATTACAACTTTTAAATTTTTTATTTTTGGAATATTTTGATGATTCTTATAGATATTATTTTTGTTTTTGTAGGTTAGTGCTGTTTTAATTATTTGTGTGGTGCTGGTTTTTGGAGGGTCTTGTGCTGACCACATGCCTTCTTTTTCAGCCATGAAATTTTTGGATTTTTCTTATAAAATATATCCACTTAGGGGTTAGGACTAAATATAGAGTAGAGCTGCCAAAATTAATTGTATGGATAGTAAATTTTTTGCACACAAATTGGACTAGAGTGAAATATATTAATGTGCTTGTGGTATAAATTATAAATATGATAAAACCTACATTGATATTTGAGAAATGTATTACTTCATGAAATTGATTTATACTCCTTGCATTTGGATTTGTGTGAATCTATTTTTTTTTCTTTTGGATCAAAATGATTCTTTTTTATATTTCAAAATAATTTATATTATTTAATAATTTATAATCAAACAAAATATATGTGCTTTAATACTACAAGTTCAAAAAAAAATCTATATATTCAAATAAATTCACATAAATTGGAAGAAGTAGAGTATAATATTCCATTCTTTTATTTTTAGTCAATTCAAAAAGGATAACATCATTGTTTATTTGACAAATATTTAATGGGATTATCCCTATTTACTCTTGTCGAATTCCACACATGTAAATGCTGCTCCTTATTTGTAAGGAAAAGTCAATTAAAAGGTTCCAACTGTTATAAGGATTAGTTGGAACATTGCAAAATCTTTCCATCTTTTAAAAACTTTTTACCTAATTAAATATAATTATTTATTATATAAATTAAAATGGATGGAAAATTAAATTGCTTTTAAAGGTTTTTCTTCCTTAGCAACATATTTCTAGTTCCTTTAGATATTTTAACTTACCCTATCGGCGTATCATCAACCCTTCTCCTTCACTAGTTCCTTTGTTGCATTTTATGTAGCTCACAATTCTTTTAAATTTAATTTAACCTAAAATAATATTTTTTTTAATTTAAATAATTTAATTTAAACTTCCCAACCTATCCTTAATGGGATGATTTATAGGCAACTTTAAAAATCTTTCTTTTATTTTTCCTTTAAATTTTGTCCTTGTTCAACATAAATTAGGACGGTTGGAATAAATAAATAAACAAGTAAACAGCAATATAAATGTAGTTTTTCTAAGAAAATGCACTTTGTAATATGTCTAGGGCTAATTTTATTAATAAACAAAAATAACCACAATGAAAAAGTACAAGGAGCCAAAAGTAACAGTAGTGTAACATCTATTGCCTAGACAAGATGATCATTCTATGCGCTCCAACGTCTCACGAGGGTGAATAATCTCATAGCAAACTGAGGTATCTCTCAATCGCAAAAATAGATGTGCAACTACTTAGCTACACTTTACCTTACAATTCTTATTGGCATGAATGACCTCAAACAAGCATGTCTAAAATAAGAACTAGAAATAACTCAATATTCTATAATTATCATAGAGTTTATACTTCATGAATTCGGACGATGAATTCTGAATCGCCTAAAATTTTATCAGTCCATCAGAAATGAGCTAATGAAAAATATCATAGCTTTGCCATGATTGTTCTGCATTTTTTGGTATTTTAGGGTTATAAAGAGGAATTGAGGACGATTTTAATTTTTTTTTTGTGTGTTAATATCAATGTCATCTTCACGAATGTGGATGACGGGCTGCGAATCGCTTAAATTTTTTGTGAGCTCATCAGAAACAATCTAATAAATAATATGATGACTTTTCTCATTTTTTAGCATTTTAGGGGCATAAAACAGGAATTCAGGATGATTTAATATTTTTCGTATGCTAATGTCCACGCCATGATCGTTTTTCTCATTTTGTGGCGTTTTAAGGCCATAAAACAATAATTCAATACGATTTTTATTTTTGTGTGCATTAATCCATACGATCTTCATGAATTCGGACGATTGGCCCCAATTAGCCTAAGATTTTGTGGACCTGTAAAAATGACCTAATGAACCATAGTCATAGACTCGTCGTGACCTTTCCTCGTTTTTTGGCCTTTTAGGGTCACAACATAGGAATTTAGCGTGATTCCAACTTTTCGTGTGCTATGTCCAAGCCATCTTCATGAATTGAGGCGGTCGATCCTGAATCGCCTAAAAGTTTGTCGGTCCATTAGAAATTTCCTAATGAACCATAGTCATTGCCTCTCCATGATCGTTCTATTATTTTTTAGCATATTAAGGTCATAAAATTGGAATTCAACACGCTTTTTGACTTTTTTGTGTACTAATATCCACGTCATCTTCATGAATTCGGGCGACTAGTCCCGAATCGTCTAAAATTCTATGGGCCCATCATAAATGACCTAATGAACCATAGTCATTGCATCGCTATGACCGTTTCTCATTTTTGGCATTTTAGGACCATAAAACAGAATTCACCATGATTTTTAATTTTTTTCGTGTGCCATCTTTTAAATTTCAGGTGTCCGACCCCGAATCGCCTAAAATTTTGTCTGCTCATCAGAAATGGTCTAATTAATAATAGTCATTGCCTCGTCGTGATTGTTCCTCTATTTTTGGCATTTTAGAGCCATAAAACATAAATTCAACATGACTTACGATTTTTCATGTGCTAGTATCCACGCTATCTTCATGAATTCGGGTGATCGGTCCCGAATTGCCTAAAATTTTATGGGCATTTTAGAAATGACCTAATGGATTGTAGTCATTATTTCGCTATGATCGCTTCTTGTTTTTTAGCGCTTTGAGGCTATAAAATAGGAATTCAACATGATTTTTTATTTTTTGTGTGCTAATGTTCGCGCTATCTTCATGATTTGGGGAGATCGACCCTTGAATCTACTAAATTTTTGTAAGAATTTCATAAATGACCTAATGAACCATAGTCATTAATTTTCCAAGACCGTTCCTCGTATTTTGACGTTTCGGGGCAATAAACACAAGAATTTAGAATGATATTTGATTTTTTTTGTGCTAATGCCCACGCCATCTTCGTGAATTCGGACGACCGACCTCGACTTTCCTAAAATTTTGTGGTCCTATCATAAACGACCTAACGAATAATAGTCATTGCTCGCCATAACGGTTCTTCGTTTTTGATATTTTAGGGCCATAACATAGGAATTCAGCATGATTTTCCATTTTCTCGTGTGCTATGTTCATGCCATCTTCCTGAATCAGGGCGACCAGCCACAAATCGCCTAAAATTTTGTGGGCCTATCATAAATACATTAGTTAATCGTAATCATTGCCTCGCTATGCCGTTTCTTATTTTTAGCATTTTATGGTCATAAAATAGGAGTTCAGCACATTTTCTGATTTTTCGTGCGCTAATATCCATGTCATTTTTATGAATTCGGCCAACCAGCTTTGAATCGCCTAAAAAATTTTGGACCTATCAGAAACGACCTAATTAATCATAATCATTACTTATCCATGATATTTCATCATATTTGTGCATTTTAAGGCCATAAATAAGAATTCAGCACGATTTCTAATTTTTTGTGTGCTAATGTCCATGTTATCTTCATGAATTCGGGCAACTGGCCTCGAATTGTGCCCATTATGACCCAATGAATAATAGTTATTACCTCGACATAATCTTTCTACTTTTTTTTTTATTTAACACGATTTTTTTATTTTTTGTGTGCTAATTTTCACGCCAACTTCATGAATTAGGACTATCGGCCTTGAATAACCTTTTTTTTTTTGGACCATCAGAAACGATCTAATAAACAATAGTCATTGCCTCACCATGACAGTTCCTAATTTGTTTTTCATTTTAGAGATATAAGAAGAAATTTAGCAAGATTTCGTGTGCTAATGTCGACGACATCTTCATGAATTTGGGCGACCGGCCCCGAATCATCTAAAATTTTGCGAGCTCATCAGAAATAACCTAATGAACCATAGTCATTACCTCGCCATGATCGTTCCTTATTTTTGGCATTTTAGGCCCATAAAATAGGAATTCATCATAATTCTTTTATTTGTCGTGCAGTAATGTCCACGCTATCTTTATGAATTCGGGCGACTAGCCTCAAATTGCTAAACTTTTATGGTCCCGTCATGAATGAATTAATGAACATAATAAGTACCTTGCTATGATCGTTCCTTATTTTTAGCATTCTACGGTCATATCAATGGAATTCAGCATGATTTTTAATTTTTCATATGCTAATGGTAATGCCATCTTCATGAATTTGAGCGACCAGTCTCGAATCACCTAAAATTTTGTGGGCCAATCACATTGACCTAAGTAACCATAGTATTGCTTCGCCATGACCATTACTTATTTTTTAGCCATTTGGGGACATAAAACAAGAATTCAACATAATGTTTTAAGTTTTCGGGTGCTAATGTATGCTATCTTCACAAATTGGGCTCGATCGCCAATTGCCTAAAAATTTTATGGTCCCATAAAAATAACCTAATGAATCGTAGTCATTTCTTTTCCATAATCATTCTCATTTTTTTGGTATTTTAGGGTAATAATATAAGCATGTGGATCGACTTTTGATTTTTCGTGTGGTAATGTCCACACTATTTTCATGAACCCGGGTAACTGGTATTGAATCGCCTATAATTTTGTGGGCCCATCATAAATGACCCAATGAAGCATAGACATTGCCTCGTCATGATCGTTCCTCTTTTTTGGTATTTTAGGCCCATAAATAGGAATTACGGCGATTTTTAATTTTCCGTGTGCAATGGCGAGGACATCTTCATGAATTTGGGTGACGGTATCTGAATCACCTAAAATTTTGTGGACCCGTAAGAAGTGACGTAATGAACAATAGTCATCGCTTCGTCATGACCATTTCTCGTTTTTGGTGTTTTAGGACGATTATTAATTTTACGCGTGCTCATGTCCACACCATCTTTATGAATTCGGGTGTCGGTCTTCGAATCGCTAAAAATTTGTAAGCCCATTATAAATAACCTAACAAACAATAGTCATATTTTTGCTATGTGTGTTTCATATTTTTGACGTTTCATGGTTATATTATAGGAATTCAGAGCGATTTCCAATTTTTTGTGTGCTAATGTCTATGTTATTTGCACTAATTCGGGCGACGGGCTTCGATTCGCCAAATATTTGGTAGGCCCATTAGAAACGACCTATGAATAATAGTCATTGCTTCATCATGATTGTTCCTTAATTTTTTGATATTTTAGGGCCATAAACATGCATGCATGACGATTTTCAATTTTACATGTGTTACTATCCTCGCCATCTTCACAAATTCGTACGACGGGTCCCGAATCGCATTCAAAGTTTGTGGGCCCATCAGAAATTACATAGTGAACAATAGTCATCGCTTTGTCATGATCGTTTCTTCTTCTCTCTTTTTTTTGGCGTTTTAGGGCCATAAAAACTGGGAATGATTTCTAATTTTTCATGTGCTAATATCCATGTCATCATGATGAATTTGGGCGACGGGCTCAGAATCGCCAAACATTTTGTAGATCCATCAGAAACGGCCTAATGAAAATACTCATTGCTTCTCCATTTCCTTATTTTTAGTTGTTTTAGGATCATAAAATAAAAATTCAGGGTCATTTTTAATTTTTCGTGTGCAAAAGTCTACGCCATCTTCATAAATTCAGGCGACGGGCCCTAGATTTCCTAAAAAAATTTTGGACTTGCTTCACCTTGACCATTCCTCATTTTTTGGCGTTATAGGGCCATAAACACGAATTCAAGACGATTTTCAGTTTTTGTGTGCATTAGTCCTTGCCATCTTAATGGATTTGGGAGAAGGTTTACAAATCACCTAAAAAAAAATTGGGACCTTAAGAAATAACCTAATGAACAATGACTATTGCTTCGCCATGACTATTTCTTATTTTTTAGCGTTTTAGGACCTTTAAACAGTAACGCAGGATGATTTCCAATTTTACATGTGCTAATGTCCATGTCATCTTTATGAATTCGGCTGACGGGCTCTGAATCACCTAAAAATTTGTGAGCTCATAAAAAACGATCTAATGAACAATAGTCAAAGCGAAGCCATGACTTTTTTTTATTATTAAAAAACATTTTAGGGACATAAAACAAAAATTCATAAAACACATTCTATGATGATCTTGCAAATAATGATACTTATAAAATGGTAGAATAAAAGAAAGAATTATTATCAAGCCCCTCCTTTAATCTTGTAAATTCTTCAACTTGTAGCACCTTGACTTCTTCTTCAGCTATCTTCCAAAAAAGTAATTATCTAAAAAAAATAAGGTTTAATTTTAGGTCATTCAACTTTTATATCAATGCACCAAAATCATTAAAATACTTTTGTAACCAAAAAGTAACTCAATTTTACCTAAGTACAATAGTCAAGATTACATGACTTTTTCGTTACAAAAAAGAGTAACTTTCCTAAAACTTAGATAAAATTAAGTAATTGTTTTTAGAAAAAATATATTTCAGTGACTTTAGTGCAATAAAATAAAAGTTGAGTTATGGTTCATGAAATTAACCTCAAAAAACAAGAAAGAAAATAGATTCATTTTGGAAAACAAGATCTTTTCGATCTGCAGTATCAATTCTTGTGGAGCATAGAAGCAGGTAATTTCTTAATGTTATTCATCAATTTCAAGAATAGATACAAAGATAAACATAACATTCATATGCCTATACTTGATTTAATATCTCTTATACATGCACGTGAAAAACACGTCAGATCTGTTGCAATTGTCTCTGTGCACATGAATTTTTTTTCTTCTGTTTTCTACCTTATGAACATCTTATATTGTTTCTTTTGTTTATATCTTCTGATTAAAGATCTAAAACATTATTGTCTTAAACATGATACTTATAGAGTGTTGATAAGTAGGAAATTAATATGTTAATGGTGATCATGAAGACTAATGACCAACTCCTTTCTGGATTATCCGACTAGTGCATTCAAGCATAGACGGATCTAGAATTTGAAGCATAGCCTTATCCTACTCGTGTTTCTTCGGTAAAATCTAGGACTAGAACTCATGATGTTCAAATTCTAGTACGAGCCGTAGAAACATCCTCTTGCAGAAATGTAGGATAAGGCTTTTCATATAATAGACCATTGTGGTCCGGCCCTTCCCCGGATCCTGCGCATAGCGGAAGCTTAGTGCACCAGGCTGCCTTTTTAGGAAGCAATAAACAAAGGATTGACATCTCATTTCCCATAGGTTTTTTGTCCAAGTATTATCTGAATCTTTTATCCTAGTCCATGTGTTTGTGATACTAGTCCTAATAGAAAAATATTTTGCCTTCTATCACATGCAGTGTGAAAGTAGCTGAAAACCAGACTAAGGTTAGGATTTGCAGCAAGTTACACATAATGAATGATCAAAATAAACAAGATCACCTCACTGCTCCAACAATTCTTCCAGCAAAACGAAGGCGCGGTCGTCCTCGAAAAGATGGAGGTCTTGCTAAAAGAGTAATGCTGCAAACTACAACAACACCAGCAACTGAAAACAGTAACACAATTCAACAACATGCTGAAATGAGCCAAAAAGATAGCACTAGTGAAAACATGTTGGGGCAAATAGTTTCTGGTGTTATTGATGGTTGTTTTGATGCAGGATACTTCCTTTCTATAAAGATTGGCAACAATGCCAACATGTTCCGCGGATTAGTCTTTGAGCCGGGGCGATTTTCTCCTATTACAGCAGCAAATGACATTGCCCCACAAGTTAAAATGTATCACAGAAGTCAAGTTATAAAACTTCAAGATCAAGATAATCTTGCCGATAAGCCTAATCAGCTTGAAAAGCAGTTGAATGTGTCTCCAGGACAAGATTTACTTTCTGAGCCAGTGCCAAATGCTACATTATTACCTACTAATCAACATGCTAATCCAGATCAAATACTTAAAATTCAATCCCAATCTAGACCTATGTTTGAAAACCTTAGAATGGTTGAACAAGATGAGGTGATGCAAGTATTTGAAGTCGCAAATCAATCAGAAAGTGCCAATTTAAATGCAGAACAAGGTAAATGTGTAGTTTCAGAATTCATATTGGAACAAAAAGCTAGTGAGGAAACTAGCAAAGGGTACCAGAATCAACTTATGGACCCAATAATTCAGCTCTCGAACGAAGATGTTGATCATAATCATGTTATGGCTAAGTCTCAAGAAATGACCTTAGATCAACAACAGGTAGAATCTGAAGTGAAGAAGAAGAAGTCCAATCTTGAAATTTTACCTCAGCCAAAAGAGTTGTCACAATGTGGACAAGGGAATCAAGATTTTCAACCCCACCAAAATCCTCCATTTTCTGGACTTAACTCTGTTGCCCAAGAATCACTAGCAGCAGAAAGTAAAGTCCAGTCAAGTGATCTAATCCACAATGAAGTGAAAAGTTCAGCTTTTGAACTACATTTTGTTGATGACATGCCTAAATCTGTTGAATCTGTACAAGGGAAACCAAATCCTGATCCCGACCAAGTTCTGGTTACTGGTGACAATCAAGTTTTGCTTCAAGAATCAATCGGTGAATCGAAGGACTTTATGATGGAAAAACAAAGTTTTACAAATATCAAGGAACTGCAACAAAGTACTCATATTGGAACTGAAGTTAAGGCTGTAGGAAACCAAGAATCATCACATGAAAGGAAGCAAGCAACTGATCCTAGTGATGAAGTTGTGTTAGTTTCACAATGTGCAACACAGCCAGAAGATGCAGACACTGAAAAATCTGATTATGCAACAAATCCTGAAACTCAAACTAATAGCCATCCTTGAAAACTGAGTATAAGAACTAGGAAAACAGTTTATATGTGACTCTGTAAGCAAAATAGAGTTTTGCATGTAATGTTCCATTTTTTTTATTTTTTACTTGATCTTTCTTTTTCTTTTTGTTCTGAAAAATTATGTTTGATTTTCATCAACTTTTATTGGGCTTTGGGAAATAAAGAGTTATTTCCCGAAAAGGCACCACCAGAAAATATACCTTTTCTTTCCACTCATTTGTATAAATAGAGATGGCTTGCCTCATTTTTGAAGATACTAAAAATTCTGAAATTTCTTCCCTCTACTCTGCATTATTTTTCTAAAACAAACATAAACATGTGGTTTGCTCCACCATTTGAGTTCGTTGAAATTGTGTAATTTGCGTTGCTTCTATTGCAGAACAACTTCCCCTTTGATCATACAAGGAATTAATAAATACCTTGGGCAACAGTGAGGGAATTAAATTACTTAAGGATATTCGAGAAAATTGTGGACTCAAAATAATATTATATTTTCTGTTCTAAGTTCCGTGTTTCTGATTTTCTAATTTTTCTGTTTTTGAACCCAAGTTATCATTCTTAGAGATTATACCAAGTCTCCTTTCCACAACCATTAAAGTCAAATGATTAACTTGAAAAAAGAAATGCTCGTAAATAATTTGAATAGACTCCAAAATTTTGGAAAATATTCTATTCCAAAAATGAATCACATACAGTGAGAAAAGGACTAAGGCCTAGCACACATATTCTTGTACATTTTGCCTTGGCTTCCACCATTATGGAGATGCAGTGAACTTTTGTAGCCAGCAATTTGGTGAATATGTTTTAACTTTATTAATTCCTAATTACAGAGTTCCTAAAAGTGGTAAATTATGTAGTTAAAAACTTAAAATTGGTATGCTTTTATCAAAAAATGTTCAAATGCCTTCACGTGAGAGAAAAAACTTATGAAAAGAGTTCTTTCATTTGAAAAGAGAAGATTTGTATATGAAATATTGAGATATTAAAATATTTTGCTGGAATAGTTTACCGAAAAAGAATTTTGAGTTCGCTGGACTATTTGACCAGATCTATTAACTGAGGAGCTTTTGGTTTTGAACAAATTGACAGCTCTGAAAGAAAATATTAAATATGTGCAGTAGCATCTAAAGTTGTTTGATTGTTTGGATTTAATTGAGATCAACTTATCTGAAGGAATACAGGATTTATTTACAACTTAATTGATATTTATCCAAAAAATAAACTCAACACCAACTTCAAATCCAAATAAGAGCATTTGATTTTCTAGAAAACAAGAACCAAGTCTTATAGAATCGCCACCTACGAAATATGAGATACACACAGCAAATGATAATGAAATGAACGTTTAGCAGCTGACCGGCCAATACCATAAAAGTATAATATTAGCTAACAAGAACAAATATCCAAGCACCAAAATTGGACACACCAAAGAGATATTAGAGATAAAAAACCAAAAAGATCAAAGGAAAAAATTAAACTCATGAAAAATAAGTGACGGTTGAACACAACCATAAACACTATCTTCAAGGACTAGCCTACAGTAGAGATCTTATAATATATCTGATGCAAACTTTGTGTGCTTCCCTTTTCTATGCTGTTGCACGAGGTAGGAAGCTATCAGCAGCTCGTTTTAATCAGTCCGCACATCACTGCATAGCCACATTAGAATAGAAACAAGTGTTAAAAACACGTATCTATATTGAATGAACTACCGCTGTAACAGTCAGCAACGGCGGACGCAGGGGAGGGGGTTGGGGTTTAGCCTAGAAGTTAAACTTCTAGCTAATAAGTCACTGAAAGGGTTTTTGGGAAAACCTGTGGTTGCTGCTGCTGTTGTGGAGGGTAATTTCCATACCCAGCATAGCCTGCATAATAGAGATTTGGATCCTGAGCAGGTTGAGCATAACCATAGGCAGCTGCAGCAGCAGCATCATATCCAGCTGTATACCCATAATAACCACCACCATTCCACTGGTTTGGGTCAGCCTGAGGCTGCACAACCTGAAGATAAAACATCATGTATTTCAGATTAGTGGACTGAGATTAGACTTTAGAATCAGAAACCAAAAACCAACATTTAGGCACTACTACTAACCTGCTTGTTGGAAGGACTACGACCCCATGAAAGGCGGATACTTTGTCCACCCAACTGAGTTCCATTCAATAATCGTAGAGCTTCCTCAGCACAACTTCTGCCATTACACAAAAGTTTCCAATGTTAGTTACATTTGCAGTTAAAATAATAGACAAACTTCAGAAGGCACATTAGTTTACCTGTCAGCAAATTGAACAAAACCACAACGTTTGCCTACTGGTATTTTCACATGAAGCAGCTGTCCATAATGTCCGAAAACCTGCCTTAGATGGTCATCTGTCACATCAGAATCCAAATTCCCAACAAATATCTGCAATCAATGACAACCTGATATGAGCAGAAGTCAACAGAAAATTCTAGTACATCCATAAATAAATGTACTGACAGTTGTATTAGAAGGGTCATCCTCATTTTGAGTTCCATTGGTACTTTGATAAGAAGCTGCAAATGAAAAAGGCATCGGTGAGGGCAAAAGCGGATTAGCTTTTTATCATTGCAAAAAAAAAACTAGTGTTTATCAAGAAAACGGAAAGAAATGGAAAAGAAAACTACAAGCATGTGTACAGTAAACCATTAAGAGCAGGCAAAAAATCAAATAGATTAGATCATTTTGTGCTAGGTCAATGCAAACAATTTTAAAATTTTGGGAAAGAAATGGAAAAACAAAAGTACAAGCATGTGTTCAGTAAACCATTAAGAGCAGGCAAAAAATCAAATAGATTAGATCATTTTGTGCTAGGTCAATACAAACAAGTTTAAGGATTAGTAAGACCTGGCATACAAAAAGAACACTATAGTGTTCGATTCAAGAGATGAGAAATGGAGGTGCCTGGGCCAACTTACACACGCCTTTCTTGAATCGAAATGGAGGTGCCTGGGCCAACTTACACACGCCTCAACTATTTCAACGGATACCTACTACCTCCCACCAATACAGGTACCCGATAACTCTGCCCAACCAAAGCCGCTATTGTCCTTTGATAATATAAATGTGGATCATCGAAGGTAATATTGTTTAATAAATCATATGAGTCACAACAACCCCTCCCCAAAGAAAAACATCAGTTATGAATATTCAAGCGAACTTGCTTTCAATGGACCCCCAACCTAAGTTGTCCGGACTAGGATGCAAGTGTCCGATACGGATTTGAATGTGGATCTAGAGACCGGATCCTTCATGTTTTAATGACATTTTAAGATTCGGGGGTACGGATCCAAGTACGGATACTAAAACTCATTCAAATATCTACAGACAAGAGTTATACAAATGTGTTTAAATTATGAGACATTATGTGAAAAGCTTACAAAATATTCTAAGAAAGAGAATATTGATCAAGAAGAGAATCCGAGAAGGAAATAAAAGGATAAGCGCTGACATAGAAATTTTTATACAAAGGTATTCCATTATAATCAATTTCACCCTAGCTTTTGTGCTTATCTCATAAATCATTGTATATGTCCCAAATTGTCAGTTTTGGTCAATGTACCCAAACTAAGTTAACCAGATCCAATACGATCCCACTCCTACACCCACGTCGTGCCGACACGGGTGCGGCACTAAAAGTAGAGAGTCCAAGCAGCTTAGCCCCCAACAATATGCATACTCCATACTCCATAGTAAACATATTTAGCTATATTAAGTGGTTGGAAAGCAATATCAATATATCCATCTTATTAGGTTTAAAGTAACAAAAAGGCGAAGAAAAAATGTCGAAGATACAAAAGAGTGAAAGAGCAGTTAATCAATGAAAATACTTTTCAATAGTTTTAGAGCTCATGATGCGAGCCTAGCACATCTCCTGTGTTTTACTATTTTACCATTTACCAAAGTGCTTCGGGCTTATCTACCATTACTTAAAATTATCTCAGTATCACTAATATAAATATGCAAGTCCGATTAATATTTTTTGAGAAAGAACAGGTCAGGTTAACATTATAGACTCGTACTCATCAAACACCAGCATATAAATTGGACCAATTGAGAGATAATGTGGGAGAGACTCCTCCAGCCTTAATATCCCTTAATTTATTAAAACTCTTTACAAACTCTAACAATCAGGGAAAAGAATAAAAAGAAAAGATTTAACATATTAGTGGTAAAACTAACTATACAAACTTCAGAAAAGATAAAGAAACAGAAAGAATTTTGGACTAGAATCTGAAAAATGAAATATAAAACTACATGCATGCAGCCACATGTGGAATATACACAGCCACAAGCAGAAAGAACCATGTTAATTATGGTGAACCAAAAGGGACATGTTATGGCTGCATTAGCATATGATGGTGAGGAGGAATCCCACTCCTCTGTTGCCGATATTTTGTACAAGAGGTCAGGAGGTAAACAACAAATAATTTGATAAGTACTGCAAGTGCAAAAGATTTAAGAGATGGATGGATTTTGATAAGTATTGTAAGTGAAAAAGATTTAAGAGATGGAGGGATACATGATTAGGTTAACTTTATTTAGGAAGTGAGACTGTGAGGAAAGTTTAGAGGAAAACTGAAGATTAACTGTCACTCGTGGCAGGCTTACAAGATATGAAGAATAAAATGGCTGTAAGTAAAGATAAAATAATCTGATAGAAAGCATAATGGAAAAAGGGAAAGGAACTGGAAAAATCAAAAAATTAATGCCACGAGGATCCGAAATAAAGGAAATTTAACCACATTTAA
Source organism: Nicotiana noctiflora (assembly GCA_032618575.1). Classification (NCBI taxonomy): domain Eukaryota; kingdom Viridiplantae; phylum Streptophyta; class Magnoliopsida; order Solanales; family Solanaceae; genus Nicotiana; species Nicotiana noctiflora. The sequence goes on from JASVEL010004024.1 coordinate 410,346, forward strand.
ATGAACTGACCTACACAACACCACGTCCTAAAAGGTACTCATTTCAGCTGAAACAACCTCCAGGCTCCAAAATGATAGAGCCTTCCTTTTACCCTGCTTCGAGACAACCGGAGGTTTATGAGAATTAATATTTCAGGGGGTGTGTCTTTAACTAATGGTAATGAAATGATGGTGTAAGCTGGTGCTAATCTTCAAGGAATAAAAGCAAATATAACAGTACTGTCTTAACCAAGTGAGGTCAAAACAACAATCACTTGCCCCCAGAATAAACCAATATCATCCTCAAGCCATCAAATTCAATTGTCAAAGCACGTAATGACCAAATTTACAAGACCAAAGATTCAAAACCTAGGAATGCATAAGTAATCATCTGCAAGCTCTATGCAGTTCTTAACAGCTCTAAAAGATAACCATGTAGACCAGCATAAGTAACAAGGAGATTGGAACATACCTTGCACCTGACCAGCTACACTATTCTTGTTAGCTGCAGGACCTATTCGCATTGGCCTAGTGGAGCAGAACTTCCCATTCATCTCAGTCATAGCGCGCAATTGCTCACTTTCATCCCCGAATTTAACAAATCCATAACCCTTTGTGCGCCCAGTGACCCTATCAGTGACAACCTTGGCACCCTTGACTGAGGGGTAGTTGGCCCTGAATGTCTCCTGAAGCATATAATCAGTTACATCAGCTGCCAAGTCTCCAACAAAAATTGAGTATTCAGGACCATTATCTGAACGTCTTTCGCCCGAGCCAGGAGATGCCCAGTTGAGCCTAAAGGGTTGCTCAATATTAGGCATCAAGGTGCCATTATATGCTTGTAGGTTCTTTTCTGCAGCCGCGTGACTAATAAATTCAATAAATCCATAACCCTCTGATTGTCCAGTTTGCTTGTTGCGGATAACTTTAACAGAGACCACCTGCATAAAAAACAATTAAAACACTAGTACAATCATCAGAAAACTGAAAGAAAGAAAAGAAGGGAACGAAAATTCAAATGGCAGAAATACTATAGTCCATACATCATGCGCAGCAAAAGGCAAGAATAAATTAAAAGGGAAAGCAAGAAGGTTTTGCCATATGCCTACATGAATGTAACTGAGGATACAATTGCACACTACTTAAGCAAGCACAAAATTTGCACTTTCCATAGCAGGAAAGCAGATGAAGCAAAAGCCAAGAAAACTTTATAATGTAAAATTACAACAAGCCTCCACTAATCACCCCAGATGTATGGACTTCACCCCGCTTAGCGGGAGCTTCAATGTCGTCATCTCTAAGGCATACTTTTCCTTGCCAATGAGCGAAATTTTGAAGAGGCGATACTAAAAGAATTGATATTTCACTTTATCATAGCTTTTTTTTAATTTCTTTGTCAACATATATTAGTTATTTATGCTTATAATTGTTAGTCTTGAACTACAGTACTACACATACATATTTGTATTTTCCTTCAATTGTGTCTTTCTTCACTAAAGCCCACTTTATTTGGGCTTAAAGCCCCAAAGGACCTTACAACATTTTTTTCACTTTTTGCCTTTGATAACACTGAGCATGGCATTCCACTACCAAGCCAAATGTGGGATTGTCAAATTGTAATAGTCAAAAACAGATTTAAAAGAAAACAATAGAATAGTTCATGGAAGTATCGGCTCCCTTCTCACAGCCACTCGCACACACTGCTGACATTTACTGAAATGCTCCAATATGTAAGAAATAAATTCTAAGCTTCAGAAAAAGTGCCTAACATCTCGCAAAATCCCTAAAACCTATGGGACTTTCTTGAAAAATTGAGATCATAGCCAATGGCCTATAGACTTTAGTGTATATGTGCTCAAGCCAGAGCCTTGTTTCAGCCATAGCACTCAAAGTAGATTGAAAATCTTATCTGAGCATTGACTTAATTGAGACCAAAGTCTACAGACCCCACACAATGCACACTTAAGGCAGGAGAGGTATAGTAGGTGGTTCTCACTATTCTACCTAACCCCAAGCATTTTCTTCAATTACACCTTTCTAAAAGCTAATTTTATCATCAAAACAGTTCCAGGCACTACCCAGAGAAGTTAATTTGTCTCTGGCACACATAAGGAGAACGATACATCTTTAACCACAAATATAATACAAACTCATTGCATATAAACTAAACTTAAGAGTAACACGTTCCTAGAATTAAGATTTAAAACAGTGGGTACAAAATACATCTAATATGAAAGCAAAAGCAACTATATATATATATTGTTGTTGATAACAGAAAACAGGGAGAAGGGTACTAGTAGAGAGACTGTTTCCAAATAAAAACCAGCATCCTTCCTTCCCAGAAATCCCACCTTGCTCTTGGTTAGAAGTGGAGGTTGCTTAGCATCGGACTAACCCTCTTTTATCTCCAGCCTTTCCACTTTTAACACCTCCTAATTCTTACCACAAATTCTCAGCAGCCACACATAAACATACCTAGATACCGGCGTCCACAGATTTCCTGTCACTAATTTTCTAGTAATATAACCTGGAGATTTGTTCTTCAAAGAAAGAACATGAATATAACACAAACATTAGTGAAGATTTCGGTAAATATTGCATACCTCTCCAGTATGAGCGAAGCAGTTATGGATGTACTGTTCATCCATCCAAAACTGTAGATCTCCGATCCACAGACTCCGGATTTCATCGGCACTCGCAGGTTGAGCCACCACCCCTGCTGCCGCCGCGTTGTACTGAGTTTGTTGTGGTTGCTGTTGTTGCTGGTAATAATAGCCGGATTGCTGCGGCGGAACCTGGTACGACGTCGGCTGCTGCTGCTGAGCCATCCATTGTTGTGGCGGCTGCTGATGTTGATACTGTTGTGGCGGAGCCGCCGCCATTGGTTGTGGAACCATGGAATTTGCTGGTTGCATATTGTTCAAACCCTAGATGGATGTTGAGAGAGGAGGCGGAGAGGGACAGGAGTACGTATATTATGTAGTGGTAGTGCGATGCCACAAAGGATACAATTTGCCCGCGTGGCTTTCCTTACTACTTTCGGAGAATATGAGTTTTTATCACTTTTTACTTTTTTGTTTGCACCAAAATAATATATTATTCGGAAAAGGGCCTACAATGCCCTTCAACTATCAGGTTTGGTCTAAAAATGCCCCCATCCACCTATTGGGCCAAATATGCCCTTCTGTTAATGTTTTTGGCTCACAAACGCCCTTTGAGTTAACGGAAGAACACGTGTCATCCTTTTATTGGTGCATTCTAAATATTTCATAATTAATTAAAAAGACACATTATTCATACCTGAAAAATAAATAAAAATTTTCTAAAATACTTACAAAAGTTAAAAACTGGAAAAAAAAATCTTATTTTAGTAAAAAACTTTTGTAAGTATTTTAGAAAATTTTTATTTATTTTTCAGGTATGAATAATGTGTCTTTTTAATTAATTATGAAATATTTAGAATGCACCAATAAGAGGATGACACGTGTCCTTCCGTTAACTCAAAGGGCATTTGTGAGCCAAAAACATTAACAGAGAGCATATTTAGCCCGATAGGTGGATGGGGGCATTTTTAGACCAAATCTAATAGTTGAGGGGCATTTTAGGCCCTTCTCCGTATATTATTTCTGCTTCAATTTAGATGTCATTTACTTCGGTTCATAAAGAATAACATATATTTATATTTAAAATAGTTTAACTTTAAACTTTTTATTTTATCTACTTTATCATTAATAAAAAAAATTATAGCCACACAAATATTATGGTCCTATAAAATTTTTGCTCCTTAAACTTTTAGGACCACAAGTTTCAAAAGTCTAGCCAAATTAAATTACATCATCTAACACTTTGTTTGGATTGTTGTTACATGTCATTTCATATTGTATCGTATTGTATTGTATTGCATTGTTTGATGAACACAATATTTGGATAGATTGTATCATTTGTTGTTATTTCATGATATCATGCACCAATAATATAAAAAATAAACTTGCAATATTACTAAGAAAAAATTGGATACGGAGAAGAATTACTATATAAAACACTTTTTATCATTACGTAATGACGGATTTAACGATACGATATAATAAAGCTTAAGTTACAATCAAACAATACAATGAGTAACATCCATCCAAACAAGCAGTAAATTAAACCGGATGGAGTATTATTTTTTATATTAAAAATAATTAAAATATTAAAACTCATTTTCAATAAGTAGTGAAATAATTTACATGTTTATTTTAGATCACAAATTTATAAATTATTATTTCTTGTTTCACTATAGTTAACTTTTACGTTGAATTCGTTTATCCAAAATTTTCATGCTCGAGTTTGATTAGTTAAGGTGAAACCATGGAATTACTTAAATTTGTAATGTTATTAGTACTATAAATATATAAGATAAATCGGTAGAAAAATAGAGAAGAGAAGCAGGAAAACAGCGTAGGAGAAAAGCAGTGTCAATATGTTTTTCATATCATTTATATGAGGACATGGGCTGATGTCCCTAAGGTTCCTAATAATACAAGTATTACCCAGTTGTGCTAATATATTGCAAGTACTAGAGGAAACTTTCCTACATATTATATGACCATCTTTGTCCCTTTGTAGTCTACAAAAAAACAAAATTTGGCAGCACTAGTAGGATGTAAAGAATGAAGATGGCTGACTATTAATTTTTTACTTCCATCTTGAGCCAAAAGGCGTGCACTTCATTGCATTCACGAAAATTATGGTAGACTGCTGGATTCCCCCGACTTCTTCATCAAGTACCTATAATCGGAAAGAATATTTATGTAAGTCATATAATCATTTTGTAACAGATGAAGAATTTTCGTAGAATCGATTTTTACTTTCAACGGGAGTATGCTCATTTGGTAGGCCAATTGTAGGTTTGAGTGCAGAGCAGGGAGTTCCATGTGTGTATGGCTTTGTCCATAAGTTGCTTTTAGTAAATCCGACCACCCAGTTACCTTGGTCATTTCTTATCACTCCTCCTATACCTTCTTGAGTATCACTGCTCTTGGAAGCGCCATCAATATTGAGCTTAAAGCTGCCAACTGTGGGTGGGTACCGTTTGATATGAATGGAGCGTTGATGTAGCATGCTTGTGACTTTATTAGCCATAAGGATGCATTCTTGCGCACACATTATCACAGTTTGAGTGTGAATTGGTTTTGAACAATTTTAAAAGATATTGTGGTTCCTATTTAGCCAAATATGCCAAAGTGCAAGAGGGAAAAAAAAGAATCCTGGTTACTTGGAGAAAATGGAGCTGTGCATTAATATTTTTTATGGTTAATAACCAGTGGTCATCGGGGGAGGAGAAGTTATTCATATCTATCCCTATAGAATTCCAAAAAAGAAGGGCGATGGGGCATTCAATAAAAATATGTTTGGCTATTTCATTCCCATTTTCACACACTAAGGCATTATCAATATATCGTAATATGTGTATGTAGGCACGAGTAGGGGTTACGTCATGGAGACATTGCCATAGGAAGAATTTGATCTTATTAAGGGAGTAAAGCTCCCAGATTCATAGAAAAGAATGTCTATTGTGAGTATCTTGCTAAAGCAACTTATAAACGGATTTTGTAGTGAATATACGAGTGGTGTTAAGAGACAAGCTATGGGTATCGGTGCTATTAGGAGTAGTTGGGAAGTGGATGGACATGATCTTAGTTTAAATGTCTTCCGAAAGTTCAAATGAGACGTTAGTCTAGTTCTAATTATCGTTTTGGCGTATAGACTCTACTTTGAAATTAAGGTCGAGTGGCATAATGGCTCTTAGCTAATGGTGTGGAGGTTGTTCTAGTAAGGAATCCATTTTGAATTCCGTAGGTCAATATGCTTGCCATTACCTACTAACCAGGCTAAACCTTGGGAGCAAATATTTCAACCATACAGAATATTCTGCCAAATAAAGGAGTTTTTGTTGGGAGCAATTATTCCTTCCATATTTGGTGATAAGAGTGGTAGCTCATTGGGATTTTGGCTTCATATAGAGTCTTCAAGAGAGGTTGGCTAATGAAGCAGTATTTTTTTCGGAAGTCGGTCCAAGTCCAAGACCTCCTTGAGCTTTAGAACGAGTGATAGTTTCCCAGCTAAGGTAGTGAAGCTTTCTACGGCTATTAGTAGATGCTCATATAAAATCTCGGTGGATTTTGTCTATTTGCTTTAAGGTTTTTATGGGAAGTTGAATATATTGTATAACGTGGTTGGGATAGCGTTCAAAATTGCAAAAGCTAAGGTCATTCTTCCCGACGGGGCAAGAAAGTTGATTTTCCATCCCCAAAGTTTGCTTTGCATGTTGTCAATAATGTATTAGACGTCACATGCTCTTGTCATCTTATTTAATATAGAAAAACCTAAGTACTTACCAAATGTGTCAGTAGGACTGATATTGAACTTTGAAGTAATGACTTCAACGATAGAGTTATTACAGTTTTTTTTTACTTTGAGATATTGATTTTTTATCCAGAGAGAAAGTAAAAACGACTTAGGCAATGATGAATTGAATAGAAGACTCGGTAGTAGTGTTAGACATGAGTGTAAGATCACCGCAAAGAAGAGGTGTGATATTTAAGGACCAGCGGGGCATAATTTATGCGGTTCCAAAGGCCAACGTCGACTTGGTGGTTAATATAGACTGATAGTAGCTCCATGCATAGAATAAAGATATACGGCGAAATGGGATCTCCTTGCCGAACTCCTTAGTATAAGCAAAGAATTTAGTTTTGGCTCCATTTATAATCACTGCTATAGTGCTAGTAGATATACAACTCATAATTAGTCTAGTGATGTTTGGAGGGAATTTGAAAAATTTTATGGCACGATAGACAAAAGACCATTCAAGTCGGTCGAAGGCTTTCTCAAAATCTATTTTGAGGATGAGTTTATCTCTAGAACCTTTTAGTTTTTGAATATGACTAATAATTTCTTGGATGATGATCGCATTATCATATGCTTCCACGCCCTTTAAGAAAGCTAGCTTAGTATGGACAAATGATTTTGTCTAGAAAGAGCTTAATACGGTTGAAAATAATCTTGGTAATAATCTTGTATAAAGTATTACAAAGACCAATAGGCCGAAAAGAGGTTGTTAGCATTATGGAGCTTAGGGAAGGGGAATAAGTAGATTTTATTAATAAAGATGGGAATTGATAAGGTCCTAAATATTTCATGACAAAAATTAGTGATTCAGGGCCCTACAATGTTCCAATTTTTTTGGTAAAAAAAAAAGGATAGAATCCATCCGGTCCTGGAGACTTAAAGGTCGTGAAGGAGAATAAAGCAGATAGGATTTCTTGGTTGCCTAAGGGTCTATCTAGGTCAGATAGGTCAGTGGTGTTGAAGCTCGTAGGACTCTTGTTGATATCTTGCCAATTAGTAGAGATATGGCTTGTGGAAAAAGTAGACTGGAAGTAAGCAAGGTTGTGGTCCATAAGTCTATCGTAATCCATGATCCAGTCGTCATTATCATCCTTAAAAAAGAGATTATGTTCCTCCTTCGTCTATTAATAATTGAGAGATGAAAGAATTTAGTATTGGCATCTCCGTCGTTTAACCAATTAATACGAGATTGGAGTTTCCAGTGTCTTCATCGATTTTAAGAAGGGTATTGTTTTCAAGTGAGAGACTTTGTTCTAAGTTTTGGAGAAAAGTACTAGATGGGTAATGACACGATTGTTGGATACCGTTAAGTCTAGCTAGGAGCCTTTTTTCGGAAACATCCCCCAAACGTATTGTTACTCCAGTTGATAACATTATGTTGGAAGAAATAGGTAGCATCCACAAATCCCTTACCCTGCCAACTATTACAAATAATTGAAGTAAAGTCAAGATGAGTGCACCAATAGGATTCTAAATAGAATGGTCTATATATATGTTTGGTACGAGGTTGGGTAAGACTAAAAAGGAGTGGGTTATGGTCAAAGTATATTTTTTGGAGATGCAAGACTGAGGCCTGGGGTACTGTTGCATCCATTCATCATTGGCCAAACAACGATCAAGCCTTTCTAATATTAAACCATGGTTTCTCCTTATATGATTTGACCAAGTGTAATGACTGTCTTTAAATCCCAGGTCAATAAGATTACAATAATTAATAGAGGCCCAAAGCTTAGAAGATCTAGTTCTAATTAACGGTCTACCATCCTGTTTCTCTTCTTGACTCATAATGTCATTGAAGTCGCCTCTCATAAACCAAGGACCCTTATAATTATTACAAATAGTAATGTGATCCTACAGTAGATTAGGATTTACCACTAACATACTAGCATAAATGGTACTAGATAACCAATGTTGGAGGTTGGGCTTTACCAGGATCATGGCTTCAATGTCTTGAGGGGACTGATATATATGGGTTATAACCACAATATTATCCTTCCAAAGGATAACTGGACCTCCCGACCTACCTTGCGCAAGGACTTCGATCATGTCAGAGAAGTTGAAGTCGTCTCTTAGAGTAGTATGACTTTCCATTCTAGTTTCTAGAAGAGCGACAATGCATGGGCTATACATATTAATTAATTCCTTGAAGTTGTGCTTATGTTATCATTACTAGCTCCCCTAATTTCTAGCTAACAAAGCTTGTGGGTCTATTCATGGTTTGGGGATTTGTTTGATGAGTTAAACTGCTCTGGCTCTGTAGTGAAGGGAATTGGCTGCCTCTCAGGAATGGACTCATCACTACTACATATTTTGTTATCGTAGTGTTGAGAGGTGGGCGAATATGGAGGGAACACTTGTAGAGGCCTTATTTGTTTACTTGCTAATTGCTCAAATTCACAAAGAACTATCTGGCCGGGAATCACACTAGTGGATCCTGAGGCGTGCCTAACACCTTCCCTTTGGGATAATTTTAAGCCCTTACCCTATCTCTGGTTATCAAAAAATGTAGTTATATTTGAACCCTATAGGTGCCCTAACTCACCTTAAAATCGTTAGGTGGCGACTCTTCAAAATCGAAACCTCTTTCCCAAAAGGAAAGAGTTGTCCCAACCGAATGTCATAAACCCGATTTCGTAAGAAAAAGGGGGTGCGACAGCATAACGACTCTGCTGGAAAATTTTCAGGCTTTTACCATTGCAGATTGTTCTTGTGAGTTTGTACCTCTCTATGTGAAATTATTTGTTTAATTCCTTTAAGCATTTAATTTCTTCTTCAAAAGACAAAAATGACATATCTTCCTTGTTTTTTTTCCTTTACTTCTTTATATTATGAAACTGTTGTATTTATCATTTTCTTAATGTGCAAATACATGCCAACATGCTTTTAATTATTGCGTAATCATGCTCAACATCATACTCCACTCGTGCCAAAATAAATACTATAGCAACGCTTATAATGAGTGGTTGCGCTCTTCCTATATCATTACCCCCTAAATTCGAAAGAACATATTTACTGTAAAACTAGTCGATCATTGGTGCAGTCGACAGTTCTGAGCCTTTCCCCCTGAGTTGTCCGCTCAAGGGTACTAGTCTAAAACCCCATATAAACCTTACTATATTTAAATTTTGCATGCATCATGGTCAAACCTAGCCGGATCAGTTATGTTGTCCACATAATGATCCTTTAAGATAGCCTTGTCCAAAGTCCACTGGGTTTCCCTAAACCCAAACGGACATCATCACATTCTGTGCATTTATTTGGAGAACTAAATGCTTCATGCTAATTGTTGATGTTAAATAGTCGAGTCTGGTGGGAGTAGGGACTAACCCTTCTATTATACAGAAAATGAGGCACGAGGTCCCTAGTTTCGATATGATTAGCATGTCCCCACTCTTGCTAAACTGGTGGAGGAGTCTTCCATCAAATGACCAAATCAATGAGCGAAAAGAGAGGGCCACCAAAGCTAGCGAAAAATTGGAATATCATGAATACAATTTGCTGGAATTGGAAGGAAAAGTGAGAAAGAGAGTCACTGACTGCTAGAACGCTGAGGGAAACGAAGGAGTACAACTGACGAAGGTATATTTACTGGTGAACCTATGTGAATTGGAGGTCTGATCAACGCGAGCATTCAACCTGATGAAGGTCCTTCTGAGACCAAGATATGAATTTACTTTTTTTTCGCTTTATGAATGTAATAAGGCTGATGGCCATTAGTAACTTTAATTTCTTGTTTATTTAGTGTCGTTTTAGGATTCGTCTATTTTTATCAATGAAATGAGGCATTTAGCATTCCTAGTTCTCCAAATTAATTTGTCGCTAGGCCTACCTCGGGCACAACGAGATTCCCAAATTAGGACATGTTTTACATTCTTGCACTATGTGTTTAAATATTATAATACTTTTTATAATCCTCACTAACTTGATTATCTTTTGTTTTATTTTTTATTTTATTACTCCTCTCCCTAAGGTTAGTTCATGCACTCTGGCATGATCATCTTAAGCAGAGGGCACATCTCAAGAATTGGACCGTCAGGACAACCAATGCTTGACGAGCCTCGGGGTAGCAAGGCTAAAACAAGCACTATTCACTGTTTTATTTACTAAATGATTTTCTTTTCATATTTTTCAATTTCCGCAATAAGATATTCAATGTTCAACACAATTATTCAATTTATCAAAGCATGTTTGACTTTTCCAATGAATTAATATTTATTTCTATATTTTCCCTCCTTACTTTACTAATACATCATTATTATTACTTATCTTGATGAATTGATGACTGTGACATGCAATGAGACAATGCAACAAACGGACATCGATTCAGAAGAAGATGGCATACATGAGGAGAAGTTGAGAACTTTGAAAATTGGCCTAAGTCCAACCTGGACGAGACCGAGATTGTTAACTTGGGAGATGCAAAAAATGTCAAGGAACCACGAATCAACATTCACTTATCGCCATCAGAAAAGAACGAATACACCAAATTTCTAAAGGAATATGAGGACATATTCGCTTGGTCGTATGACGACATGACTGGTCTGAGTACATCTATTGTGGCCCATAAATTGCCAACCGATCCGACACGCCCGCTGGTAAAGCGAAAGCTTAGGAAGTTCAAGCCTGATATGAGTTTGAAAATCAAGGAAGAAGTCACTAAGCAAGTCAAAGCTAAGGTTCTCAGGGTAGTAGAATACCTAACATGGTTAGCCAACATATCAAAGAAGGATGGGAAGGTCAGAGTCTGTATCGTCTATCGGGATCTCAACTGGGCCAGTCCGAGACGAGTTTCCTTTGCCGAATATACACATCCTGATTGACAATTGCACCAAACATGAGTTGCAATCATTTGTAGATTGGTTTGCTGGTTATCATTAGATCTGGATGGATGAGGAAGATGCTGAGAAAACGACTTTTATTATGCCATAGAGAGTGTATTGTTATAAGATAATGTCGTTCGGCCTGAAAAATCCAGGGGCCACCCACATGAGGGCCATGAATACCATTTTCCATGATATGATATACAAGGAGATAGAAGTATATGTGGATGATGTTATCATCAAGTCCAAGAAGGTCAATGGTCACATGGAAGATTTGAGGAAGTTCTTCAATAGATTACAAAGATACAACCTGAAACTAAACCCCGCAAAGTGTGCATTTAGGGTTCCTGCGGGTTATCTATGACTCAATCTTTAAAATGCTAAAGAAGGATGCCGCTACAAAATGGGCCGATGACTGCCAAAAGGCCTTCAACAGAATCAAGGAGTACCTATCAACACCACCAGTCCTAGTTCCTCCCGAGCCAAGTAGATCCTTATTGCTCTACCTTGCAATGTTAGATGAAGCTTTCGGCTGCATTTTAGGGCAGCATGATGAAACGGGGAGAAAGGAACAAGCCATTTATTATCTCAGCAAGAAGTTCACTCCGTACAAAGCTCGATATTCTCTTTTGGAACACACTACTTTGACTTGGGTAGCTCAGAAGCTAAGGCATTACTTCTATGCCTATACTACGTACCACATATCAAGGATGGATCCTTTAAAACACATATTTCAAAAGCCCATTCCCACTGGAAAGCTAGCCAAGTGGAAAATCCTATTGAGTGAGTACGACATTGTTTACGTAACTCAGAAGGCGGTCAAAGGACAAGCACTGACAGACCACCTTGTTTAAAACCCCGTGGATAGAGAATATGAACCTTTGAAAACATATTTTCCCAATAAAGAGGTATCATTCATAGGAGAAGAATTTGCAGAATCCTATGACGGTTGGAGAATGTTCTTCGATGGAGCAACAAACTTCAAAGGAGTTGGCATATGAGCGGTCTTAGTATAAGAAATCGGTCAACATTATCCAGTATATGCCAAACTCAGGTTCCCCTGCACCAACAATATGGCTGAATATGAAGCCTAAGTCTTAGGGCTCAAGATGGCCATTGACATGAACGTGCAAGAGCTCCTAGTGATCGGAGAATCAGATTTACTCATGCATCAGATACGAGAAGGATGGGCAACCAAGAAGTCCAAGAAAATCCAGTACCTACACCATGTACATGAATTAAGAAAGAGGTTCACAAAGACAGAATTTCAACATGTTCATGTCACACCTCCTTTTTTCAAAGCTTTATCGGCTTTTACTACATCTCGGGAAGAGATATAGTAATAAAGAAGTTTTTCCATTTTAAGGACAATCAAAACGGGATTCGTTTTTATTTAAAAATCAGAGTCACCACTTGGGAGATTTATGGTGTCCCAAGTCACCGTTTTGAATCCCGAATCGAGGAAGGGTTTGACTTTGTTTAACAATCGCGAACCAGAAATCCGAGTAAGGAATTCTGTTAACCCGAGAGAAGGTGTTAGACATTCCCGAGTTCCGTGGTTCTAGCATGGTCGCTCAACTGTCATATTTGGCTAAAATACTTGATTTTAATACATATTATCCTATTTTGTGCATTTTTTGAATTAATTACCACTTTTTGTCAAATTATTTTATTTTAAGAAAGTGAACGTCGTTAAGGACATATTTTTGGATCACGTCACATGACATGCACCAGATCCTCGACACATTCTTATTCGACGTTTTCAGATTTGGATTTGGGTTGCATGAAATGCACACCCGTATTAGGAAGGTAAGATTATTAAAAATCGTGCCTAAAGCAACTAACGTATTATATCTTTTGGAAAGGCCATAAAATTTGCTAAACGGCCTATCCCGAATACTAAGTATTTTAATAAGTAATTAATGAGGGCCCCGCAATTATGTATTTTATTTGGCGAGGCTCGTCTCATTTTTATTTATTAAGGCCCAACTAAAGTAGCTAAATTTTCTATTTTTTGTCTCTAAAGATTAATTAATCCGTGAATATAAATTTGAACTCTTAATTCAAGTCCGAACTCAAACAAAAGGGAATACCTTTTAGCTTGAGCCCTCTACCTAATTAGAAGTCCAAATTTTCTATTCATGAATTAATTCCGTATATTCCTAATGTAGTCTTAGTACTTTTATTCAAAGTGAGCAAGGAATTTGGGTTTCAAGTTCAAGTCCACATTTGAACAAAAGGTAAAAACCTTTTAGCTCAAATGTGCTACCTTAAATCTCCTGGCCCGGATGGACTTCACCCTTTTTTCTATCAAAAATACTGGCCGGAGGTTAGTCATAAGGTTATTCCTTTTTGTTTGGAAATTCTCTCCAATTATACTATTCCTCCAGAATTAAATAAACCTTTTATATGCCTTATTCATAAGGTTAAACATCCTACTTTGATTCAACAATATCGTCCCATTAATCTTTGTAATACTCTCTATAAATTAATCACAAAGTTAATTTTTATGCGACTAAAGTTAGTAATTTCAAAAATTATGACCTACTCAATCGAGTTTTCTTAAAGGGAAACGTGCTTCTGATAATGCTATAATAATTCAAGAAATTTTAAATTACTTTACAACCACTAAAGGTAAAACTTCTTACATGCTATTAAAATTAGACTTAGAGAAAGCCTTTGATAGATTAGAATGGGCTTTTATTCGAAGAACTCTTACCTATTTTGAAATACCTGAACCTAACCTATGATTAGGCTTATCATGTCGTGCGTAACAACATCTTCCTTTTTGATCCTTATTAATGGATCTAGAACCCAATTTTTCTATCCTACACGTGGTATTCGACAAGGGGACCCTTTGTCTCCTTACCTATTTATCATGTGTATGGAAATGCTTTCACGAAGCATATCAATTTCAGTCGAACATCTCTAATGGCATCCTATTAAACTTTCCACAAAGGGCCCCCCATTATCACATCTTCTATTTGCCGATGATATTGTGTTACTATCCAAAGTAACTACTAAAAGCTGTCATACTATTATTGACACTCTTGAATATTTTACTGCTTGTTCGGGGCAAAAAATTAATTTTGATAAATCGAGAATTTTCTTCTCAAAAAATACTACTTTATCTAATAAGAATTTTGTATTAGAATCCTTTTCTGTTAAGGAAGGTATCTCTTTTGGCAAATATTTAGGTTTTCCAATGTTCACGTCTAGGCCTAAAAAAGAACATTTTCAATTCCTTCTTGATAATTTTAAAAATAGGCTAGCAGGTTGGAAAACAAATTTTCTAACTCTGACGGTTCGAACTACTCTTATTAAATCAACTTTAAATAATCTTCCTAATCATGTTATGCAATATATTAAGATTCCTAAATATATTATCAACAAAATGGAGCAATATCAAAGGAACTTTTTATGGGGTACTACATCCACGAAGAAAAAAATGCATCTTCTTAAATGGTCTTTTGTAACAACTAACAAAAATCAATGAGGACTAGGAATTCAAAAGCTTACTACTAAGAATGATGCTTTGTTAGCAAGTCTTGCTTGGCGGTTCTTCCATTCTCCTAATTCTCTATGGTCTAAAATTCTTTATAATAAATACCTTTCTAAGAAAATAGTCATAATTGTTCTAAAATATGGACTAATATCCTTAATGGATGGCATTTTTGCCAAAGAGGTTTGCAATGGAGAGTTGGAAATGGAAAGTTTATCAATTTGTGGGATGACCCCTGGATTAAACCAGGAACATCCCTTCGATCTTTAATACATGGTCCTCTAATGCAAAATCAATTGCATCTTACACTTTCTGATATTAGAGATCCCCTTGGTTGGAATTTGGATAAATTATCTTTTGAACTTGATCATACCACTAAAAATATGATAGATGCTATTTATACATCTAACCTTATAAATAATAATGACTTTTTATACTGGGGAATTACTACTGATGGTATTTTCTCAGTTAAATCTATGTACAATTGTTTAATAATAGATAAACAGAATTTTACTAATACTGGCCATAGTTATAATTGGATTTGGAAACTCCCAATTCATCCTAAAATTAAGAGTTTTATTTGGCTTCTTTGTCATAATAGAATACCTACATGTGCTTTCTTTCATCATATCAACATTTTAACAACTGCAAAGTGTTTCTTTTGTGATAAAGAGGATGAAACTACTAAACACATCTTTTTAGACTGTATAAATGCTAAGGCTCTTTGGAATCACTTAGGTATTGAAAATCACATTAAGTCTCTCCTTCATACTCATAACACTCACTTGTGGGTTTATCATCTCATTATGACTAAATCAATTGTTTTTCCTTATAACATTAATCCATAAACTTATTTAGCTTATACACTTTGGCATATATGGCTCACTCGTAATAATAATATTTTCAATCATAAAAAGGATAATATTTCTCATTTTATTATTACTTATCAATTAGCGGAATATACTTACTTATCTTCTTATCGTTTTAAGCCAATTAGTAAATCTTTGGCAAGTAATAATATCAAATGAAATCCGCCTATCACTAATCACTATAAACTAAACACTGATGGGGCTTTTTCTAAAAAAGGAGCTGGCATTGGAGGAGTAATTAGAAATTCTAATGCTGATTGGATAATAGGTTTTACAGGTTCATCACCTTATGTCTCCTCTATTTACTCAGAGTTATTTGCTTTATTACAAGGACTAAAATTGGCTTTTGATCGTAAATTAATGCCACTGGTGGTGGAGGTGGATGCACTTGCACTTATTACTCTATTACAATCCACAAATACTACTTTGTCTAATTTGATTATGGATTGCAGGTTCTACCTGGACGAGCTAGGTAAACCGTTTATTAACCATGTGTGCAAAGGGAAAATATGGTGGCTGACCAACTAGCTAAGAAGGGACATCTTTTTGCAAGAAATACTAGGCCTACAATTTTGGAAACTGTTCCTCTTTTTGCTGCATTATGTTTTGAGGCTGTTAGGCCAGTTAGTCAACTTAGTATCAATGACTGTCATGATAATAATTCTACTAAAAATGCCATGACAGATGTAATTATAACTACTACTAGTTCTATGGTTTGTAATAGGATGCCATATATGCATCACTCCTCTGTACACACAACTTAATTATTAATAATATTATCTTTGTTTACCAAAAAAAAAACTCAATAGTCCAAGTGTGAGCATCCCTTAGGCGTCTAAAAATCTTTATAGCTAAGTCAAAACTCCTACTTTCAGTATACAAATGAATAAGTGTTATAACTCATAGAAACAACCTCTCTTTGGACATTACAGCGATAGCCATTTTACAGTGATAGCCAATTTTAACCTCTATTGTTTGTTAAATAATTAATCAACTCAACACTATAACTTACATAACAGATACACATGATTAATTTAACAATTAGAGCAGATTTGGAATGTGATAATTTCAAACTATAGAAAAATTTGACAAAACAGAATCATGATCAATTGGCCATGTTCATATTATAGCCCAACATCCATACGAACCAGAAAACAAAAAGGGTTACATGGAGTGTAATTCTTTAGCTCCAAAAATCAATTAAAGACATAGCTAAATAATTCACAGATTCAACAACATAAACAGCGATCAAATTGTAAGGTCCCGTAAAATTTTTGTGCTTAATACCTAGTAGCTGTGGTGTCATGGTCCGAATAATGTATTAGGAATGCGTAGACCCTTGGTAGTGATTCAATTAAAGACATAGCTAAATAATTCACAGATTCAACAACATAAACAGCAATCAAATTGTAAGGTCCCGTAAATATTTTGTGCTTAAAACATAGTAGATGTGGTGTCATGGTCCGAATAATGTATTAGGAATGCGTAGACCCTTGGTAGTGATTTAAGTTGCAAAAATTGAAAGAATCAGTTTTTCTGGAAAATATCAATTCTGCGATCAGGAATGCGATCGCAAATTTGCTATGCGGACCGCATTCCTACCGCAGAGCTTAATAGAATGTTTTCCAAAAATCATGTTGAAAATGCGGTCAATATGCGATCGCAGAATGGAAATGCAGACCGCAGATCTACCGCATAATTTCTTGAGAATTTTTGAGTATCAAATCTGCGGTGCATTCTGCGACCGCAGATCACGAATGCAGACAACATTCTGGTCGCATTCCGTAACAGAACATATGCAATTTTTGAGGCAATTCTGCGGTCCATTATGCGGACCGCATGTTGATTCTGCGACCGCAGAATTGACTCGCCCCAGATTTTTATAAATTTTTTACCCGTCCCCTTCTTTAATAAAACACCTTCAACCTTCATTTTTCTCACATTTTCTTACCAAAAATAGAGAGAGGAAAGAGGGGTTCTTGAGAGAGAAATCTACTTACCTTTGAAAGATTGTTCCAATGATTTGGTCCGGAAGATCTTAAAGCAAGAATTCATCTTCTCCAAATCTTTACAAGGTAAAAACCCTAACCATTTTCTTTGATTTTCAGTTTTTAAAATGGGTAAGGAAAGGTTTACATATAATAGCTTTTGAAAATAGAATTTAACACTCATGCATGATTATTGAACTTGATTTTTAGTAAAAAAGAAGAAGTGAATAGACGTAAGAGTCTGCAAGAATAAGGTCAGCAAAAATAGGATAACTTGGGTAAGCATAAAGTAGGAGGTTAAAGGAAGAAAACCCGACACCAGGTATGTATGGCTAATTTTGATTCTTGTAAAATCGCCCACATGTGTGCAATTAGCTTGGTATGTGTTAAATTGAGAGATTGTGTGTAATCATTTGATGTTGTTGTTGGGAATTCAATTGATGTTGAATTATATGTGATATAGTATGGAAATTGAATCGAAAGATAAAAAGGGAACCGAAATTGGTAAAGAACTGAGAACAACTATTGTGATGGCATACATGGTTTATTGTGGAAGGAATTGAAACACTTGAATTGTGGTAAATTGTTGAACATACTTGTATGTGTACTCTCGAATATGGAAACATTGTGACTTGGCTGTGATATTAGTTTGAAAAGTATTTGAGAACGTGAACCAAATTGTAACTTGCTTATTTGCACTTGTTGTGATCTTGTGTAGTGCCTTGTTTGCTGTTTGTGATTGTTGTGATTGAAACTGTACGGTGGGATCGGGTTGCGCGCCGCAACACGAAGAAATAAGGTGTGGGTTGGGGTGATAAGGGTGGCCGAGGAAATAAGAGTGGACGAGGTAATAAGGATGGAAAGCGATCGAAATCGCTATTGAAATTGATATAAAATCATTGATGTGAAATTGTGAAAGGAGACGGCAGGAGAGTTTGCAACATGTGGGGCACTGATTGCCCCTTTGTTTGACTACTTGTGTTTTACGTGATTGATGGGTTATTGTTCTCCCTGTTGATCTTAAATCGTGTCTTGTGTTGAGAATTATTTGAAATAAGGAAAATGTGAAAAACATGGTTGTCTCGCTTAATTAATTCTTGGTGTAATTTATTGGTTGTTTTTATCATCGTGATTACCTGTTTAATGTCTTGCGTTTACTTGGGAAAAAGTTTGTCCATACATACCAGTACAATTCCAGTGTACTGACATCCCTTTTGCCAGGGGCGCTACATTCGTGTTATGATTGTAGGTGGATCAGTAGCAGGCACTTCAGCTAATCGGCAGTAGTATCGTTCATCCTCCACTGCCCGTTTTGGTGAGCCTTTTTCTTCCTCAGGGGCCATGCGTGGCTCATGCCACTTTTGTTTTAGACTTTATTTTGGATTTTGTATGGTATAGCCGGAGCCTTGTTACCGACAAGTATTGTATCCTCCTTTGTAATCCTAGAGGCTCCGTAGACATGCAAATTGTGGGATTATGACCTATGTATATAGGGCGTTGTAAATGTAAATTGCAAACTTGTTAGTAAATCAATCGTATGGTTATGTTGTTCATTGTGAAATCGGTTATAATTGGTAAGATATTTGGTTTATGAGAAATAATCAACATGGGGATAATGCGTGGGATAGAAAGGCACCCAGATCCGCTTGACTGGGGCTACCCGGCCAGACGCCGGTCATGTCCCTCGATTTGGGGCGTGACACAAGTGATCCAACAAATAGGTTTGATTGAATAGAAGTCTCGAATCCAAATGTGAGGTTTAACAAGCAAATCTCAGCAGCAAAGTTCCAATCGAAATCAACTTTCCAAAGATGAAACCCAACTAAAATGGGAAGAGTGATAAGGGCTAGTGCCTAAATCAGAAAATCTGACCCAAATATTATTTGAAATTTCAAAGGATTGAAGTAAAAAAATATATGTAAGAGTGATATCATTTGTATGTGTATAAGTGAGGGTAGACCAGAAAGCAAACGAGAATTTCAGCAAAGCAAGACCTATGTATAAACTTCTATTTTCAGTTTTAGCAACTTATTATCACATTCTTCTTAGAAACGAGTCTATCGTTCTCCAGAAGTATTTAGACCAAACTAATTACGAACATGAAAACAATGAAAAATCAACTCCTACAAGATCTAACGAGCATTTTTACCAAACAGATTTCATATAAAGAACATCTGACCTTCACTAGACCAAATAGAGTTCATAAATCAAAAAAATTGAAGCAGGAATAGGCATCAGAAGCTTTTACAAACAAGCATTGACTTCTGATTAATCTAATCGCGACAATCACATTAACCGAAATAGAGTCATGGTTACATCCTGAGATCAACACAGTTTCAAATGAATCGACCACAATATCGGATCGAAACTCAATAACAACTCTATAATGATAAAACAAATTTGTTTCAAATCAACTCCAGTTTTGGAAAAGTAGAGCTATAGGAATAGCTCAAATGTATTTCCCGTTCGAAATCAAAAAACTGCAGCTAGAAATCACTAAAATATTTTCCTTAATATCGATGAACCGAGATGAAGTCAAAATACAACCTGAATCAAAAATCGAGCAGAATGATAGAACAGGGCAAACCTAAACAGAGCAAATCAAAATAGGTATCATACGAGTAATACATTGTCATTCAAGCGTGAAGTTGAAACAGAATATTGAACTAAATTTTAAATAACAATAGAATTTCACAACGACAATTCAACTTCAATTAAAATCACACAACAGGGGAACGAAATGAACCTGTTGAAGCTAAAATAACAGTAGGAGATTCAACGAAAACTAAACTTCAACTTCTAGAATCCAAATGAGATACAGCTTTGAAATCGGACAGAAACGCTATTACACAATTGAAATCGAAAATAGAAGAAGGTCGCTCAATCGAAACTAAAACCCTAGCTCTTTCTCTGAACTTAGCGATTTCTCTCGTTCTCTCCAAATCTTCCTCTCTGAAAAAATCTCTCCAAAAAATCTTCAGGAATCCTTGCTCTTCTCATCTAAAATAGCCTTGAAAATAGCTGAAAGTGAAAACTAGATAGTCTCTATATGATGAAGGATATGTTAATTTTAAAATAAAATGGGTCGGGGCAGGTTTAGGTGTAGGTTGGGCTGGATGGGGCGTGCGTCTAGCTGGGAAGGTATGGGCTTGTCTAAATTTGGCCCAAATGGGTCTTTTAAGAACAAATCCCCCCCCCCCCTTTATTTCCTTTGCTTTTGTATTATATCATATATATTTTATATTTTTCTAGATTTTATAAAAATGTAAAATTAATACCAAGACCTAATAATATTCAAAATTAAACTTCTTAACTCCTAAAATTATTTAAAAATTCTATTTAAAGAATAATGCAACAACTAACAATTAAAAGTGTAAAGAAACTATTTTTTGATTTTCTTTAAATTGTCCTAAAATGAATTAATGCATATTCTTTATATTTTTTAACATTAGTTATTATGCCACCAATTAATATGAAAAATGCAACAAAAATTATTCAAAATTGTAAAATTATTTAATTTGAAACTTTTGGAATAATTTGCTTAGGGCAAAAATCATGTGCTCACAGTTTCCAGGGTCCAGAATGAGTTCGTCGATGCAGCTATCCTATCATCTATGATACAACATCCAGACAAGAATTTCATTGATCCTATTCCGGTGAAAATTCACAATCAGCCAGCTTATTGTGCCCATGTTGAAGAGGAAGCAGACGGAAGGCCTTGGTTTCATGATATTAAGGAATATATGGCAAAGGGACAGTACCAAAAGCTTGCCAATCATACTTAGAAACGCACACTACGGAGATTTTCCAACAACTTCTTTCACAACGGAAGAATCCTATATAGGAGGACTCCTAATTTGGGACTATTAGGATGTGTTGAAGCAAAAGAAGCATCCAGGCTACAAGAAGAAATCCATGATGGGACCTTTGGTCCACATATGAACAGTTTTGTCTTAGCAAAGAAGATACTCCGAGCTAGTTACTTTTGGATGACTATGGAAACAAACTGCATCCAGTATGTCCGAAAATACCATCATTTGTTAGATACATGCAGACATGATAAAGGTACCTCTGAGCGAGCTTAACACAACAAGCTCACTGTGGACATTCGCCACTTAGGGAATAGACGTAATTGGACCAATTAAGCTTGCCACTTCCAACAGACATAGATTTATCCTAGTGGCAATTAATTATTTCACCAAGTGGGTCGAAGCAGCGTCTTACAAAGTAGTGACTAAGAAAGCTGTGACAGACTTTGTCCGGGACCGCATTGTTTGTTGATTTGGAATTTCAGAGTCAATCATTTACTAATAATGGCTCCAATTTCAACAACGAATTGATGAAAACCATGTGTGAAACCTTTAAGATCAAACACAAGAATTCCACATCCTACATGCCTCAAATGAATAAGCCATAGAGCCGCCAACAATAATATCAAGAAGATATTGAGGAAAATGATAGAGAAGCA
Organism: Nicotiana noctiflora; assembly: GCA_032618575.1. Taxonomy (NCBI): domain Eukaryota; kingdom Viridiplantae; phylum Streptophyta; class Magnoliopsida; order Solanales; family Solanaceae; genus Nicotiana; species Nicotiana noctiflora. The sequence continues at coordinate 432,365 of JASVEL010004024.1, forward strand.
TAAATAGTGGCACGATAAATTATCATTTTATCAATTAGGGTATCGCACCACTGTCCGCACATCAACTGGGCCAACCCCTTATATGCTGGTTTATGGTACAGAAGGCGTCATTCCCGCCGAAGTATAAATTCCTTCCTTAAGGATCATACAGGAAGCTGAGCACAATTATGCAGAATGGGTGAAGAGTCGTTATGATCATCTAACTCTTATGGATGTAAAGAGAATGAACATAGTTTATCATGGTCAACTCTATCAGAACAGAATGTCCAGAGCCTTCAATAAAAGAGTCAAGCCGAGATGATTCACATCGGGGAAAATAAAAAAAAATCGTATCAGGATGAAGCCAAAGGGAAGTTCTCTCCCAACTGGCAGGGCCCATACATGGTTCACTGAGTTTTGACAGGAGAAGCCCTCTGATCGCGGCTGTCTCAACTCTACACAATGTTAGGAATAGCGAGTAGCAACAACTTTTACCCGAATAATGGTTCAGGATCAAATTTCCACAGGGAGCTTGGAGTGGAGTTGTATTTCCTGTTTTGCCTAAAATTGTGTTTGTACTTCTAATTGCACTCCTAACATTTTTGGGTTTTTATACTTAAAACTACTATCGTAATCTAGGATGAACGCTAAATTAAGCTAAGGAGAATATTGTTAAGTTGTATTTAATATGGAGAAAAGCACTAGGGTTGTGACACTACCTAGATGGCTAGCTAAGATAGAAGTTACTAAGAAGAGATTGATATATTTGGGGCTTATGCTATAACTGTTTCACAATTGTATTCATTCTCACACCTCTTGATAGAGAGAACGATTTTGCCCAATTGACTCTCTCGAGACCAATTAAGTAGGCCAATTTGACCAAGCAACTAGGCTTCAAGTATGGTAATTACTCTCACGAGATTTAACCCGTTAATTGGGACTACCATTCTCATGGGTCCATCCCAATTCCTTGTTGGGTCAACTTTAAGGTCATAGACGCACTTTATCAAGAAGGGTTAGACCCACAAAGCTTGTATCTATGTTTGCAACCACAAATTCTAAATTGAAACACAAAATTAACCCAAATAACAAACACCTAATCTCAATCTCACCCTAGAATGCAACACACATTAACTACATACACTAGGATTGAGCCACAACCCTAGCTAATGGGTTTAGCTAGACATTATTAGAGAAGAAACAGAAGAAATAGATGATGAACTAACCATATTAATTGATTACTAAGTAGAATCTACAATAATAAAGAGTAAAAGTGCCAAAGATGGCAACAATATTGAGTCTCACGAGCCAACTCTCTTCAGAAATTAAAACTTAACCTAAAAATGATAAAATGTCCTATTTATACCGGGCTTGAAAAATTGGACAAAAATACCCTTGCGGGGTCAGTGCAGACCGCGCGAAAAGGTCATGCGGCCGCATTGGCTCTTGGACTCTTAAAATCTCTTCTCTGAATTTCGGACCGCAGACCGCACAGAAATATAACGCGGTCGTGGTGGAAGACGGGCGCGGACCGCGCAGAAAGTCAGTGCACCGCGTGGCTAGACAACCAAATTTCCAGTTCTCTGAATCTCATCCACGCGGACCGCACTGATACGTAGCGGGGCTGCGTGGGACTTTGTTTTGCATTTGTGAGTCTCTGAACCTTACTGGTGGTTACTGCGCAGAAGTGGAGCGCGGCCGTGCGTCATGCACTTAAATTAACTAGCCTCTGAATCTCCTAGCGTGGCCGCGTGGCATATCAGTGCGGTCCGTGCTAGGTCTTCTTGTTCCTTACTTTACTTGGTCTTTTACACTTGGTAGGTTTCACTCCGTTTTGAGCTGATCTTTGACATTTGTCATCTTGTCGCTCAAACTTGCAATTAAGCACAACTTGTAAGCATTTTGGGACTATTTTGTGGCAATTTGTAACAAAAGCAATAGAAAGTAGGGGGTATAATCATGTTAAAATCCTAACTTATCAACTCCCCCAAACTTGAACATTTACTTGTCCTCAAGCAAATAAAATAAGATCCACCCTTAAAAAGGCAATCCAAGAATTTCCAGCCATCCTAAAGTAATCTCAACAAGCATCAATTGGGACTAACAATAGCCCTCAATACGAATGCATCATTAACACATTTTAAGCTTTTGAAAACTGTGGATCAAGTGTGACATAAGAGCATCAAGGGTTGACACATTTCATCAAAAAGATTTTCTCAAATACCTTGGTCATTGTGGAACCCAAGCTCACACATCCTCAACTCTCCCTAAGCGAACCTTAACTTTTAGAGTATTGACATACAAACCGAGGTTGATGGACTTCCACTCATTTCTCTCACAAAGAAGGTCACAAGTCCGACTCTAGGTACCACATGTTCGCCCCTTATGTAAGTATCCACTAATGTAGGTTCCCTTCGACTCAAGATCCTATAGGGCATTTGGGAAGTCAATTGTGAAGGCTTTTGGGTGAGGGTAGGACATGTTTTTGTTCAAATGGGTTCAACCTCCCCTTAAGCACTTTCGTTGATTAATTTTGGCACACTTTCTTAACTCATTTGAGTAGTTCACTTCTTTTCAATGGGTTAGAGGGACATATTGTCACTCTTCTTTAGGCAATTCAAATCATTTCTCCTTTTTCTACTTGTTTCCACACCTTTTTTACTTTTATTTTTCTTGACCCCTTTTTATTCTTTTTCACCTTGGTCTTTCTTTTTGTCTTTTTCTTTTTCTCTTTTTCAATGCCTTGCCTTTCGCTTTTTTGCTTTAGTACCTTTTTCCCTTTTGTTTTCCTTTTTGTCTCTCCCCCCAAACTTTGACTTTGCCATTGCTCAAGGGAAGTTTGGGTGCCAAGAGAATATAGAAACGGGTATAGGCGTGTAACATTGGTTCATGAAAGAAGAAGGTTTAAGGATCAAAAGGGTTAACTAGGGATCATTTTGTTGGTAGGCCATGGAATTGTTCATTTTACAATTGGATCAAGGAGAGCCTATAGTCATTTCTAAAGTCAAACTTCACCTATGATTTCGCCTCAATAAACACTCGAAGCAAGTTCTAGACCATTGGCTTGGGACTTGGACTCAAAATTCTATTCCTCATCACACATGCTAGGGGATTGCTAAAGATATCGATTCGAGGGCCCATAACGACCTTAGTTACGATTCAAGCGTACAATGGTCCAACAAGACCACCTGATGATTGTTTGGTCAACACAAGAGTCTCAAGGCTACGACTTTTACGGTACCCTAAACACAACATTATGTCTTTGACTATGGGATCAAAGGCAAATATGTTAGGCCCAAGCAAAGCTTTGCCTGAGGTACTCTTAACTACGAAATATCAAAAACAAAGGAAAAATCAAAGAAACAGACTCGAACTCTTAAGAAGGTAGTCACTCCATCTATCATTGGGAAGAGACACCCCGTTCACACTATACTCCACCCTTGGAAAGAACCGTGGAATTAAGAAACCAAAGGCTTATTGAGATTGCCAAAAACAAAACCAAAAGGCTAAGAGCCAAACTACTAAGCAAAAAATGAAATTTTTTGCGAAGATAGAAAAATCAAATGAATATGTACAATAGGGGAGTAGAATATGCAATGAGGGATGAATATATACCAAAAGTACTTTATATACAGACCAAAAGAGACTAAAAAGTGCGAGAAAAGTAGCTAAAATGTGAAGTTATATACAGACCAACTAGAGAATCCAAAACAACCAAAACATAAAATGAGAATCCAATATGTACAGTCATCGAGATAATCCAAAAAGTAGGGTGCACCCCCAGGAATAAGAGCCGGCATTGTCCCCAATGCCAACTACACAAATAAGCACAAAAAATAAATGAAAGGATATAGAATGGCTCCCTAAGCCTGGCCTGTCTGCATGGGATCCTCAGTGGTCCCCTGGTCCTCAATATAGGTGGGAACCTCAGATTGGTTCTCAGCCTGCTGCTGCTCTACTACTGGGACAGGGGCCTGTTCCTAGACTGTCTGAATGGCGAGTGCAAAACTTGAAGGACCCTTACGAACCTCTGCTAGCTCAATCACTGCACCCTCTGTGCTGGGAAGCTTCCTCTTCTTCCTTGGAGGCCTGGGCTCCTCCTGCTGCTGTGGCTCACAGAGTCTAGGGCTGGATCCCCAAACAATAAGTCTAAAGGCATTTGATCTGCCAATAGCTTGTCCCTGTCCATTCTAAGCTTCTTTACCAACTCATTAGACGCCCTTGACTTCCTCATCTTTTTGTGCTCCTTGGCAAGCTCCTTGAGAGATTTGCCATGTGAATCTAACACCGTAGTCAAGGTGGCCTGAGTCTCAAAAATCTTTTCCTGGTTGGCTAGGAGCTTCTGCAACGTATCCTTAATAGATTGAGGAAACTGAGCAATGGTTGGTGCTGACTGGTCGTCATCTGAAGTGGCCAATGTAGACAACTTGGATGTCGCAGCTGACATCCAGTTGTTCAAACTGGCTAATGACTGACTCAATTGGTGGGCAGTGAACAGATGAGTCTTTGATGATGGGATTGTCGGACCAGTTGAAGTACTTGGGCCAGCAACAAAAGAAGGACCTGGGGGCAAGGACTTACCGGTAGTAGTAGCAGGAATGGTGGATGGCCCGGTAGAAGGCTCTACCACAATTGGCTCCTCAGACTGACCAGGAGGGGCATAGGTAAGTGGATGGTACTTCTTTGACTTTGGGTTGTCTAAACCCAACATGCTATACCATGAATAGGGAGCCACCAGCTTGGTCTTGACATCAAGTCGTTTCTTCTTGACCTCCAGATCCCTAAAGTACATAGACATGGTGTTGGGAAAAAGGGTAGTTTGTGTTCGTCTCCTGTCTTACAGCAGAAATGACCCTTAAGATCACATTACCCACATTAATAGAAAGCCCGACCATGATAGATGCCACAAGAACAGCCCGAACAAGAGGAACTATATGATCACGGGTAGAAGGGTCAATCCTGCTGCAAACAAAGGTCAACCACCCTCGAGCCTCAAAGTTGAAGGTGTTTCTGTAAATCTTCTTTTCGACTCTCAACCATTTAGGAATAGTGCCTGGAATTGCCAAGTAGTTGGCCAACCACGGTCGCACTTCCTCGCCCATTGCCAACTTAGCCAAATACTCCCACTCATCCTCCTTCTTGAATCCCAAGTAGTCATTCAAGGACTTTCCATCAAACATCATCATTTTATCTCTCACCTTCATCACCTTCGTATCTTTTACTATATGAACAACATTGCAATAAAAATCTCTCACCATGTGTTCATTGGCCTCAATACACCTTTCCTTGAAAAATTCCCAGCCATATCTAGTTCGGAACTCCTTTTGCATGCTCGGGTTATGGGGTAAAAGGTCTTTGTCAATGAAAGTTCTCTCCGGGATCAACTTCCTCAAGGGCCACCACTCTGTAAACTTATGAAATGCCACCTGGCTCACAAAATGATCTTCCCAAGCCTTCGGGTTTCTAGTTCTATCAACGCCCCCGACCTGAGGCTCATCTCCCTCACCATGGCCTGCACTCTCCCTGAATAATGAAGTTGCAAGGGAAGTGGAGTATTGCTCACCACCACTTGCTGTGGACTCATCAGCCGAATCTGAGACCACATTGACTGGTCTTTTGATTGGGGGTGATGGTGGAGGAGTATCAACTAGGTGAAGGGGGTCGGTTATGTGGGTTAGGACAGACTCTGAGGATATGCTTTTGGATGGCGCATACTCATTCCCTGACGAATGAGAGGTAGCCTTATCAGCAGCCCATATTAGTTTTCAGGTCTTTTTAATGTTTGCCCGAGCCTGGGGAGTGAGTTTAGCTATTCTCTTGCCCTTACCCCTTCGGGAGGCACCACCTTTCCCAAGTTGTTGTGTTTGTTTACCTCCTCTTTGTTTGACCATGATCTGCAAATACATGCATCTAACATTGTTAGTTTAAGCACATGCAGTGGAATAGATAAATAACACAAGAGAAGGGAAGAGTTAATTGCATGACACAAAAATAGGACATAGGGGCGCAGACCGTGCAAAACAGCCATGTGGTCGCGCTGGGGAAACGCGAACCGTGCAAAAGTGAAGCGCGGACGCGCTTGGCATAAGCCTCCAAAAGTCACCTCTATGAATCTCCCCAACGCGGTCCGCACTAAGATGGACCGCAATCATAATGGGCCAGCACGGACCACGCAAAAATACGATGCGACTGTGCTGGTAACAAGTTAAGCACACAGACAAACCAAGGCGCACCGCACAAAAATGGCGCGCGGCCGTGCTAGGCCATGGATTTGAACTGAGCTAGGGTTTGACAATTTTGTCCATTTTTGTTCAAGTTTTTAGGTCCTAGTTGTCCCCACTCAATTATCCCTATAAAAAATCATGCTCAATAGTCAAAACTAACAAGAAAACTAGCCTAATCATTAACCCTAAAAAAATGGGAAGAAAGAAGAAGCTATACTACTGGGAAACAAACAAAAAGTAAAAATAAAAACTAATTAATGAAATTTGCAAGAAATGTTACCGGAAATTATGAAGAATCAAAACACTTGATGCAAACACAGAGGATTAGTCTCAGATGAACAGTAGAAATTAGGGCTTTGGAAGTCAGAGTGCGAAAAGGGTAAAGTGAGGCCTTGGGTCTCTATTTATAGAAAACAGTGGGACCCCCTAACTTACCTACCAGTGCAGCCGCGCAAAAATGTCCGCGCACCGCACTGGATTTATGTCCAGCACATTGAATCGAGCTTCCTACGCGGACTACACAAAAGTGTAGCGCGATCGCGTGAAAAACTTTAGGGAGCATCAAATTATGGTTCTTTCAGTGCAGACCGCACAATAATGCACCGCAGCCATGCTAATAACTTCAAAGACTGAAAACACCTTTGCACATTCCAGCGCGGACCGCACAGAAAGGGCGCACGACCGCGTGGCAAACTTTAGAGACCTGTTATTTTCTACTTTTGTTTTGCACTGCTTCAACATCATCCCTACAACATCTCACAAACCCTTAACTCAAAAATCCTAGTCTACAAAGAGAATCAAAGAAATAGAAAAAGACATGGATTGCCTCCCAAGAAGCGCTTGATTTAACGTCACGACACGACGCATGTTACCATCATATCACTTCAAATGAATGAGTGCCACCACGTGGCTGTCATCAAACTTTCCCAAATAATGCTTGACACAATGCCCATTGACCCGGAATACTTCACCATTCTTGTTTTAGAGATCAAGAGCGCCAAAATAAGTCACAAATACCACTTCAAAAGGACCACTCGACTTTGACTTGAGCTTTCCCGGAAATAACCTTAACCGGGAGTTGAAAAGAAGAACCATGTCGCCCACCTTGAACTCCTTACCCCGAGCATATTTGTCGTGAAGGTACTTCATCTTGTCCTTATACAAGGATGAGCTGGAGTAGGCATGAAATCTAAACTCATCAAGCTCATTCAATTGCTCCATACGGAGATTGGCTGCAACATCCCATTCCAAGTTCAACTTTCTCAACGCCCACATAGCCTTGTGTTTTAATTCCACCGGAAGATGGCAAGCCTTACCAAACACCAACCAATACAGAGTCATACCAATTGGAGTCTTGTAAGCCCTCCGATAGGCCCAAAGGGCATCATCCAATTTCTTCGACCAATCGTTCCTATTAGCATTTATTGTTTTGGACAACATACTCTTTATTTCCCAATTTGAGACTTCCACTTGACCGCTAGCTTGTCGATGATAGGGGTGGTCACTTTGTGGTTAACTCCATACTTAGCAAGCAATGAGTCGAAAGCCTTGTTGCAAAAATGGGACCCCCATCACTAATGATAGCACGAGGGGTGCCAAACCTAGTGAAGATACTCTTTTTCAAGAACGCCATAATACTTCGGGCTTCATTGTTGGGTAAAGCCACGACTTCAACCCACTTTGAAACATAGTCCACCTCCACGAAAATATAAGTGTTCCCACAAGAGCTCACGAACGAGCCCATGAAATCAATGCCCCAAACATAGAAAATATCCACCTTGAGAATTGTGTTGAGAGGCATTTTATCCCTCTTTAAATTCCCGTCAGCTCTTTGGCATGCATCACATCTCTTCACCAAGTCACTAGCATCTTTAAACAACGTCGGCCAATAGAAGCCGCAACTCAAAACCTTTGAATCCGTCCTCACCCCCATGATGGCCACCATAGGGAGAAGAGTGACAAGCCTCCGATATGTTTATTTGTTCACTTTTCGGTACACATCTTCTTATCACACCATCCGTGCAAATTTTAAACAAATATGGATCATCCCAATAAAAATCCAAGCTATCCCGCTTGAGTTTCTTCCTTTGGTTGGAAGAGAGCTCACACAGGACATTACCGGTAATAATGAAGTTGGCGATGTCCGCGAACCAAGGCATATCACACATAGAAACGGAAAGAAGCTGCTCATCGGGGAATGTATCATTTATCTCAACACCTTCACATGGTCTCCCTTCTTCCTCTACCCGGGACAAATGGTCTGCAACTTAATTTTTTCTTTCCTTCCTATCCACAATCTCTAGGTCGAATTCCTGAAGGAGTAGCACCCACCTCATCAATCTTGATTTCGAATCCTTCTTTGTCATCAAATATCGAAGGGTTGTATGGTCCGTGTGTGTGATCACCTTTTCCCCCCATAAGATAAGGTCAAAATTTCTCCATAACAAACACAATAGCCAATAGCTCTTTTTCTGTCACCATGTAGTTTCTTTGGGCCTCATTTATCATTTTGCTAGCATAATACACAGGATGGAACATCTTGTTGATCCGTTGACCTAGCACCGCACCTACTGCCACATCACTCGCATCACACATACGTTCAAAGGGAAATTCCCAATTAGGTGCGGTGATGAAGGAGTTGTGGTCAACTTATGTTTCAATAACTCAAAAGACTCCATGTACTTCTAATCAAATATAAACTTGACATCCTTCTCCAATAATTTGCAAAGCGGGTTCACAATTTTCGAGAAGTCTTTAATGAATCGTCGGTAGAACCTCGCATGACCAAGAAAACTCCTCACCCCTTTGACAAAAGTAGGGGAAGGAGCCTTGAGATAACCTCAATTTTTGCCTTATCAACTTCAATTCCATGTTTTGAGATTTTGTGACCCAATACAATACCCTATTGCACCATAAAGTGACATTTCTCCCAGTTGAGCACACGTTTGGTTTCTTCACATCTTTCCAACACCCTATCCAAGTTCACCAAACATTCCTCAAATGAATCCCCCACCACACTGAAATCGTCACGAAGACCTCCAAGATATCCTCCGCCATATCGGTGAAAATAGCCATCATACACCTTTGGAAGGTTTCCGGGGCATTACATAGTCCAAATGGCATTCTCGAGAAAGCGAATGTTCCATAAGGACATGTAAAGGTTGTCTTCTCCTGATCCTCCGGGGCAATAAGAATTTGATTGTACCCCGAGTAGCCATCTAGAAAATAATAAAAGGCCCAGCCCACAAGACGATCGAGCATTTGGCCCAAGAATGGTAGTGGGAAATGATATTTTCTTGTCACTTTGTTAAGCTTTCTATAGTGCATACATACTCTCCAATCCGTAACCGTCTGAGTAGGAATCAACTAATTATTGGCATTGGTCACTACTGTCAATCCACCCTTCTTTGGCACACATTGGACCGGAGAGGTCCATGAATTATCAGAGATCGGGTAGACCACACCGGCATCTAAAAACTTGATAACGTCCTTATTTACCACTTCTTGCATCGTCTCATTTAATCTTCTTTGATGTTCAAGAGATGGCCTTGCATCCTCCTCCAAAATGACCTTGTGCATGTAAAATGCAGGGGTTATCCCCCGAATATCAGCCAATGTCCATCCAATTGCCTTTTTGCACTTTGGAAGAACCGCCAAAATGGCATCAACCTACATGTTAGTTAGGCACGAGGAAATAATAATAGGTAAAGTAGAATTTGAACCCAAAAACTCATACCTGAGGTGTGTAGGAAGTGGTTTCAAATCCAACACCACTTGCTCCTCAATCGATGGCTTGGTTGGTGGAGTTTTGCGATTCTCAAGATCCAAAGATAGCTTCCTAGGCTCATATGAGTATAACCCATGCCATGCAATGCATTCACGCACTCAACTCTACCGGCATCATCATTGACATCCATGTTAAGAAGCAAGACCTCAAGAGGATCTTCAACATTTATCAAGGCACTTGTGTCATCCACTATCACGGCTGTGACAATGTCCACAAATGAACACACCTCTGTGCTATTGGGTTGTCTCATTGATTTGCATACATGAAATACCATTTTCTCATCACCCATACGAAATGTCAACTCCCCAACTTCAACATCTACCAATGCCTTCCCTGTAGCTAGGAAAGGTCTTCCAAGAATAATTGGTACCTCAAAATCCACCTCGTAGTCCAATATCACAAAATCCGTTGGCAATATGAACTTATCAACTCGAACAAGGACATCATCAATTATGTCCAAGGGACACTTCATTGACCGGTCCGCCATTTGAAGTCGCATGGAAGTTGGTCTAGGTTGACCAATCCCCAAGGTCTTGAAAACCGAATAGGGCATCAAGTTAATACTAGCCCCCAAGTCACACAAGGATTTAGCAAACTCCGCACTACCAATAGTGCAAGGGATAGTGAAAGCTCTGGGATCCTCGAGTTTTGGAGCCATAAAATGAACACTAGAACTCACTTGATGCATCATTTTAATTGTTTCACACTCTAATGACCTCTTCTTGGTAACCAATCCTTCATAAATTTTGTGCACCCTGACATTTGTTCAAGGTCTTCCACCGATGGCATATTTATAGTAAGACTCTTCATCATTTTAATGAACTTCTTGAATTGGTTAGCAACAACTTTTACCCGAATAGTGGTTCAGGATCGAATTTCCATAGGGAGCTTGGAGTGGAGTTGTATTGCCTATTTATCCTAGAATTGCGTTTGTACTCCTAATTTCACTCCTAACATTTTTGGGGTTTTTATACTTAAAACTACTATTGTAATCTAGGATTAAAGCTAAATTATGCTAAGGAGAATAGTGCTAAGTAGTATTTAATATGGAGAAAAACACTAGGGTCGTGACACACCTAGGTGGCTAGTTAACAGGTAGAATTTACTAAGAAGAGATTGATATATCTGTAGGGTAATTACTCTCACGAGGTTTAACCCGTTAATTGGGACTACCATTCTCATGGGTCCATCACAATTTCTTGTTGGGTCACTTTTAGGGTCATAGACTCACTTTATCAAGAAGGGTTAGACCCACAAAGCTTGAATCTGTATTTGCAACCACAAATTCTAAATTAAAACACAAAATTAACCCAAATAACAAACACCTAATCTCAATCTCACCATAGAATCCAACACCCATTAACTACCCATATTAGGTTTTATCCACAACCCAAGCTAATGGGTTTAGCTCGACATAATTAGAGAAAAAATAGAAGAAATAGATGATGAACTAAACATATTAATTGATTACTAAGTAGAATCTACAATACTGAAGAGTAAAAGTGCCAAAAATCGCAATAATATTGAGTCTCACGAGCGCATCTCTCTTCAGAAATTAAAACTTAACCTAAAAATTGTAAAATGTCCTATTTATACCAAGCTGGAAAAATTGGACAAAAATACCCCTGCGTGGGTCAGCACGGACAGTGCAAAAAGGTTGCGCGGCCGTGTTGGCTCTTGGACTCTTAAAATCTCATAAAGTTTGAACTGCGGACCACGCAAAAATGTGGTGCGGTCGCGGTGGAAGACGGGCACAGATCGCGCAGAAAGTCAGTGCAGCCACGTGGCTAGACGACCAAATTTCCAATTCTCTGAATCTCATCTACGCAGACCGCATTGATATGTAGCACGACCGCGTGGGACTTTGTCTTGCATTTGTGAGTCTCTGAACCTTACTGGAGCAGACCGCACAAAAATGGAGCGCGGACGCGCGACATGAACTTAAATTAACCAGCCTCTAAATCTCCTAGCACGGTCGCGTGGCATATCAGTGCGGTCCGCGCTAGGTCTTCCTGTTCCTCACTTTACTTGGTCTTTTACATATGGCAGGTTTCACTTTGTTTTGAGATGATCTTTGACATTTGTCATCTTGTCACTCAAACCTGCAATCAAGCGCAACTTGTAATCATTTTGGGACTATTTTGTGGCAATTTGTAACAAAAGAAATAGCAAGTAGGGGTATAATCATGTTAAAATCCTAACTTATCACCCTCATACTTGCAGAAATAGACGGAGAAGTATGGCCAAAGCTGATTAATTCTGATGCAGTCAAGCGTTACAACATATGATCTTTATGTTTTCCCTATATAATGTAATTAAGCTACGCTTGGCCTGATTCTCATTTAAGAGGGGATACGTAGACAGCCCTATGGGTTCGGTCATAATACTATAAAATTTTCATTTCCCCCCCGAAATTGGAAATTGGGGAAGAATTTTGAGGACCCTCAAAATTCCGAAGTAATTTCAGCCAATCGTCACACAAGCAATAATCGGAAACTTCAACCCATCAAACTGGGGCAGAATTTTGAGGAGGACCCTTAAAATTACGTAACGTGAAATGTTTCAATGTCCTGAATCACATCACAGTTGGCGGTTCATCTAAAAAACTTTATTATTATTATTATTATTATACATTTATGTGACACTTTTACTAAATCATGCATGCCTACTATAGAAACTGCTTTGTTTAGCAACACTACCCCGATGATATCTACGGTATCGCCAAATCAAAGGCCGAACAAGTCAAGCAAAGTCTGTGGGGATTCGAACTAACCGCCCCCTTACAAAATTCACGATTTTCCTCGCTCATAAAACTGTAATAATTTTCCATCAGCACATGCCCGTAATGTCCCGTATGTCACAATGCTCCCAGTAATCAACATGCCGTAATTTGCTATCAGCTAAGAAACTCTACTGTCATTTGCTATTTTATTTTTTGCAACTTGCATAAGGCTACTATTCTGCCTTTCGAGGTTAAGCTCTACCTTTATCTGCATCTGCATTGCATAGGGCTATTATTCAGCCTTCCAACTTGCATAAGGCTACCTTTCTACCTTCCGAGGTCAAGCTCTATCCCTATCTGCATTTGCATTGCGTAAGGCTACTATTCTATCTTCCAACTTGCATAAGGCTACCATTCTGCCTTCCGAGGTTAAGCTCTACCTCTATCTGCATTTACATTGCATAAGGCTACTTTTTTGCCTTCCAACTTGCATAAGGCTACTGATGGGTTTTTAGTATTTTATGTTTTGATGATCTAACAAACTTATCTTGAAGAACTATATAGAGTACCTGGCACACAGGACATACATTTCATGTGAACTAATCGAAGCCTGAAAATCAGCAAACACGGAAACACAACAAGGACCTGATGATCTAGCTCTTTAGGGTTCTCCAACATAAGCAAGTCAGTGACTGTATGCAATCAAGATAAATAGGAACACAACAGGGTCTTGCTACTTCAGGGTTATCTGATAGAAAGTACAAGTTAAGTACACAGCTGGAATGTGACAGAAGAAAGTGACCATCTGGCAACTGTTATAGAAGAGAAACACAACTAGGACCTGGTCTGTTGGTGTGCCTGATAGGAAGTACAAAGCCAACTATCCAGCTGGAACGCAACTGCCCAGAAGTAGATGTGCAGACTGTGCAGCAGTCACTTCTCACTGGGAAGAAGTACATAAGAGTTGACATCACAATCTACTGTGATAAAACAACCTGGTACAAGACACACTTCTTTTGTGTATTCAGTGATATTCTCTCAAACATAACAAAGTCTATCTAGCTTTTGAAGTCATTATGTGTGTCAAGAACAAGACACACTACAACATTTTAGTCCATTAACCACCCCAGAAAAGTGTGGTCTAAACTATCTACAAGTGTGGCATTTGATCAAAGGCCACACTTTTCACTTTTAGGCAACACTTTTCGGAGGGTGGTCTAAACTAGCGTAACATTTTCCTAAGGTCACGCTTTTCAAGTGTTGCTTTAAAAGCCACACCTTAAAAGCGTAGCCTAAAAGAAACAAAAGCCACACTTTATAGTACCTCATATGGCAACATTTTTATGTCATAAAGCTACATGTATGAAGTGTGGCCTTTGGTATCTTGTAGGCCACACTTTTGGAGTGTTACTTCTAACGCTAACACTTCTGAAGTGTAGCCTTTGTTAATGTACATACCACTCTATAATCAGTAGGCCACATGATTGACATCCCTATAGCACACACGTATGAAGCGTTGCAATTTTATCTTGGTTATAAAATATTTAACGCCATAATTTTTTGGTTCAATAATTACTTATTTTTTCTTATATCCTGTATTCACATTTACTTTAAATATACTATTCTTCTAATTTGATGATCTCAAGCACTAAGTAACAATAATTCAAATGCATATATTTGTAATAAACATCAAAATAAAACGTATTTCTTATTACTACACATACTAATAAAGTAATATTTCAAGATGTTCACTATGAATGAACTCCATAAACCAAATGTATTCAAACATCACAATAGCTCAAATAGTCTTCAACTATCACTTTTACAGATCACATTGACGTGACCACCATTTAAATTGCATCACTCACATATTCCTACATATCCAAAATGAAATTAAAAATTAAAATTAAAAAGAAACCAATATATTATATTTATTCGCATAGTATCATGAATAATGGAATACCATGGATTAAAAGTACATATATCAAAGGCTTCCATTCGTTCTGTTATAATTGAATAAACAATGCATAACTTTCATCTTTAGTCTTACACTTTGTTTATAATTGAAATGAATGAAAGGAAGGCTCTTAACACAATTGTCTTCTCATTTTTTTTATCTTTCATGCTCCAAATCAACCACTAACAGTGGCATGTCAAGGAACAGGTCTTCATCCTAATAGTTTAGCTCTACTAAGGCCGATAATACAACCACAAAAATATAATCCACTTAGTGCAAACTTACATGCTTTTATATTCTCTTAGAATTTGGTTGCAACTGGAACATTATAGTCGGACCAACTAGATAATGTAGATGAAGTTATATGTATCATACAAATTAGTTAAAGAGCACAATATATTTTTATTTAACCCTACTAGGCTGCTCATGCCAAATACACTCCGCCATAAGCCTGAAGCAGAAATAATGACTATACTTTACTGAGGATCAACACATATATGAATAGTGTGACAAATACTGCTAATTCCCCTCGCAAAGAAACTCCAATTATTTATAAACACAAAATTATTAGAAATAAGACATAAAACCACTGAAATATGAACTGAACAGAGGCATACGCGGATGGAAAATTCGAAACAACAAGGAGACATACTTATACATTCAAGGTATGTACAAACCAACAAACAAGTATGGCTAGACGTTAACAAAATTGCATGCAATTGACTTACTATTGCAACTTTGGTGTCTTCATGAGCTTGTTTCCCTTTCTTTGTACGAATTGCAACAAATATTTTAGTTGATAGTTCCTCTTGGTTCTCTTTGGTTGCCCCGCTGCATATTATTATTATATCAAAAGAAGTAAAACATCAAACATCAATGTATTCTAACAAGTTATCAAAGAAATGAAAGTTTTAAATTTTCCATGAAGTGTCTAATCAGTATTAAAAATGATACATTATTTAGAAATGGACACACATTGTTGAGGAATGTAGATATGTTGTGTACTAATGCATAAAAAATGTAGAACTCTTTCTACATTTGCAGAAAACTGTGCAAAAATGAAGAACACTACAAAAATGCAGAAAACTATTGCGTTTGATTTTGATTAACTCGAAGAAAAAAATTAAATATAAATTTTAGATTTATAAGTGTAAATACTAGAAACTTCATGAGCTGGAAGACAAGTTGGTTCGATTACCTACTTGAGCTGATTTTGTGCAGATTCACGAACTGGCAGAAGAATCTGCAAAATCCTTTTTGTTCTAGTATTGCTCCTACCTGAAAATAGCAGGAAATATTCCTTTCAAGATATCCAAATTCAATTCTGCAGCAATCAGATTCTGATATTTATGCACTTTCAATAATAACAAATTATAAATTAAAATAGTAAGGCAACGAAGCCAAGACAAATTTATTGTTTAGTTGAACTCAGGGAGGGAAGATCTTAAGATAGTTAGTACATAATAAAGATAAAATCAACAACAACAATCTGCAAATATCATATATAAATAGACATTAATTGAGACTCATACTCAAATAATTGATATAGTGTAAAATATTATTACCTTTACCACATACGACGATGATAGTTTGAATCTGCTGGTGGATTACACCCATCCATCAACTAATGCCTACAATAACTTCAAGTTCAACATAAGAGTTAGAGTCATGGATGAAATCACTATTTTCAAATAATAATGACAACATTCATATATTGCACAATTTCAGGCTGTTGCGTGGAATATCCTCATATAGCAATATCAACAATGGTTACCGGTATATTGCACAACTGCACACAAAGAGAAAATACTAGGTAAACAATATACTTGACCATCAAAATGTGGATAAGCAGTCAAACTTAAAAATAGCAGACAAGTTACAAAAGCTAAATCATCCTAATCAACTTTCTCCGTAAATAAAATTATTACTCAAAGACAAGTTTGTGACTTTTACAACTGAAGAATTTGTCCACCAAAATGGACCTGAGTATTATATCTTCCAACTATTTTCAACTTTTCTTTCTCTTTTTTTCTGTTCTTTTCTTTCTCTTCACCAAACATGATATGCAATAGGATCATTCTTCACAATAAAAAGGTAAAAGAAATATTACACAGAACTGAATTCTATAGCTCTCCTGTGCTCCGTCGTCCTATAATCTTATTTCTCTGTCATGAAAATAATTTGGAAGTTTAATAATGTTTCAGAATATGGATAGACAATAGAGATTTACAGTCTGGGCAAAATGTTGAGCTCATACAATTGAAATTAGCCCCAATCATGCTTCATCTCCCAAATATCTAGCTTCTTCAATTCATCAAATACTCACAAATCTGATAAACCAAAGTGCACATTTCCAATATTAAAATTAAAGAATCTTCAAATCAGTGGCCAAAAATTAAGATCCAACGTATGTACTAAGAGCAAGAATTAACATCAGATCAATTAAATCACTAACATAGCCCAGACTATTTGTTAGGGAAAGCTTAGAACTTCAGATCTCCAAAAGCATTTGAGAAGTATTTCAATATATCTTTGATATTGTTCGAATCCTAAAAAATCAGTATTTAGGGCTTTTATAAATAAAGATATTTCAAAATTCATCCAAAAGAATTATTCTGGCATGTTCAAGCAATATCAAGATTCTTAAACAACAAACATATCAATTCCATAAATGAAGAAATTCTGGCATGTCACTACCCGTGTTGGTTTAGTTTAAAAATAAAATAGATTACATTTGTGTTTGCTTGAAATAAGCCATATCCCAATTGAAATATCTTATAAGACTCCCAATCCATAAAAAATAATGCATTAATGCTTCTTCTTACCAAAACCTTATGGTTAGGGCTTCAAAAAGACCTTTGACCTATTCATAAAAACCAATAGAGAAAGTATTTGAGTTAGCGAGTTGATCATTTTCAGCGAAGCATCAGGAGACGATGGATGGAGATTCATAGTGGAGGATGAGGAATAGGGAATGACTATTCAACATTAATTTAGGGTGCACTACTTGCCCCTTTCAAAGTTGGGCGAATAGTAATGGGGAGATTTTTTTAATGGGGGAACTTTAATGGTGGGAATTTCTAGTGAAACTTTTATTGGAAAACTTTAGAGCACACTTCAAAAGTGTTGCTTTTAGGATTATAAAATGGGAACGCTTTGTAAGTGTGGTATTATAGGTGGATAAACATTGCTAATTGTTTTATGTCCCCTAAGATATTTTTTGCAATGCTTTTTAAGCATTGTCTAAAGTTATTGTGGCATTCGACTAAATTTGTTGTGGTGACAACAACTCCACTAAAGACTAGCTTCTGATCGAGTCTTGTGTATGTCCATAGTTGAGTTGTAATCTTGTTAATTATTCTACACTCTGATTCCTAGTTTGCTTTCTTAGAAGCGATGTCTTAGGAACAAACCAAATTCGTAAACTTTAGACGTTATGTTGTAACTAGGAATAATCATAAGTTAAATCCTTTAAACTAGGAGAATTATAGAGTGGCTTGTGGCGGTGCATCACAAGTTAGTTTGAAGTCTTTTCAATAAGGTGTATGCAAAGTGGCTTGTTATAGGTGTCACACCTCCTTTTGGCGCGCCTACCCCGAAGGATAAACGTACAAGGGAGTTTTTCCAATTTAAGTGACAATATTCGAAACGGGATTATTTTATTTATTTCAGAGTCGCCACTTGGAATAAATTAAGGTGTCCCAAGTCACCAATTTATTTAAATCCCGAATCGAGGAAATTTCGACTTTCCAATGAAGTCTGCGAACCAGAAATTCTAAGTAAGGAATTCTGTTAACTCGAGGGAAGGTGTTAGGCACCCCCGAATCCCGTGGTTCTAGCACGGTCGCTTCAATTATTATAATTGGCTAAAATACCTGATTTTATACATGTTTACAAATTAATGCTCCAATTAAATCTTTTAAACCGCTATATTAATTTGAAACCATGCAAAAAGAAAAGACCAATTGCAACATAGACTCGGACTTTTGATAGATAGGTGAATTATAAAAAAAAAAAAAAAAAAAAAAAAAAAGTATCCGGATTATTTATTTGAAACTATGCCGATTAAAATCATCATAAAACTAACCCCAAAAAAAAATCAATTTACTTAATAGTGTATCCCTTAAAATTATTTCCGATTAAAGAATCATACCAAATGATATATTATTTCCTAGCTTTGATTTATGGCCGGAGATTGAATGACAAGATATAAGCTAACGGAAAATTGATCAAAATATACGAAAATAGAAATAATTCACCTTGATCCAATTATTAAAAAATAAGATCGTTTACTATCCTTAATCCGATGTTAATTAGCGAAAGCGAGACTATGCGATTAAAATCGATCTAACATTAGCATCTAAAACCCGGGCTAACTTATCTTGTCTACTTAAGTATAATTAAGTATAAACAGATTTCAAGAGAAAATCGAGTGAAGAAATTCAAAAATGATTCAAAATACCTTGCATTAATAATTAACATCAACCAAATTAATAACTTAAACATGCTTAAATTGATTGACTTTAACAAATTACCAACTTAACATATCAAGGGAAATCTTAATCCGTACAAATACATTATACAACTAACAATGTATATCACAAAATTGAATCCGGTTCTAAAAATTACTAACCAATAACCCAAAGTCCCTTTAATCCAATTACTAAAACAAAATTCCGGAATTTCTAATGGTGACTTGATGTATTCCGAAAATCTATGACTGCAGTAACTGATTAAACAAAGATGCAATACAGAAGGAAATTTAAAATGACAACAGTAGTTTCTTCAGTTGATTCCGAAATGATTCAGGTACACCGAGCGAAAAACTTCAAAGCATTATAAAGGATGAAATACCTGGGATTTGAATTGAAATAGAGCGAAAGAAGAGGTCAGCAAACAGCAAGTGAAGAAAACAACAGTTGGCAGCAACAAACAAGCAACAGCAGTAACACTTGAAACTCCAGTACAACTCAAAAGACCTCAAACTTAGACAGGAACAGAATCCAGGCAACGACCCAAGATCAATTGGTGAACCAAACAGAAACAAACGAATGACCTCCGAAGAATTGAACACTCAAAATTCGAAAGAGAACACTGTATGTGTGTGTGTGTATGAAAACAGGGATATATTCTTCTGATACACACACTGTGAAAACAGAGAAGAATGTGAAAACAGTGTGTATGTGAAAACAGTTTTCTGTTCTGAGTGTGTGCCTGTATGTGTGAATTCCAGAAGGTATTCACTGTATGTGTGTGTGTGTTCACTGTATCTGTCTCTTTTCTGTGTGTTTTCTGCTTCTAAAAACCAGTTTTCTCTCTGTTGGTGTCTTCACTGTTTTATAGCCCTCAAATGATACCTTTTCAACTTTATTTTTAAGTGTTTTAATACTATCCAGCTATGTTATTCCCTCTTTTTTGCACTTTTCAACTTTTGATGCACTAAACCAAAATAAGAAACTAATTTTTTCCATGTTCAGCCCCTATCCAGCATAAAAGACTGCCAATTTTATTTTAAAACATCCCAAGCCAGACCTTTCCCTCTTAGAAATATTAATCTGAAGTTCAAACATAATGCCTATCTTGCTTTACAACCAAATTCACTTTAAACCATGTGCATTGCACTCTTAGTTGCCTAGCTGTTGGCTTTCAAACTCTAGACTAAGACAACTATCAGCAGTAAACTCATAAACTAAAATCAATCAAACAATTTAATTCAATTCAACAGTGAATCAATGAATCTCGGCCAATGCCGGATTTGTAGCTCTAGTGTTCTAACAAACGAAACTACGAACCTAATCGACAACATTTGATTAGCCGATTACAACAAACAACAATCAATAACACACAATCGATGAACAAATTTTTTCATTCTTCAACACTTAAAGCCGAGAGAAGAAGAAGAGAAATGAAGCAAATACGAAACTAAATGTTCGACGACGCTAATCGACGCGAACCTGTATTCAACAACATTGGTAATCAAATAGACAAAGCAAAATTTTAGACTCGACAATTCACTGACAGTGTTTCGGCCAAAGCAGAGGAAACAAGGAAAAATGAAGCTAACTAATCGACGACGCTAATCGACGCAAACACATATTCTATATTATTCGATTAGCCGATTACGATATGCGTAATCGACAAACAAATCCGACAAAGCAGTGACTAACAATTTCGGACAGCATGTTACAATTTCAATATCAAATGACCTAACGATATTAACAACGAATCGAATTCGATTCACAATTAACCGTTAAACGACGAAGAATAACAACTAACAACTCGACCAAATAAAAGGTCCCAAGAGATGAAGAAAATAGAGACGGCCGACAAACATCGGAGAATTCAATCAACAAAAGACAAAAGCAAATTGAAATAAACGGTAAACATGAACATTACCTTAAAGAGAAATCAAAATCGGCCATTTTTGGAGAAAATTCTCGGTTCTTGACTCAAATTCGGACTTTGGGAATCAAATGGATTTTAATTGAAATGTTTTCAACCGAAAACATCTCAATTAAAATCTACTCTAATCCCAATTTCTTCAAATTGAAACCGGCGGCTCAAATTGGGATTTAGGGTTCTTGAAGTCTTGATTTGGGGCTTCATGGTTTCGGGTTAGATTCGAGCAAAAGGGGTCACGGATTCTTGGAGGAGATAGTCTAGTGGTGGTGTGGTGTTAATTTGGAGTGGTTTGGGGTGAATCTCATTTTCCGGCAAACTTTCGATCTAATATTCGAGGATTTTGACAATGATTCAAGTGAGATGGGTAAAGGATTCGTGTAGAGGGAGAGAAGGGGATTTTATGGTGTTAAAATGGGGTGATTTGGATCACGGCCGCCGGCGGAGGCGATTTCCGGCCGGCGGCGGGCGGCGGGGGACGGCGGAGAGAGGTGAAGGGGGCGGCTGGAGAGTGAAAGGGGAGAAATGAAGAGGGATATTAGGGTTTGGGGGGGTTTTGATATATTAAAATGGTACATTAATTCTGGACCGTTGGATGAAGGAATCCAACGGCCCAGATTAAAAACGAAATTGGGCGGATCCGGCTGGGCTGGGTAAGGTTTAAGGGTGTGTGGTTTGGGCTTGGGTGAATTGAATTGGAGTTGGCCCAAATCCGATTTTTCTTTTCTTGTTTTCTAATTCTTTCTCTCTTTTCTTTTTGCAATTAATTCCTAATTTAAGAATCAAAATACTAGATCAAATTAAAAACCAAAAATTATCTTTACAAATGCAAATTAATTCTTAATAATAATTATCGCACACACAATCAAAGCACCAAAAATAAAATCACACAATTGGACAAAAAATGCAAAAGATACATATTTTTGTTATTTTTTTATTTTCGTAAAACAAACTTAATTACTCTTAATCGCAAACACGAATTTATATGCAAATGCAAACATTTTGTATTTTATATTGATTTAAATAGAAATGCGCACACAAAAGATACAAATAATAAGAGAAAAATAACACAAAAAATCACGAAAATCATGCTCAAAACAAAACTATTTTTATTTTGCATTTTTGGGAGTAATTCTCATGTAGGGCAAAAATCACGTGCTCACAGCTGCCCCTCTTTGCGCGGAAACACGAAGAGTTTTCGTGCAAAGATAAATGAGCAAATACGAGCGATTTTTGCCCGTTTTGAATACTCCGTGGGAAGCATTTTGAAAGGGTTTTGACCGAGCCTTTGCTTCGGGAGGCTTCCTACATATCCTGGGCTAAACAGGAATCAGGTCAATGTAGTTCGGGAAGTTTTGGTAGCTGGGACTACCGTGGACTGACACTTTGCTATTACTGTTGCTATCGTTGCTGCATGTTGCTGCTTACTGCTTACTGATCTCCTTATTACACCAAAAGAAATTAAAGCTGAACTAGCTATGCCATCAAACTATGAGTTACAAGATTCCTATCTATGATTCTCTTGAAAACTTGATCTTGAATCTTAGCTGATTTGCTGTAGACCTCGATCTGAATCTTGATGCTCCACAAGCTGTACGTGCTTGTTTATTTCTGTAACATTGAGTGAAACGGAGTCGGCGGAGCTTGTTACTTCAATCATCTTCTGTGCAATCCGCGCCTTTGTTTACTCCAACGTTTGGAAATCCTTTCTCTCGGTTCTTTCCTTCTTTTCTTCACTCTGGATTGATGTTCCATTTGTAGGTTATCTCGATCTTTGCATCCCGAGGTCAAACCTATTTAGACAACAAAAAAAAAAAAAAACAAACGAACGAAATTCTTCTGCCCCAGTTTTGCTAGGAAAATTTCGTGAGTTAGTTGTGACACAGAAAGTGATTAAAAGACTCTTCGGTATTGGGTAAGAAAGTCATGATTTCACAAAGGTTCAAACGGCTTTCTGGTCGGGATTTTGTAGAAGAGTTTCACGGCTTTCTGGCCGGAATTCAAATAATATCTAACGATTTTGGCCGTCAGATCCTCGGCTTTTGGCCGGGGTAAAAGTAAGCGGCTCCGCAGTTTTCTGACTGGGAGATCCTCGGCTTTCTGACCGGGATAAAAGTTTCACGGCTTTCTGGCCGGAATTCAAACAATATCTAACGGTTTTTTGGTCGTCAGATCCTCGGTTTTTGGCCGGGGTAAAAGTAAATGGCTCCGCAGTTTTCTGACTGGGAGATCCTCGGTTTTCTGACCGTGGATAAAAGTTTCACGGCTTTTCGGTCGGAATTCAAACAATATCTAACGGTTTTTTGGCCGTCGGATCCTCGGTTTTTTGGCCGGGGTAAAAGTAAATGGCTCCGCAGTTTTTCTGACTGGGAGATCCTCGGTTTTCTGACCGTGGATAAAAGTTTCACGGCTTTTCGGTCGGAATTCAAACAATATCTAACGGTTTTTTGGCCGTCGGATCCTCGGTTTTTGGCCGGGGTAAAAGTAAATGGCTCCGCAGTTTTCGACCGGGGAGATCCTCGGTTTTCTGACCGGGAAGAAAAGTTTCACGGCTTTCTGGGCGGAATTCAAACAATATCTAACGGTTTTTGGCCGTCGGATCCTCGGTTTTTTGGCCGGGGTAAAAGTAAATGGCTCCACGGTTTTCTGACTGGGAGATCCTCGGTTTTCTGACCGGGATAAAAGTTTCACGGCTTTCGGCCGGAATTCAAACAATATCTAACGGTTTTTTGGTCGTCAGATCCTCGGTTTTTGGCCGGGGTAAAAATAAATGGCTCCGCAGTTTTCTGACTGGGAGATCCTTGGTTTTCTGACCGGGATAAAAGTTTCACGGCTTCCTGGCCGGAATTCAAACAATATCTAACGGTTTTTGGCCGTCAGATCCTCGGTTTTTGGTCGGGGTAAAAGTAAATGGTTCCGCAGTTTTCTGACTGGGAGATCCTCGGTTTTCTGACCGGGATAAAAGTTTCACGGCTTTCTGGCCGGAATTCAAACAATATCTAACGGTTTTTTGGCCGTCAGATCCTCGGTTTTTGGCCGGGGTAAAAGTAAATGGCTCCGCAGTTTTCTGACTGGGGAGATCCTCGGTTTTCTGACCGGGATAAAAGTTTCACGGCTTTCTGGCCGGAATTCAAACAATATCTAACGGTTTTTTGGCCGTCAGATCCTCGGTTTTTTGGCCGGGGTAAAAGTAAATGGCTCCGCAGTTTTCTGACTGGGAGATCCTCGGTTTTCTGACCGGGGATAAAAGTTTCGCGGCTTTCCGGCCGGAATTCAAACAATATCTAACGGTTTTTTGGCCGTCGGATCCTCGGTTTTTTGGCCGGGGTAAAAGTAAATGGCTCCGCAGTTTTCTGACTGGGAGATCCTCGGTTTTCTGACCGTGGATAAAAGTTTCACGGCTTTTCGGTCGGAATTCAAACAATATCTAACGGTTTTTTGGCCGTCAGATCCTCGGTTTTTGGCCGGGGTAAAAGTAAATGGCTCCGCAGTTTTCTGACTGGGAGATCCTCGGTTTTCTGACCGGGGATAAAAGTTTCACGGCTTTCTGGCCGGAATTCAAACAATATCTAACGGTTTTTTGGCCGTCAGATCCTCGGTTTTTTGGCCGGGGTAAAAGTAAATGGCTCCGCAGTTTTCTGACTGGGAGATCCTCGGTTTTCTGACCGGGATAAAAGTTTCACGGCTTTCTGGCCGGAAAGACCCTCGGTTTTTCTGACCGGGGTCCAAACAGATATTGGACTGATATGATTTGATTCTCTTTTTCGGAGTTTTCATTTTCTTTTCTTTCATTTTTGGCCTTCTTTTAGGCGTTCTTTTTAAACATCAACAAATGCATAGGATAAATCTCTAAAAGAAACTTACCTTTTATGTGTTTTCCTTGTTCCAAAGCCATTTCAGAGCTTGCGTATTTCACTTATTTGAGTGGTACCTTCTTCTTGCACAATTAAACAGACCTGCTTTCAACAAAGAACATTTTATCAGTGAAAAAAAAAAAAAAAAGTGGTTGGCTTTGCGGCCTTGGTTATCTTCATCGCTTGATTGTTTCCCCATTTTCATTGAGAAGTTCGCTACCAATCGTCTTTGGGGTGACTTCCTTTCAAACTGACCGGGTTCATTCCCAGAATTCTATGAGGATTTTCCGTGTAGGTTCCATCCTTCTGCCTTATTCCGTCTCTTCCAAGACCTTAGCCTTTGATTTCCATTTCCTTTCTAAAACTCTTTTCCTTTGGAAACAATCGATCATTACGATCCAATCGTGGATTGTAACAATACACCACTGAGGCTGTTTTTCTTTTCTTCTTTACCAGGCGGAGTCCTGTAAAACTGGTCCTGTCACCTTCCTTTGTAATATTTTCAGAATTAAAATTAACCGAAAGGGATTCAAAGAGGAAGAATGAATCAAAGAATGGAAAAACGTATCAAAGATAGAGGAGTCCCTTTCGAGGGAGAAAAGAAGGACTTATCTGAGGTATACGCTGACTTTAACCAACATGACATGCTCCTCGGACTAGATGCTTGATCGTCACAAAAACTCCCATTTTCTTATGAACCAAAACGGGTCTATATTTCCGAGCTAAGGAGCCGTGCCAGGACCTCTCATGGTGAAACAAACTTTTCGGTTGATAGCGCCCTTTGCGGGTTTTCGCCAATCGACCTCTCTCATTTCTCTTCTCACCATCGCCAGATAGCACTGTTTGCGTGTTTTTACCAACGAGCTCTCTCATTTTGTATTTCTCTACTTCCATCGTCTTATGGTGCCCGAAGGTTTTCACCAATAAGACTCTCTCATTTTATTTCTTTTCATTCCAGGAACCTCGGATCGCAACAATGATGTTCTCACAATTTCCAATCGATCTCGAAGGACTTGTACTCGGTTCGGGTAACAAGAATTGTAAACAAAATTACAACTTTGGAATCATCTTGACGGATCTTAAACCGAATCAAAATATCATCTGCCCCAGTTTCATTTTTGGGAAAACCGGGATTTTTGTTTTGGTGTGACTGAACCTTAGGGAGAGGTTGCCTACGTATCCTTTCGGAATCAAGTCAGAACGTAGTTCAGGATTTTTTTTTTTTTTTTTTTTTTTTTTTTTTTTTGGTTTGGTTTGGATTCCAAAGAGGGTAGCCAAAGAAAAGCAACCGGCTCAAAGGGTTTACAAAATGGTTGGTAGTGTTTGGGTAGCGGGAATAAAAGCCTTCAATCATTTCGATTTGTGAGGACCTCATTGAAGCAAGTTCAGACATAATACCTTTTCACAGCATCTGCATTCACAGCCGTTTCAGGATCTTTTCCTTCCATGTCTCCCAAGTATAATGCTCCTCTTGGCAGTATCTTCCTGATGATGTATGGTCCTTTCCAATTAGGAGCGAATTTTGCTTTCGCTTCCTCATGATGTGGAAGAATGCGTCTTAAAACCAACCGACCTACTTCAAAATTTCTCGGTCGTACTTTCTTGTTGTAAGCACGAGCCATTCTTTGTTGGTACAGTTGTCCATGACAGACCGCGGCCATTCGCTTTTCATCAATCAAAGTTAATTGTTCCAAACGAATCTTAACCCACTCGCTATCTTCAATCTCTGCTTCGACAATTGTACGAAGCGAAGGAATTTCTACCTCTGCCGGTATCACAGCCTCAGTTCCATAGACTAGCAGGTATGGAGTTGCTCCCACCGATGTGCGTACTGTAGTACGGTATCCCAATAAAGCGAACGGTAATTGTTCATGCCATTGTCTAGAACTTTGGATTGTTTTTCTCAAAATCTTCTTAATGTTTTTGTTCGCTGCTTCCACGGCACCGTTGGCTTTGGGCCGATAAGGGGTGGAGTTCCTATGCGTTATTTTGAATTGCTCGCATATTTCCTCCATCAAATGACTATTCAGGTTCGCAGCATTGTCTGTGATGATAGTTGCGGGTATACCAAAACGACAGATAAGATTTGAGTGTACAAAATCCACCACCGCTTTCTTGGTGACTGATTTGAGAGTGACGGCTTCGACCCATTTTGTGAAGTAATCGATAGCCACCAATATGAATCGGTGTCCATTTGAAGCTTTCGGCTCAATCGGGCCGATGACATCCATTCCCCAAGCGACAAATGGCCACGGTGCTGACATAGGATGCAACTCAGTTGGAGGTGCATGAATCAGATCTCCATGTACCTGGCATTGATGACATTTTCGGACAAAACCGAAACAATCTTTCTCCATGGTCATCCAATAATATCCTGCTCGAAGGATTTTCTTGGCTAAGACATACCCATTCATATGAGGCCCGCATACTCCTGCATGTACTTCGTGCATGATTCTTCCTGCTTCTTCGGCATCAACACACCTTAAAAGGTTAAGATCTGGGGTTCTTTTGTACATGACCTCGCCGCTCAAAAAGAAACCACCCGCATGTCTCCTAATGGTCCTCTTTTGATCTCCAGTAGCATGTTCTGGGTATTCTTGCGTTTTCAGAAATCTCCTGATATCGTAATACCAGGGCTTGACGCTCGGTCCTTCTTCGATCGCATTGCAATAACCGTGGCTTTCCCTGATTTGAATTTCCAAGGGATTGACATGGGCGTTGCCCGGATAAGGTAGCATTGAAGCTAAAGTGGCAAGTGCATCGGCTAGTTCATTGTGACATCGTGGGATATACCTGAACTCTATCGATGCAAACCGCTTGCCGAGAATGTTCACGTGTTGTCGGTAAGGGAGGAGTTTAACGTCTCGAGTTTCCCATTCACCTTGAGATTGTTTGATAATTAAATCTGAATCTCCCATGATCAACAAATCTTCGACATCTTGATCAATTGCCATGTTCATACCCATGATACAAGCTTCATACTCAGCCGTATTGTTCGTGCAGAAGAAACGGAGCCTAGCCGTGGCCGGATAATGCTGACCAGCAGGAGAGATCAAAATTGCCCCAATCCCTACACCTTTAGCGTTTACCGCCCCATCGAAAAACATTTTCCAAGCATGACTGTCTTCCGAAACAACTTCTGTCGTATTTACCTCTTCATCAGGAAAGTAGGTATTCAATGGTTGATACTCTTCGTCGATCGGGTTCTCGGCCAAATGGTCCGCCAATGCTTGGGCCTTCATTGCCGTGCGAGTGACATAGACTATGTCAAACTCAGTGAGCAGGATTTGCCACTTTGCCAATCTTCCGGTGGGCATCGGTTTCTGGAATATATACTTCAAAGGATCCAACCGAGTAATGAGGTGAGTCGTATGGGCTTGGAGGTAGTGTCTCAATTTCGGAGCGACCCAAGTTAAAGCACAACACGTTCTTTCCAGCAAAGTGTACTTGACCTCATAACTAGTGAATTTCTTGCTCGGGTAGTAAATCGCTTGCTCTTTCTTCTCTGCCGCATCACGTTGTCCGAGAACACAACCAAAAGAGTTTTCCAAGACTGTTAAATACAAGAAAAGAGGTCTCCCTGGCTCTGGCGGGACTAAGACTGGAGGGTTTGACAAATATTCTTTGATCTTGTCAAAAGCTTCTTGGCATTCGGTTGTCCATTTGATTGCAGCATCTTTCTTCAACAATTTGAATATGGGTTCACATGTGGGAGTCAACTGAGCGATGAACCTACTGATGTAGTTCAGTCGGCCTAAAAGACTCATTACATCTTTCTTTGTTCTGGGGGGAGGTAAATCCCGGATGGATTTTATCTTTGTGGGATCTAATTCAATACCTCTTCTACCTGACTATGAAACCCAAAAGTTTACCTGACGGGACTCCAAAAGCGCATTTGGCCGGATTCAGTTTCAAATCGTATTTCCGCAACCTCTCAAAGAATTTCCTCAAGTCTCGCACATGATC
The DNA here is from genome assembly GCA_032618575.1 of Nicotiana noctiflora. Lineage (NCBI taxonomy): Eukaryota > Viridiplantae > Streptophyta > Magnoliopsida > Solanales > Solanaceae > Nicotiana > Nicotiana noctiflora. Next base: position 461,253 of record JASVEL010004024.1, read on the forward strand.
GCCTTGAGTTCCGGATTTGATGATCACATCGTCCACGTACACCTCTATTTCCTGATGCATCATGTCATGGAAAATGGCAGTCATAGCTCTCATGTACGTCGCTCCTGCATTTTTCAAGCCGAACGGCATGACTCTGTAACAGTAAGTCCCCCAAGGTGTGGTAAAAGCGGTCTTCTCGGCGTCCTCTTCATCCATCAACACTTGATGATATCCCGCATAACAATCCACAAATGACTGTATCTCATGTTTGGCACAGTTATCAACAAGGATGTGGATGTTCGGTAAAGGAAAGTTATCTTTAGGACTCGCTTTATTCAAATCTCGGTAGTCAACACATACTCGAGTTTTTCCATCTTTCTTTGGCACGGGCACAACATTAGCCAACCACGTGGTGTATTGTACCACTCGAATTACCCCTGTTTTCAACTGCTTAGTGATTTCTTCTTTGATTTTATCACTGATGTCAGTCTTGAACTTTCTCTGCTTCTGTTGCACTGGGCGACAGTCAGGGTAGATTGGTAATTTGTGCACCACTAGATCAGCTCCTAATCCTGGCATGTCATCGTAAGACCAAGCAAACACGTCTTTAAATTCAAACAAGAGTTGGATTATTGCATCTCGTGTTTTCTCATCCGTGTGGATGCTTATCTTGGTCTCTCGGACCTCTTCATCAGTTCCCAAATTAACCGGTTCGGTGTCATTCAAATTTGGCTTAGGTTTATTCTCGAAATGGTCCAATTCTCGATTTATTTCCCTAAAAGCCTCATCTTCATCGTATTCTGGTTCTTGGTTCATTATTTCCAGATTAGGTGGCGTGTTCGGATTTGAGCATGAGTTCCGCAAGCATGTCATGTTATTTAAAGCCGCATTATTAGGACTGAAAAGGAAGAATAAATAACAAAATTAGAAAGAGTGCAAAAGTAAGGAAATATTTATTTTATTTTCTTGGAATTTTCTGAAAACAAACAAAATTACATTGGGGAAATCAAAAATACAAGAAAACAAAGAAAAACATCCAAGCTACATCCCGAAGTAACTTGTGATGAAGGAAAAACGACAGGACAAATCTACCAGAACTCCTGCCTGATTGGGAAGGGTGTGGCTTTCCAATTTTGCAATTTAGCTTCAGGGCCCACATACAGCACCTCAGCGGTGCTTGTTCCTTCTCCCGATTGGACCATATTAACATCATAGAGCATTTGCCTCATGGCCCCACATATGTCTTCAATTTCCTCCGTTGTAAAGACCTCGTCTTCTTCTTCTTCACTGTACCTTGGTCGGACAAAAGTTTGGTACAGATGCGGCAATGGTTGCGGCAGAACCCATCCTTTCTCCTTTCTCTTGTTGGCCCATCTTTCATCTTCAGGGGTTGGGCGAAAGCCCACTCCGAAAAACTTTTCAGCTACGGGTAAAGTTATCAGCTTCGGCACTCCTCGTAGGGACTTTCCCAAACCTTTTCCTGGCTGGAAGCCATGTTTAATCATTTCTTTTGCCACCATGATGGAGGCATTAGACAAAAAAGGTTGGGGGAGAGGGTTCCCTTCTTCGTGTTGATCTGCCAACACAATCTCGAAAGCTTGATAGACAATGTTTTTGCTTCCCGCTTCCGCTTCCAAGCAAGGTATGGATGGATCTCGGTAAATTGATTGCTCATCTTCCCCGTGGACCACGATCTCTTGTCCCTTGTGCTCAAATTTCAACATCTGATGGAGGGTAGAGGGCACAGCTCCGGCCGCATGAATCCATGGTCTTCCTAGAAGAAAATTGTAAGAAGTGTCCATATCCAAGACTTGGAATGTCACTTCGAAGTCCACCGGGCCGATGGTCATAATCACATCAATCTCTCCGACGGTATCTCTTTTCACACCGTCAAAAGCTCGCACACATATGTTGTTAGGCCGAATCCTTTCAGCTCCGATTCCTATGCGGCCGAGAGTGGAAAGCGGGCATATGTCTACCCCCGAACCCCCATCAACCATGACCCTCTTCATATAGTAGCCTTCGCTTTTGACGGTCAAATGCAAAGCTTTGTTGTGGGCGGCACCCTCCAAAGGCAAATCAGCTTTACTGAAGGAAATCTGATTGATCGCGAAGAATCTTTCTGTCATTCTTTCAAGTTGTTCGGATGAAGTCTCAATAGGCACGTATGCCTCATTCAAGGCTTTTAGCAAAACCTTTTGATGTTCAGTAGACTTCATTAGAAGGGACAACATCGACACCTGCTCCGGGCATTTACGCAGTTGGTCTATCACCTCGTAATCAGGCATTTGCATCTTTTGAAAAAAGACCTCTGCCTCTTCAGCACTTACAGGTTTCTTCGACGGGAAACGCCTTTGTGTGGCGTTATTTACCTCCTCCGTGTTTAAGTACTTCTGTCCTAGGACACTCTCAGATGAATTTCCCACAATCTCTTTCCCTTTGCGCATAACAAGTGTTCGTTGGTAGCTCCAGGGTACTGCGGATGGATCTGTCATTGGTTTTTGTTGCACGCGTGCAATAACCACAGGTTCATCCGGTTTTCGGGCCACATAAGTTCCCTTTGGTACATACATTGATGTTTCTCTCTTTAAATGGAACTTCTTGGGGGCACCTATGGACAATGGTTTTTCCACTCTACCTCGTGGGAGGTAAAGGACTCCGCCCTTCCGAGACGATGCTTTCAATTCAATCGTCTTTTCGGATTTGGTTTCAAGAGCTTCAACCTTTTTCCCCATTTTCTCTTGTTTCGGGGTAGCCTCAGGACGCTTCTCTATGTTGGCGATGGCGATTATCGCTTTCAAAGCTGGGTCAAATTCTTTGTCGTCACAAATCATCCCAATCACCGGTCCGTTGTTGTGGGCTGGTAATGGGTTGTTTGTCACATTTGGGATGTCTTCATCCGCGAAGACGATCCTCCCTTGATTGATCAATTCTTGCACTGCCTTCTTTAACGTCCAACAATTGTCAGTACTGTGTCCTTCAACACCTGAATGATATGCACAGTATATCCCCCTCTGGTAGGCAGGAGAGTCTGGATTCTGCCTGTTCTGCGGAACAGGCTGCAATAGGTTTTCTTGCCCGAGTTTTGGGAAAAGAGTGGAATACGGCTCCCCAATCGGTGTAAAGCTCGTTTTGGGTTGCTCACGGTGACGAGCGTTATTTGGCCGTGGATTATACTGGTTTGGGTAAGGAGGTTGGTTTCTCTGGAATGGAGGTGGATTCCTGTTGGCTGGTGGCTGTGGCCGTGCCTGAGGTTGAATGTTCATGACCGCATAGGGTGGAGGCGGAGGAGCATAAGCCATGCCGTGATGTGGATAGTAATGTTGGGGGACCCTGTCGGAGAATACCTGCCTTGAGGTTCGATATCTCCTGTCTTCTGCCGCTGCCATAGCAGATTCTTCTTTCCTTTTGCTTCGGGGCATCCCTCCAGACCCGCCTTGAATGGCTTGGGAAGTTGCCCGAATGGCCGCTTGGCTCAAAATTCGCCCTGTTTTCAAGCCATTTTCTACCATCTCTCCGATCTTGATAGCTTCGGCAAAAGGTTTTCCCATTGCCGACATCATATTTTGAAAGTAATCGGGCTCTTGAGCTTGGAGAAAAGTCGTGACCATTTCAATTTCGTCCATGGGGGTTTCACCCTGGACGCTTGCTCTCGCCACTTGATGGCATATTCTCTGAAGCTTTCTGAGGGCTTCTTTTTAAGTTCGATAGAGAATTCCTGTCCGGCGCAATATCGATGTTGTATTGGAATTGTTTTACAAAATCTCTGGCCAGATCATCCCAGATGTGCCATCGAGATATGTCTTGATCCATGTACCACTCCGATGCTATTCCGATCAAACTCTCTCCGAAGTACGCCATCAACAATTCTTCTTTGCCGCCGGCACCCCTCAATTGATTGCAGTATTTCTTCAAATGAGCAATGGGGTCGCCATGTCCGTTGTACTTTTCGAACTTTGGTGTCTTAAAACCTGATGGCAAATGGACGTGCGGGAACATGCACAGATCGGCGTAAGATACACTCTTCTGTCCACTCGGACCTTGCATGTTCTTAAAGCTTTGTTCCAAACTCCTCATTCTTTTTGCCATCTCCTCCTGCTCGGGGGTCTTTGGATTTTGGCTCGGTAGGAACTCATATCGAGGTGGCTGAGAATATGTATTGGCTGCAACCTGTGTATGGTCCCGTGTGAGCGGTGGCGCTGGGAATGTAAAGGATGAGGAGTCGAAGAAAGGAGCGTGTGCGGTGGGGTGCGTTGTGATTGGAACTGGCAATTCAACGGACGTTCTTGCAGATGTATCATGTGGTGCTACCCGAGGATGGGATGTGGAGGGTGATTCGGAGAGGTTTGTAGCATTGGAATACCCGAACAGAGTAGGCGGGTAATTGATGGGGGTATTTGAAATACCGCTTGACCTGAGAAGAATTTCAGGGAACCCAGGGATCAGACTCGGGGGCTCTTTCCCGTTGTTCCAATCGTCCAACATCTCGAGCATGCGGCAACGCAAGATTCTATTCTCCTCCAAAGCTGCCGACTCAGTAGCCGGGATGGTTGTCAATGAGCTTTCCTCTGAAACGGGAATGGTTGCTAAAGGCATTTCTGAAGACATGTCGGCACCCTTTTTTGACCTAGTAAAATAGGAATGAGTACTTTCAGGCTGCCGAACTTTTCCTTTGGACCTTGTGAAGTACGAGTGTGGTGCCAGATTACCGCAAAGTCAACCACTTTTACTAAAACCTGGATTTTGGCAAACAAGCGGTTAGTCTGAGACAACATAACAGATAAGTAATCTCACGTTAGGTGTGATACACTTATACAGGTGACAATGTTACTACATGTATTCGCTTGCGATGCGTCATTCCGGTTTGTATCGATCTTCTTTTTCTTTTAACTTCTTTCCCCCCCCCTTTTTTTCATTTTTATTTTTATTTATTTATTTTTTAGTGATGGTCGAATCTTATGTGGATTGCCTACGTATCATGTCCCCGCATGAATCAGACCGAGCGTAGTTCGGAAACAATAGACATAAGATGAAGTGTTCATGAATTTTATTTCAACAAACTTAAAACTTGAAACAACTTGCAAAATACAACAATGGAGAAAAACTCGTAAAAGGACAACAGACTCTAAAACAAAAGACTCTCCTAAGCATGTTCCAACGCCTCGAATCTTTGCGCCCGGGGGGCGCTGTTTGGCCTTGCTGCAGTTCTTGGGGTGAGATCTTTCTGTATACTTCCCAATTCCGCCATGACCTGGTGGACACATTCCATGATTGAAGAAAAGAGGGCAGGCCGAGGTACTTGTTCGCAGTTCAAACACTTCATAGTAATGTAGTGCCCGATCTCATTGATCCTGGTTCTGATTATGTCCTTTTCTCTGAGCAGCTGCCCTATGTGCCTGTTCTTTGCCCTTAATACTTGAGAGTTGCCGGAGACATGGTCCAAGAGCCTATCTATTTGTCTTTCCATCCGTGCCATCAAGTTGTGACAACGGTCTCTATCTGCTTTAGCATCCTGGACTTGCCTGAGAGTTCGCTCTTTAAGAGTGGCATTTGCTTTTCTCAAATCAACGATGATTGCATCATAGTCTTTCTCTACTTGTTGTAGACGGAGTTCTTCTTGGTGGGCCGCTCTCTTCCATTTTGTTCGGATTGCAACCAAAGCCGCTTTTGCCTTCTCCAAGTCTTCTTGGTGTTCAAAGGCTTTTCTTTCCAAATCGTTTATCAGCATTTGATCACTCCGACTCCTCCTTGGCCTTTCTGCGGCCGATTGCATCTCTTGAATTCGAGTTTGGAGTGTTTCTTTTTCCTGCTCCCAACCGGCCCTTTCCCGATCGAAGTCAGCCTGTTGTATGTCCATGGCCGCTTCCAGGATTCCTTTGTCTTCTTTTAAAGTGTTGATGCAAGATTGGAAATTTTGTGCTCTCTCATGCTCAACCTCCCTAACTCTGGCTTCTATTTCTCTCTCCCAATCGACGGCATACTTCACTGACCTTTCTGACCTTTGCTCTGGTATTGGTTGGTTGTGGAACCATTCAAGATAAGCGAGACTCACTTCTCCCCGTTCCCGGTCGGCAACCATTTCGTTGATGTCGGAGAGTCGACTACCGAACCAAACCTTCTGTGCATAAGTCTCCCTCGGGGTCTCTTCTATCACAAATTCCCATACAAAAGATCGCATATCCTCAATTGGGGCCTTTTTCTGTTCTCTTCCCAGCTGCCGCATGACACGTAGCGGGGCATATGGTTGGAAACCCCCGAAACCCATTAATATGTAGAATGGGCGGTATGTCGACATATGCATGATTTTGGCGGAAGGGAACCAATAATAATTCCAGGTAAGTTGATCGGCTCTCAAAGAGTTGAGGAGTTCTTGCCAAGTCCTCAAGTCTTCTGGAAGGTTACAACGGGCGGCTCTGTTTGTATGACAACGAATATAATTCAGCCAATCCTGCTTTGAAGTTTATCACAATTGGGTGATGGTAGAGATGCTCTATAAACCACATTTGTAATAAAATATTGCAACCCTCAAAATAGTCTTGTCCTTCTTGGCACCGAGTTAAGGCTCGGAAGATGTCTCCTAGTATCATCGGAAGAACAGTGTGTTCCTCGTTACTCTGTAGATATGAGACCACCGCAGCTAAACGGATCCTGATGCGCCCACCACGTTCGGGAAAAACCATGGTTCCCAAAAAGGCGATCATGAAAGCATAGATTCTTAAATCTCCCCAGGCGTCATAATTTAGCTGGTTAACAAATTCGACGTTTGAGAATTTCCCAAACCCTTCTTTATCACCAAATCTGTCGTAGAGATAATCTAGTGGCACCCAACCGTTCTCCAGACAACCGAGGGGAACCCGCCGGAGACATAGCTTTTTCAAGAAGTTGTTCACACTTATCCGCCTAGGAGCTGCAGGCCTCATCTTGTGCAAATCTCTTCCGAGCCCTGTGAGTCCGCCCAATTCTTCCAAAGTGGGTGTCATTTCACAATCCCGGAATTTGAACACATTGCTTGTTGAGTCCCAAAAACTCACTAAAGCTCTGATCACATTTTTATCCGGTTTTATCATCATGATGTCCGGAAGAAATTTGAGGTGCTTGTGAACTTGATTTCTTTCCCAAGCTGAAAAACTAGTCCACCATTTACGGAGCCGATCCGGGGTTTTGTCCTGGACCATGAACATAGGTGGCATTTCGTCTCTCACCCTTTTCTGGCCGATTCGTTGCGAGGAAGTCATGTTAATCCTAGAAAGATAAAATAAAACTTAAGAATTTTTCCCAAAATTTTTCTTTTTGTTAAAAAAAACGAATCTTGTTAATACGGCCTTTCAGCACTTGAAGAAGATTTGAAGGTTGTATAACAGGATACCGGTGTGATATCTATATTCCTTTTTTGTGAAAAATTAGTCCTCCGGCGCCCCTTTTGAGGCGTTTGGCTATTTTTTGCAAAATTTCCTAACTCTCGACTAAGAACAAAATCATAATTCTAATATATATATATTTTTTATTTTTTTTATTTTTTATTTTTTATTTTCTAAAAAAAAATCAGTATTAGTTGAGCCCGATATGGGTTGCCTACGTATCTCATTTTTGGTGAGAATCAAACTTGCGTAGTTCGAAAATAAAAGAACTAAATCATTTTAAGCAAAGAAAACGAACTATATTTTTTTTTTAAACAGCATTTTTTTTAAAATAAATTACTTTCAAAGGAACTAAGAAAATTTATTTGGAAATTTATTTTCAAAGAAACTAAACTATTTTTGTAAAATTAAGAAAATTTATTTGGAATTTTTTTGCAATTTTTTCAGAATTTATTTTCAAAGAATTAACTATTTTCATAAAATTAAGAAAATTTAGTTTGGAATTTTTTTGCAATTTTTCAGAATTTATTTTCAAAGAATTAACTATTTTCATAAAATTAAGAAAATTTAGTTTGGAATTTTTTTGCAATTTTTCAGAATTTATTTTCAAAGAATTAACTATTTTCATAAAATTAAGAAAATTTAGTTTGGAATTTTTTTGCAATTTTTCAGAAATTATTTTCAAAGAACTAACTAAAAAATTAAGAAAATTTAGTTTGGAATTTTATTTATTTTTTATTTTTTGCATTTTTTTTTTTTTAGAATTTATTTTCAAAGAACTAACTATTTTCATAAAATTATTTTAACTATATACCCTGACGTTTTCCACTTCTTCCTCTTTTTTAACAAACCGGTCGGCATGTAAGATCGAAACAAATAAATGCACACAAAAAGATGCAACAAGTTGGTCTTTTTGTTTCAGGTACACCTGTCCTAGACAGGCCCAACCCCTGTGTTGAGCCTCCTAAGTCAAATATGCACATGATGCAAATAAACGTTCCTATCGGGGATCCGGCATAAGGTCTTGTTATTCTAAGTCAACATCCTGTTGGAAAAGTGTCTAGACTGGCTTTAAACTCGAGCGGACAACTCGAGCCGAAGAGTGTCAGTGCACCGGTAGCATGGCTTTCCGGCTTAATTGACAAAACTCTCCGCCTAAACATGTGTGACTACAAAATCCTTCACCGGGTGCCAAGCACCACAGCTATCTTGAGAAAAACGGGCTATGTCAAGCAAATGCCCGGTATTATATTTCAAAAGACTCAAAAAGAAGAAAAAAAAAAAAATATGGGTATCGGCACAATTTATTATACAGTTCACAAAATATCAAAGCGGTAAAACAACATTTAGCATATAAAATATAAACATGTAATAAAATCAGATAATAAATAAGCCAAATAAAATAATTATTCAAAGCTCGAATTCTTAAACCCTGAACCAGTGGTTCTGGGTTTGTTTCCCCAGCAGAGTCGCCAGAGCTGTCACACCTCCTTTTGGCGCGCCTACCCCGAAGGATAAACGTACAAGGGAGTTTTTCCAATTTAAGTGACAATATTCGAAACGGGATTATTTTATTTATTTCAGAGTCGCCACTTGGAATAAATTAAGGTGTCCCAAGTCACCAATTTATTTAAATCCCGAATCGAGGAAATTTCGACTTTCCAATGAAGTCTGCGAACCAGAAATTCTAAGTAAGGAATTCTGTTAACTCGAGGGAAGGTGTTAGGCACCCCCGAATCCCGTGGTTCTAGCACGGTCGCTTCAATTATTATAATTGGCTAAAATACCTGATTTTATACATGTTTACAAATTAATGCTCCAATTAAATCTTTTAAACCGCTATATTAATTTGAAACCATGCAAAAAGAAAAGACCAATTGCAACATAGACTCGGACTTTTGATAGATAGGTGAATTAAAAAAAAAAAAAAAAAAAAAAAAAAAAGTATCCGGATTATTTATTTGAAACTATGCCGATTAAAATCATCATAAAACTAACCCCAAAAAAAAATCAATTTACTTAATAGTGTATCCCTTAAAATTATTTCCGATTAAAGAATCATACCAAATGATATATTATTTCCTAGCTTTGATTTATGGCCGGAGATTGAATGACAAGATATAAGCTAACGGAAAATTGATCAAAATATACGAAAATAGAAATAATTCACCTTGATCCAATTATTAAAAAATAAGATCGTTTACTATCCTTAATCCGATGTTAATTAGCGAAAGCGAGACTATGCGATTAAAATCGATCTAACATTAGCATCTAAAACCCGGGCTAACTTATCTTGTCTACTTAAGTATAATTAAGTATAAACAGATTTCAAGAGAAAATCGAGTGAAGAAATTCAAAAATGATTCAAAATACCTTGCATTAATAATTAACATCAACCAAATTAATAACTTAAACATGCTTAAATTGATTGACTTTAACAAATTACCAACTTAACATATCAAGGGAAATCTTAATCCGTACAAATACATTATACAACTAACAATGTATATCACAAAATTGAATCCGGTTCTAAAAATTACTAACCAATAACCCAAAGTCCCTTTAATCCAATTACTAAAACAAAATTCCGGAATTTCTAATGGTGACTTGATGTATTCCGAAAATCTATGACTGCAGTAACTGATTAAACAAAGATGCAATACAGAAGGAAATTTAAAATGACAACAGTAGTTTCTTCAGTTGATTCCGAAATGATTCAGGTACACCGAGCGAAAAACTTCAAAGCATTATAAAGGATGAAATACCTGGGATTTGAATTGAAATAGAGCGAAAGAAGAGGTCAGCAAACAGCAAGTGAAGAAAACAACAGTTGGCAGCAACAAACAAGCAACAGCAGTAACACTTGAAACTCCAGTACAACTCAAAAGACCTCAAACTTAGACAGGAACAGAATCCAGGCAACGACCCAAGATCAATTGGTGAACCAAACAGAAACAAACGAATGACCTCCGAAGAATTGAACACTCAAAATTCGAAAGAGAACACTGTATGTGTGTGTGTGTATGAAAACAGGGATATATTCTTCTGATACACACACTGTGAAAACAGAGAAGAATGTGAAAACAGTGTGTATGTGAAAACAGTTTTCTGTTCTGAGTGTGTGCCTGTATGTGTGAATTCCAGAAAGTATTCACTGTATGTGTGTGTGTGTTCACTGTATCTGTCTCTTTTCTGTGTGTTTTCTGCTTCTAAAAACCAGTGAACTCTCTGTTGGTGTCTTCACTGTTTTATAGCCCTCAAATGATACCTTTCAGCTTTATTTTTAAGTGTTTTAATACTATCCAGCTATGTTATTCCCTCTTTTTTGCACTTTTCAACTTTTGATGCACTAAACCAAAATAAGAAACTAATTTTTTCCATGTTCAGCCCCTATCCAGCATAAAAGACTGCCAATTTTATTTTAAAACATCCCAAGCCAGACCTTTCCCTCTTAGAAATATTAATCTGAAGTTCAAACATAATGCCTATCTTGCTTTACAACCAAATTCACTTTAAACCATGTGCATTGCACTCTTAGTTGCCTAGCTGTTGGCTTTCAAACTCTAGACTAAGACAACTATCAGCAGTTAACTCATAAACTAAAATCAATCAAACAATTTAATTCAATTCAACAGTGAATCAATGAATCTCGGCCAATGCCGGATTTGTAGCTCTAGTGTTCTAACAAACGAAACTACGAACCTAATCGACAACATTTGATTAGCCGATTACAACAAACAACAATCAATAACACACAATCGATGAACAAATTTTTTCATTCTTCAACACTTAAAGCCGAGAGAAGAAGAAGAGAAATGAAGCAAATACGAAACTAAATGTTCGACGACGCTAATCGACGCGAACCTGTATTCAACAACATTGGTAATCAAATAGACAAAGCAAAATTTTAGACTCGACAATTCACTGACAGTGTTTCGGCCAAAGCAGAGGAAACAAGGAAAAATGAAGCTAACTAATCGACGACGCTAATCGACGCAAACACATATTCTATATTATTCGATTAGCCGATTACGATATGCGTAATCGACAAACAAATCCGACAAAGCAGTGACTAACAATTTCGGACAGCATGTTACAATTTCAATATCAAATGACCTAACGATATTAACAACGAATCGAATTCGATTCACAATTAACCGTTAAACGACGAAGAATAACAACTAACAACTCGACCAAATAAAAGGTCCCAAGAGATGAAGAAAATAGAGACGGCCGACAAACATCGGAGAATTCAATCAACAAAAGACAAAAGCAAATTGAAATAAACGGTAAACATGAACATTACCTTAAAGAGAAATCAAAATCGGCCATTTTTGGAGAAAATTCTCGGTTCTTGACTCAAATTCGGACTTTGGGAATCAAATGGATTTTAATTGAAATGTTTTCAACCGAAAACATCTCAATTAAAATCTACTCTAATCCCAATTTCTTCAAATTGAAACCGGCGGCTCAAATTGGGATTTAGGGTTCTTGAAGTCTTGATTTGGGGCTTCATGGTTTCGGGTTAGATTCGAGCAAAAGGGGTCACGGATTCTTGGAGGAGATAGTCTAGTGGTGGTGTGGTGTTAATTTGGAGTGGTTTGGGGTGAATCTCATTTTCCGGCAAACTTTCGATCTAATATTCGAGGATTTTGACAATGATTCAAGTGAGATGGGTAAAGGATTCGTGTAGAGGGAGAGAAGGGGATTTTATGGTGTTAAAATGGGGTGATTTGGATCACGGCCGCCGGCGGAGGCGATTTCCGGCCGGCGGCGGGCGGCGGGGGACGGCGGAGAGAGGTGAAGGGGGCGGCTGGAGAGTGAAAGGGGAGAAATGAAGAGGGATATTAGGGTTTGGGGGGGTTTTGATATATTAAAATGGTACATTAATTCTGGACCGTTGGATTATAAGAAACCAACGGTCTGGATCAGTTAATGTGGGGAAAAAATGGTTTGGGCCGGGTAAGGTTTAAGGGTGTGTGGTTTGGGCTTGGGTGAATTGAATTGGAGTTGGCCCAAATCCGATTTTTCTTTTCTTGTTTTCTAATTCTTTCTCTCTTTTCTTTTTGCAATTAATTCCTAATTTAAGAATCAAAATACTAGATCAAATTAAAAACCAAAAATTATCTTTACAAATGCAAATTAATTCTTAATAATAATTATCGCACACACAATCAAAGCACCAAAAATAAAATCGCACAATTGGACAAAAAATGCAAAAGATACATATTTTTGTTATTTTTTTATTTTCGTAAAACAAACTTAATTACTCTTAATCGCAAACACGAATTTATATGCAAATGCAAACATTTTGTATTTTATATTGATTTAAATAGAAATGCGCACACAAAAGATACAAATAATAAGAGAAAAATAACACAAAAAATCACGAAAATCATGCTCAAAACAAAACTATTTTTATTTTGCATTTTTGGGAGTAATTCTCATGTAGGGCAAAAATCACGTGCTCACAATAGGTAGATTATAAGTTAGTTGAGTTTAAAGCCTACAAGTATAGGTTAGTGGTTTCTTGACCCCCCTATGTGAGATTTTTCCACGTTGAAAATCTCTCATCTTGTTTATATTCAGTCATTATTACATTCTACGTATAAGTCTCATATAGGACCAGGTACTCTATAGTTTGGTGGACTCATATAATTCATCAATTGGTATCAGAGCATATTTCTCCTATCAGGCTAACACCTAAGAGGAATCCTCAATAGCTGCTCCACCAAGTTTTAAAGAAGGGCAATCAACCTATAGACCTCCCAGATTCAATAGTCAACACTATGACTGGTGGAAGACCATGATTCATGATTTTATTATGGCAAAAGATTCTGAGTTGTAAGATATTATATGTGATGACCCACATGTTCCCATGAAGAAGATTGAAGAAACGGGGCAAATGGTGACTAAAGGAAGAAGAGAATACAACGACATTGACAAAAAAGCTGTAGAAAAGAACTACCGTGCCAAAAAAATATTGATGTGTGGCATAGGACTTGATGAGTACAACAGAGTCTCAACTTGTGAAATTGCCAAAGAAATATGGGAGGCGTTGTAAACTGCTCATGAAAGAACCACTCAGGTCAAACAATCTAAGATTGACACGATTACCACATAATATAAGCTTTTTTAGGATGAAGGATGATGAATCTATACAAGATATGCACACTAGATACACCTCCATCATAAATGAGCTTCATTCACTTGGAGATGTCATTCCTAGAAATAAGCTCGTA